>JAVYIG010001367.1:0-348234 GCA_035222895.1 Strongylocentrotus droebachiensis
AATTCATTTTCGCCCATCCCGCGCTTAGCGCAGAAGCTTTGACATTTCATTAGATTATCAGAGAAAGAAGACGATTCGTTTTACTGATTTCTACTCTTAATCTTTGTCTGAATTCAGTTTCCCCCCCCCCCTCCCGCGCGAAGCGCGGAAGCTTTGATGTTTCATTAAATTATTAGAGAATGAAGACGATTCGTTGTACTGATTTCTACCCTTAATCATTGCTTTGACGTTTCATTAAATTATTAGGGAAAGAAGACTATTCGTTTTACTGTTTTCGACTCTTAATCCTTGTCCGAATTCAGTTTCCCCCTCAAGCGCGAAACGCGGGAAGTTTTTACATTTCATTAAATTTTTAGGGAAAAAAGACGATTCGTTGTACTGTTTTCGACACTTAATCCTTGTCTGTATTCAGTTTCCCCCTTCCCGCGCGTAACGCGGAAGCTTTGACGTTTCATTAAGTTATTAGAGAAAGGAGACGATTCGTTGTATTGTTTTCGACACTTAATCCTTGTCTGAATTCAGTTTTCGCCCTCCCGATCCAAGCGCGAGAGCTTTGACGTTTCAGAAAAATTATCAGAGAAATTGTCTGAATTTTCAAAAATGTTTCTTTGTCCGATAAAAAGTCACAGTTCGTAGGGAGAAAAAAAATTGCCGGCCGACCGACATTAAACATCTCACCGACTTCAAACTTCTGCATTGATATAGTACACGAGCTAGATAGAGCAAGAATACCGACACAGCGGACCCGACATAGCAACATAATTATCTATGCGTATCTTTCTTGCTGTTTCGACGTGGCGACTCCACCCAGCATTCCCTTTGCTCTCTTACTCCCACCCCTCTTCTCTTAGGGCTCTTACCACCCTCTCTCTCTCCTCTCTTTCTTATGTTTCCTTTTTCTCCTTTTCTTTCTTTTCTTTCTTTTCCTTTCTTTCCTCTCCTTCCTCTTTTTCTTTTTTCTCTTTCTTTCTTCTCATCTCTTTCTTTCCTTGGTCATGGTTCCATTTTATTGGTCGGGGAGAGGCTGGCGCCCCCCAAGCCCCCCCCCCCCCCCCACCAGTACGCCAGTGCTGAAACTCTATGTCGGGCTCCAATCCTCTGTGAAGTATTACAATAATCATAGAGATGATGAAAAGAGGAAAATGAGGTGACGATTTGTTGAAACTGATGATAATAAGTCGTGTTCTGAGATAAATGGAGTACAGATAAACCCCAAGTATACTTGGAATCACCAGGCTTTAAACCTGTATTATTCAACATAAGTTAAAGCGGGCTCCTTAACACTATGTCGGGCTCTTATCCTCTATGAAGTATGAACAAATCATAGAGATGATGATGAAGGGAAAAGAAAGAGACGATCTATGAAGTATGAAAAACAAATCATAGAGATGATGATGAAGGGAAAAGCAAGAGAAGATTATGTTGAAGGAACATTTCAAAGAAAGCAATCAAGCAAGCCTATCATGAATAATAACTCGTATTATTCAATGTACAGCTTAATTGGTCTCCAAATCACTGTATCGAGCTTTATCCTATTGACGTCTAGTGTCTAATTTCTGCCCTCCCCATAGAAATTAAAGTTTGGTCATTCTTACGCAGTGGCGAATCCAGGTGGGGGCCCCCTTTTTTGTGTGCTAAAGAAAGCAACAACAAAAAAGTGTCCTATTATCCTATTGACCGTAATTAAATGCCTAAAACCCCTAAGTTTCCGGGGCTCCGCCCCCTAAACCCCACTAGGGGCCCTAAGGCGGGCCCCTGGATGCTTGTCTGACCATTATAAAATGCCTTAAACCCCTGAGCTTCTGGGGGCTAATATGTTCATCTGACCGTAATTAAATGCCTAAAACTCCTAGGTTTCCGGAGCTCCGCCCCTTTGACCCCACTAGGGGCCCTAAGACGGGCTCCCTGCATGCTTGTCTGACCGTAATTAAATGCCTAAAACCCCTACGTTTCTGGGGCTCCGCCACCTCGACCCCACTAGGGGCCATAAGGCGGCCCCTGCGTGCTTATCTGACCGTTATAAAATGCCTAAAACCCCTGAGCTTCCGGGACTCTGCCCCCTGAACACAACCACTGCCCTAAGGCGGGCCCCTGGATGCTCATGTGATCGTAATCTATTGTCCAACACCTCTGAGCCTCCAGGGGCTCTGCCTCCTGGACCCCACGCCAATTCGCGATCTATCAGTGTCACAAATAAAGTATCAAAATATGCTCATCTGACCGTAATGTATTGCCCAAATCCGGTGAGCTTCCGGGGGCTGTCCCCTAGACCTCACGCCAATTAGTGACCTGCCAGGTATATATTATGCTCATCTGACGTAATTAAATGCCTAAAGCCCTGAGCTTCCGGGACTCTGCCCCCCTGAACACAACCACTGCCCTAAGGCGGGCCCCTGGATGCTCATGTGATCGTAATCTATTGTCCAACACCTCTGAGCCTCCAGGGGCTCTGCCTCCTGGACCCCACGCCAATTCGCGATCTATCAGTGTCACAAATAAAGTATCAAAATATGCTCATCTGACCGTAATGTATTGCCCAAATCCGGTGAGCTTCCGGGGGCTGTCCCCTGGACCCCACGCCAATTCGTGACCTGGTATAGTGTCACACATAAGGTATAAAAATATGCCCATCTGACGATAATTTAATGTATAAAATCCCTGAGCTTCTGGGGGCTCCGCCCACCTGGACCCCACGCCAATTCGTGACCTGCCAGTGTCATAAATTAATAAGGTATCAAAATGTGCTCATCTGACAGTAATTAAATGCCTATACCCCAGAGCTTCTGGGGGCTCCACCCCTTGACCCGCGCCGAGAAACGTTCAGTGGGGGCCTGCATGTAAGAGTTGGGTGTTGGTTTTTTTTTTGTTGGTCTATCCCCCCCCCCCAAAAAAAAAAAAAAAAAAAAAGTTTTTGCCACTGCCGGTGTCACCATTACGTACCAATATTTGGCTCGCATAATTTCAAATTTGGGCCCTCCCTCCCTAAGAAATCCTGGATCCGCGCCTGTTCCTACGTGCATGACAAGCTATGGAAATGTTGCTGTTCCTCTTTGTCTTCGTTCAATAATTTTATGCCTCGGTTTTGAAGAAAAGGAAAATATACTGACATCCCTTCCCTCTCTCTCTTTGAATTATATACTCCTCAGAATCATTACCAAAATTGACACTCACAAATATTTTGGTATATTGTATCTTTTGATAATGGCATTTTAAGGTGTTTTTTTTAAATATGCATTTGAAATATTGATTCATATTACCAGATAGGCATCTTTCAGTGTAGTATTTCCTTCACATAAAACCATTATTGAATTCAGATTTTCAGGCTTCTATCATTGTCTATTAACAAAATATAAGGTTCCTCCAATATTATTTGATTGTTTATTCAACATTATTGCTGGTTTATTTATTACCTCTACCCTGTACCGGTTTATTAAATTGATAATCTTGACAATTTATATCCCTTTAGCTTATTTCTTTATTGTATTGATTGTAATGATTATGTTGTATATGTTTACTTTCTTCTGTCTGTTATATTAGGCAATTTCCAATGTGAAGCACAATCACCTAACTCAGATTCTTTGACAGCCCTTTTGTACTTGTTTGCACCAGGAAATGGCCATCTGCACCCTTAAAGATGCAACTATGCACCTTCAAGCAGGCGCGGATGCAGGAGGCCGAAGGTGCCTTGTCCCCCCCCCCCCCCTCCGCCAAAAGAGAGAGAGAGAGAGAGAAGGAAAAGAAGTGAAAGGGAAGAAGAGGAGAGAATGGGAAAGAACGAAGAAGAAAAGAAAAAGTAAATGGGGAGCCGAAAGGGTCTTGCCTCCCGTAGCTGTTGCCTCTCTGCCCCCTCTCCCCCAGCAAAAAAAAAGGGAGAGAAGCAAGGAAAGGGAAAGAAAAAAGGAAAAGAGGACATAAAGGGAAGGAAAAAAAGAGGAAGAAGAAAAGAAAAGGAGGGGGATATCAGTTGCGATTTTCCGCAAACAAGTTGTGGATCGGGGGGGGGGGGGCAAAAGGCCCTTGCCTCTCCACCCACCCCCCCCCCCTTCCCCGCCAGAAAAAGAAAGAAGGAATGGAAAAGGAAAAAGAGGAAGAAGAAAAGAAAAGGGTGAACAGAAGGGGGAGATCAATAATATTGCGGTCGGGGGGGGGGGGGCCGAAAGGCCCTTGCCTCCCCCAGCAAACTTAAAAGAGAGAGAAGGAAGGGAAGGGAAAGGGAAACAGGAGAGAAAGGGAAAGAAAAAAGAGGAAGAAGACAGGTAGGGAGATAAGTTGCGATATTTCCCGCAAACAAGGAGTCAACATACTCCCTTTGGGGGGAGAGGCAGGGGGGGGGGGCAAGGTGCACTTGTTTGTTGTTTCCCCAATTTAGCGGCGAATCAGCCAGCCGGTGAATAAGCGGAGGGGGGGGGGGGGGGGGGGTAAGCACACAACAACAACAACAACACTATTATTTTGTGGGGGCAGGGGGGGGAGGGGTGTCATAGAAAAAACAAAGATAAAGGGTGTCTTTAAAATTCTAAAACACCCCCTTATTCATTACCGAACAAAATATGAAGGAGGAATACATTTTCTTTCAGAATTTAGCCATTATAATGCTCCGTATGGACTTTAAAATCTCAGAATATTCTTCCGGCGGGAGTGAAAGCCTGGTGAAAGCCCTCCCCTTCCCATATTCTGAACAAGATATGACAGGCGTGGGATATGCTTTTGCGCCCCTCCCCCCCCCCCCAACGAGACCAAGCGCCAGATACACCATTGGTCACCACTGGCGTACTGATGGGGGGGGGGGGGGGGGGGGGGGGCTTGGAGGCAGTTGCCCCCCCTCCCAAATAAAAGTCAAATGTGATTTATTTTTAACTTGATACAGGTGATTTCCAAGTATTTCTGAAATTACGTAATTTTCCGGGTTTTTTCCTAAATTTTTATTAAACTATAATTTTGTATGCGTTTGTTGTAAAATAACAAATTCCCAAATTTATAGTCAGGCAAGAAATATACTTATTTAGAGGCCTTAATTATTAATAATAATTATTATATTTTTGCTTATACGTCGGGAATGTCCGAGTTTCTAAGCGCTTTACATTATTACCCGGTCATCGGATTCTGCCTTCCCCGCACACAATGTAGGCTATGCACTTTCTCCACTCCCTAGGGAGCATTCCAACGAGAGATTGCTAAGCATACCACATTGGCTTTCGCATCCTATCGGGTACCCATTTAACACCTGAGTGGAGAGTGGCAAATGTAGATCAATGTCTTGCCAAAGGACATTAATTCCATGGCGGGACTCGAACCGCGGACCTTTTGATCGACAGTCCGGTGACGTAGCTACTCGACGACAACACGTCTACATGTCAGGGCCCGCGGACAGGGGGGCTAGGGGCTGGAGCCCCCCCCCCCCACACACACACACACACTTAAAAAAAAGCATATTAAAGAGAAATAGAAAAAAAGACAGTATCCCGCCAGCGACTTTGCGTTTTACACCCTGGCCTGGACATTTTCCCGGTAAATAGCAATGAAACTGCTTGAATGAGTCTAGTCTACGCTCCTCGATCGGGCGCGCCAGTTCCAAATCGAATCGTACATGCACAGACACGTCGATGCAGCATTTATACACACCGTACGCAGCTGCAATACTGAAGATTAAGGGAGAAGATATGGGATTTCAAGTTCAGAACAACAAGTTAAGAAGCTTGCTGCACGATGGAATTCATCGAGGATGATGACGGAGTGGCAATGCAGACGCCTTTGCGGGTATGAATACTGTAAATCCAGTTTTGAATTGTAGTTATATGAGTACGATTAACTGTAACTGTTAGGCATCCATAGTTAGCAAAACTAAGAGTAAGACTAAGCAGGGACTTGTTCCATGGACTAAGTGAGTCGCTGCACAGTCAGTGTCACATTGTCACTGTCACTGTCAGTACTGTCTGTCAGTCAACATTAACAACAGCAATGTCAATTGGACTAGCTAAGCATAAGTAACAATGTAAACAAACATAACGTTAGATCTAACGTTATGTAGTCTAGGACTGCAGGAGGGCCTAACTTAAGGTGTAACTTACTAACTTAATACAGTTCATGAGTTAACTTACTTAGGAGTTATGAATATGAAGTAGATCTAGCCCTGTGCTAAACAAGTTCTCCAATAAAGTCTACTAAAGCTAACTTTACTACTTCTACTATCTACGTACCGTATAGAATCTAGGTTCTAGATCTAGACTATGGTTAATACTTTTCAGTTAGGGTCTAATAATTTTAACTGTCAATGTTTTCCGTAGCCTAGGGCCTAGGCTAGGACTCAGTTCCCGTTAATGTAGGTGTCACTTTACTTCATCAGCTCACATGTCGATGTTTCCCTGAAGGCTGTGACGCAATGAATTAGGCTCGCAAAACATTCCATGTTTATTCAGGTTTGCAGTAACCATGGTAACTGCTGGATCTGGATTCACTTGTAGATCTAGTTTGAGTAGTGATGTTTGCGATACACATGGGCGAATTGTGTGTGCAAACTGCAATTATGCAAGGTCAATTAAAATTGACCTCGTAGGTTTACTCAGGATTTACTCGGGATGATATCCGGACATCGCTATTCAGCATCGTCGTACAGAGTGGTGCTGCTGCTGTGCGACATGACTATGCTTCTTTGCTAAGAGCTATTTGAAACTTTAGGGCAGAATGAGATGTTTGGTTCTTTATTTCGATGGGTAAATTGTTCCAATTGGTAATAGTTTGGGGTAGATAACTGCGCTGGTACGATTGGGTTCTGCATAGAAGTGGGATAAGTCTGTTGTTGTCATCTCCCCTCGAACGGGTAGTCGCACAGCCTACAGGGACCTGCTGCACAGTGAGGATTTCCTACTAAAGATAGATCTAAGTTAAACCCCTGCATGCAAAGGTGCATACATTCAATCTGTTAAGACTTAACACCCAAGGATTGAAGCATGGTCCCAAAATAACCTATTTTATTTTGAGGTAGGTTTAGATCTGTACCTGATTCAGTTGATTATTCTTCCCGCGATTCAGTTGATTATTCTTCAGCAAAAAAGATGGCAGCATGCAGCCATTTCTAGCACAGCCTGACATACAGATGGTTCTGTGTGTGGCAATTGCCCGACTTTAGCTGTGCCTGTGTTATACCTAGTAAGCAAGGCCCCTACTACCGGTATCTAACAGTTAGATTGCGATCTTGATCTAGCCCCCCTACGCCCTAGCCTAACTGTTATAGTATAGAGCTTGCCCTCTACAGATCTTGGAATAATATTGTTTTTTGTTTTGTTTGTTTGTTTTGCAGGCAATTCTACCTAGATCTACCCATAATGAAGATCATGAATACCATTACCATGTAAATAACTTTGAGAGCCATGATGAATCTGGATTCACAGCATCACTGGTGATAAATGTCAAAGCAGAAGATGATGCAAAAAAATGGATGAGCGAGTTTGCAGAGTCTTCTCGCACCACATGGAGGGTAATGAGAACCTGCCCGACAGCGAAGAAATATGTGCTCTTCAAGGTATTGGTTTAGCAATCCTCTTTCTGTTGCATATCAAAATCAAAACTGTCCAATGACAAGACATTTTCATGTAAAAGTAAAAAAAAAATACTGGTAGTGGTAGGGGGGAGGAGGGTCTAGATCAAGATCGCAATCTAACTGTTAGATACCGGTAGTAGGGGCCTTGCTTACTAGGTATAACACAGGCACAACTGCAAATGTGATTTCCACCATTTTCAATTGGCAAATAAAGACTTGTCTTGCTTCAACATGAATGACGTAAATATTCATATTTTATATTGACGGCGCCGTAAAAACTCAAAACAATATTGCAGGCAATTTTTTTAATGCTGTTTCTGATAAAAAAACAAATTACCCCAATTGAAGAAACCTCTGATATATACTATTACATGTTGTGTTGGTAAATTTGTTCAAATTTCTACTATTGTTTGCTTTCACTTTTACTACATATTTCTTCTTTATATAACTATTTATGCATATCGAAGATAATATCGCTAGTGATATTCGTTTGTCTCGCAATGTGGTCAATAAGGAATCTAAAAGATCACGACGTTTCGTAAACAACAGTTTTTATCACCTGACGAAGTATTGCAGTAACATACGAAACGTCGTGATCTTTTAGATTCCTTATTGACCACATTGCGAGACAAACGAATATCACTAGCGATATTATTTTCGATACTATATCCGCAATGAGTAATATATTTAGCATTATTTATGCATACACATACTCCTGTATCTTTTGTATTACTTCTCTGACATTGAAGGATTAGATTACCTTCACGAAAAAAAAAAGTATATGAATGTAAAGCAGTAAATAAAGTGCAAATGAATTCATGTAAAACTGGTGTATAATTTCCTTTATATGTTATGTGTCTGTACATTACACTAGACAAAGTGATGAATGGAAAAAGAGAGAAAGAGAGGTCTTATAAACAAATATCATGAATTTAAAATGAGAAAGAGAGAAAGGGAGAGAGAGACAGAGGTCTTAGAAACAAATATGAATTCAAGAAGTGAGAAAGAGAGGGGGTCTTAGAAACAAATATCATGAATTGAGAGCTAGAGAGAGAGAGGTCTTAGAAACAAATATCAAGAAATGAGAAAGAGAGGGGGGGGGGGGTCTTAGAAACAAATATGAAGAGAGAGAGAGAGGCCTTAGAAACAAATATGAAGAGGGGGTTAATGAGAGAGAAAGAAAGAGGGGTCTGAGAAATACATACGAGAGAGAGAGTGGGTCGAGAGAGAGAGGTCTTAGAAAACAAATATGAATAGAGATGGGGGGGGGGGGGGGGGCGGGGGAGAAATGGGTCTTAGAAAACAAATATGAAGAGAGATGGGGGGGGGGGGGGGAGGTCTTAGAAAACAAATATGAAGGGAGAGGGGTCAAGAGAATTAGAGAAATTAGGTCTTAGAAACAAATGACATGAATTTAAAAAATGAAAGACGTGATCCCACAATAATAGAAAATGGTACGAGTGCAATATTTAAATCACAGTTTATGTATTACATTACCATTACACATATTATGTCGAGTGTAGTCTGTGTATGTGTCGATATGTGTACACGTGTGTTAGGGGGGGGGGGGGGTCCGAATCAGCAAATGGTTTGAAAGTAGGCTACACGTCAAAAATTGAAAGAAGGCGGAATTAAACCACAAAAACCATAATATTATTTGGTTTCTCTCTTTCCTTACTTTGATTAATTCCTTCTCTAATTTCTCTCTTTCTTTCAAGTTAGTTTTTGTTTTCTCTCTCTGCTTATGACATTCTTTGTTTCCTCTCTGTTCTTTAATTATTTATTGTTTTTCTCTATTTCCTTCTGTTGTTATTCGTTGTTTTTCTCTCACTCGTACGTCTCGATACAAAAGTACATGTACCGCGTACCGCGACACTGGACATATAGGACGTACGTTGAGCATTGCAGAAGAGCTACGTGCGCGCGCAATATCTTGTCATGGATAGACTTTTCCCAGTCGGTTCCTTGAAATTTATTGGGAAAAGGTCCAGGCCAGGGTGTAAAACGCAAAGTCGCATCCCGCCAGTGTCACAAAATAATGAGGTATCAAAGTATGTTCACCTGACCGTTATTAAATGCCAAAAACCCCTAACCCTAACCTGGATTCCAACTAGGTACCTAAGGCGGGCCCCTGGATTCTCATATGACTGTAATTTAATGCCTAAAACCCCTGAGCTTCCTAGGGTTCCGCCCCCTGGATCCCACTAATTTGTGACCTGCTAGTGTTACAAATAAGGTATCAAAATATGCTCCCCTGACCGTAATTTAATGCCTAAAACACCTGAGCTTCCGGGGCTCCGTCTCCTCGACCCCACAAGGGGCCCTAAGGCAGGCCCCTGAATGCTTATCTGACCGTTTTTAAAATGCCTCAATTACCTGAGATTCATGGGGCTCAGCTCCCCTGGACCCATGCCAAATAGTGACCTGCCAGTGTCATGAATAAGGTATCAAAAAAATGCTCATTTGACCGTAATTAAATGCCCCCTGAGCTCCCAGGGACTCTGCCTCTAGACCCCACCCCAATTCACGCTACGCTCTATACCTGATCGTAAGTACTTGAACCCCCCACCCCCCCACCCACTTTGAAAAACGTTCGGCGGGGTCTGCATGTAAGATTGGTGGTGGTGCGGGTTTTTTTCTCCCCCCCCCCATAAAAAAAGAAGAAGTTTTGTCTCATTACGTACCAATTATGTGGCTCGCATGATTTCTATTCGCCCTTCCCCCTAGAAATACTGGATCCGCGCCTGCTCGGCTTCAAGGGTGCAAAGGTGCTCAATATTGTTACATTCGAAGGGTGCAAAATTACACTCCTTTTTATCACAGTGTACTGTAGGACGGGGGGGGGGGGGGGGGGGGGGGTCGTGTCTCCGGACACCTTTGAGGCCTTTGGATTGAACAAAATAGTCATCATCACAAAATAGTGCCTTATAAACATAATTCTCTAACGATTTGCCTATTGCTTGTATTGCTGTCCGGACACAAGGTCTAGGTGTAATATATTTTATAAGAGCCTTATGAACTTTGTAAGCCCTTAAAGTGACTCAGTAACATTGTTTAAGGTTGATGAAAAAATTACGTAATTTTTGTATGAAATGTTATTTATTATAATCTTCTACTGTACGAATTACCTTCCAACATGCAAAAAATTCTGAAAAAACATTCAAACCACAAAGATATTTATGGTTTTCTAGGAAGGCGTCACTGTGCAACACCCTCTAAAAGTAAATTCTCCAAACCATTTTTTTATTTTCCTAAACGTTTTCCCATTGAAATAAGACATATTAAGACGGGTTCTTAAAAATATTTCAACAATTAATTGTTTGGAATATTGTATATAGAGCCAATTCATTGCTTTGTGACGATTTACATTCACCTAGTAATTAATTGGGAGAATTAGATCAGTTTTTCCAATTGTTATCATTAAGAATGGTCTGTTTTCACTCAAACTTTCAGATTATCTTTATTGCACATCTAACATTGAAGTCAGCACTATTTTCTCTGGTCTGAATGATGTAACAAGTCCCTTGAAGCTCTAGGCCTACATTTATCAGTACAAGTTTTAAACCTGGCGATTCCAAGGAAAGTAAAGTGTTTAGGAGCCCGCTGTACGTTGATCTAAACAGGTTTTAAGCCTCGCGATTCCAAGTATTTTAGGGGTATATTTCTACTAAATTTTTATCTCAGAACACTACATAATTTATATAACATCAGTTTCAACAAATTGTCACCTAATTTTCCTCTTTTCATAATTTCTATGAAATTACGTATATATCAATACAGGTTTTAAGCCTGGCAATTCCACGTATTTTAGGAGTTTATCTGTACTAAATTTATCTCAGAACATTCGTTATTTACATAACATCAATTACAACACATCATCACTTTCTTTTCCTTATTTCATCATCTCTATGATTATTTTAATACTTCGCAGAGGATTGGAGCCCGTCATAGAGTTTCGGAGCCCGCTTTAGCTGTACGTACATTGTCAATACAAGTTTTAAGCCTGGTGATTCCAAGTATTTTAGAGGTATTTTATACTAAATTCTATCTCAGAACACTACACAATAATTATATATAACATCAGTTTAAACAAATCGTCACCTCGTTTTCCTCTTTTTTATCATTTTCTATGATTATTTTAATACTTCGCAGAGGATTGGAGCCGTCATAGAGTTTCGGAGCCCGCTTTTAATAGCTGTACGTACATTGTCAATACAGGTTTAATGCCTGGCGATTCCAAGTATTTTAGGGGTATATTTTGTACTCAATTTAATCTCATAACACTACACAATATAATATATAACATCAGTTTAAACAAATCGTCACCTCGTTTTCCTATTTTTATCATTTTCTATGATTATTTTAATACTTCGCAGAGGATTGGAGCCCGTCATAGAGTTTCGGAGCCCGCTTTAGCTGTACGTACATTGTCAATACAGGTTTAATGCCTGGCGATTCCAAGTATTTTAGGGGTATATTTTGTACTCAATTTAATCTCATAACACTACACAATATAATATATAACATCAGTTTAAACAAATCGTCACCTCATTTTCTACTTTTCATAAATTTCTATGATTATTTTAATACTTCGCAGAGGATTGGAGCCCGTCATAGAGTTTCGGAGCCCGCTTTAGTTGTACGTGCATTGTCAAATACAGGTTTTAAGCCTGGTGATTCCAAGTATTTTAGGGGTTTATTCTGTACTCTATTTATCTCACAACACTTGTAATTTATATATCATCAACTATAACACATTTATATAACATCAATTACAACACATCGTCACTTTCTTTTCCTTTTTTCATCATCTCTATGATTATTTTGATACTTCGCAGAGGATTGGAGCCCGTCATAGAGTTTCGGAGCCCGCTTTAGCTGTACGTACATTGTCAATACAGGTTTTAAGCCTGGCGATTCCAAGTATTTTAGGGGATTATCTGAACTCTACTTATCTCACAACACTCGTAATTCATATATCATCAACTACGACACATTTATATAACATCAATTACAACACATCGTCACTTTCTTTTCCTTTTTTCATCATCTCTATGATTATGTTGATACTTCGCAGAGGATTGGAGCCCGTATAGAGTTTCGGAGCCCGCTTTAGCTGTATACGTACATTGTCAATACAGGTTTTAAGCTTGGCGATTCCAAGTATTTTAGGGGTATATTTGTACTAAATTTTATCTCAGAACACTACACAATATATATAACATCAGTTTAAACAAATCGTCACCTCATTTTACACTTTTCATCAATTTCTATGATTATTTTAATACTTCGCACATGCAGAGGATTGGAGCCCGTCATAGAGTTTCGGAGCCCGCTTTAGCTGTACGTACATTGTCAATACAGGTTTTAAGCCTGGCGATTTCGAGTATTTTAGGGGTATATTTGAATTAAATTTTATCTCAGAACACTACACAATATATATAACATCAGTTTAAACAAATCGTCACCTCATTTTCCTCTTTTTATCATTTTCTATGATTATTTTAATACTTCGCAGAGGATTGGAGCCCGTCATATAGTTTCGGAGCCCGTTTTAGTTGTACGTGCATTGTCAATACAGGTTTTAAGCCTGGCGATTCCAAGTATTTTGGGGTTTATTCTGTACTCTATTTATCTCACAACACTCGTAATTTATATATCATCAACTACAACACCTTTATATAACATCAGTACAACACATCGTCACTTTCTTTTCCTTTTTTCATCATCTCTATGATCATGTATTTTAATACTTCGCAGAGGATTGGAGCCCGTCATAGAGTTTCGGAGCCCGCTTTAGCTGTACGTACATTGTCAATACAGGTTTTAAGCCTGGCGATTCCAAGTATTTTAGGGGATTATCTGAACTCCATCTCACAACACGACATAATACATCAGTTTCAATAAATCGTCACCTCATTTTCTTTTTTTCATCCTCAAGCTCTACGATTATCATTATTTTTTTACTTCACAAAGGATAGGACTCCCGATATAATAGTGTTTAGGAGCCCGCAATGTGATTAATACGAGTTAAATTATTCATAATAAGAATAATCGAGAGTAATCTCTAAACTCTAATTATCGTCTGAAACCCCAATTTGAAAATCGTATATTCCCTTCATCATCATTATTTATCATTACTTTAATAGTTAATAATTGAGAGTAGGAGCCCGATATATAGCGGCTCAAAGGTTAATAGGGTAAGAGAGAACAAATCTTTCACAAACGGTTCTTCACAGCTAAAAGACAATTTGAACCCGGGTCCTTTCCTCCTCCTCAAACTTTGGATACTCTGGTCAACGCACATGAATTGCCTGTCATAGAGTTAGGCATAAGAGATGTGTCATTCTATACACAGATCCCTACCGTTACTCTGCTATACATAGGAAAACTTAGCTGCATGGCTGGTGGGGTGCGACGTGCTCGCGCGCTCGCACGCACGTAAGCTCATGAATATTAATGAAAGAATCTTGGAGCCATTAGTGTCGACCGTCGTACATATTCAGCGATTTCGAGCGATCGACGCTCTATAACATGAATATTCATATTTGCTGCGCCACTGCACCAACGCGCATATATGCGTACCTTTTCTTCATTTCACCGCATTTTGAATATGAATCGACGCTGCAACACGCAAGAATCGTTGGCATGGTTGGGGTAAGACCTAACTGTTAGGACTCAGAATCACCCCCTTTTTTCCCATCGAAGACTTCTTCAAATTATAATTTCAAGTGGTCAGATTGATGCCCAGAGGAGTCGTGCAACCTATGAAGTCAAAATTGTAAGTAGTAGACTACTCTAGATCTACTCCCTTTGCAGATTTAAAGATAATATCGCCTAATCTAATCGGCTGTTTCTAACAACCCCACGGTTTAGCCACACTGTTGAGGAGCACCTTGATAGTTTTGTACTTTTGTAGACTCTAGATCTAGATAGGTCTAGGCAAATTCATGCAAAAATATATATTCAAAAAATTGACTTGAAAACACATCAGACAATTAGTCTGAACCGAGTCAGGAGCAAATTTGAAGAAATTATATTTTTAAATGTTGTAAAACCAAAGATATAAGAAGAAAACTGACCAAATATCTGTACTAAAAATCGTACATGTAAAATTGGTCGTATACATTCGACAGCTGAAAATGACGCGCACGGTTGCATTACGTGCGTTCTCGAATCCAAAATCATACCTCACACACACACTCTCGCCATACCGCGAATGGTCCGTCCTGGGGAGTTAGCCGGTGTGACCGCGTAGAATGTTACCCGCACCGATCAACCCCCCATCAGAGATCGATCGAGAGCGGACGATCGGTGCGGATTTTATCCGCGCAGAATGTCCGTGTCGGACATTCCGTGCGCGCCTCAAATGTCCGACGGACAATCTGTGCGGAAGAGGTCTCGCACTAATAGTCCGCCTGCCGCACCGAATGTCCGTACTCTAGTCCACACGTAGACCCTACTTAATGAATGAAACGACTGGATAACCCATATTCAGGTTTGCCAGCTAGCTAGGGATGACACTACAGCCCAGGTCTTCCCGGCGCGGATCCAGGGGGGGGGGGTGCCTGGGGGGCCCGGGCCCCCCTCCCCTTGAGAGAAAAATCATGTAAAAACACGTGATTTTTACCTTTTTGGGGGGTTGGCCCCCCCCCCTGGCGCTCAAAGGGGGGGGGGGGGAGGATGCAAATTTTTAAATTTTCGAGGACCCCCCCCCCCCCCAAAAAAAAAAAAAAAAAATGTGCTCACTAAAGGGAAAAGGGAAAAAAGGTACGGGAGATCAATAAAATTGTGATTTTTCCCACCAACGCGTTGTGGATCGGGGGGCGAAAGGCCTTCGCCTGCCCTCCCCTGGCGCCTCAGCACACAAAAAGAGAGAGAGAGAGAAGGAAGGAAAAGAAGGGAAAGGGAAAAAAGAGAGAAAAGGAAAGGAAAAAGAAAAGAAAAAGGGGTAAAGAAGGAAATCGGGGGCCAAAAGGGCCTTGCCGCCCATGCTGTTGCCTCCCCCCCCCCCCCCCCCGCAAAACAAGAGAGAAGGAAGGAAAGGGAAAGAAACGAAAGAAGAAAAGAAAAGAAGGGATATCAGTTGCAATTTTCCTGCAAACAAGATGTGGATCGCGGAGAAAGGGCCTTGCCTCTGCCCCCCCCCTCCCCGACCACCCCAACCCCCTCCCCACCAAAAAAAAAAGAGAGAAAGACGGGGAAAGGAAAAAAAAAATTGAACACAAAAGAGGAAGAAGAAAAGAAAAGGGTAAAAAGAAGCAGAGATCTGTTGCGATTAATCCCATCAACATCGTGTGGATCGGGGGAGGGGGCGAAAGGCCCCTGCCTCCCTCAGCAAACTAAAATGAGAGAGAGAGAGAGAGAGAGAGAGAAGTAAGGGAAGGGAAAGGGGGGAAAAGAGGAAGAAGAAAGGTAGGGGAGATCAGTTGCAATTTGTCCCGATTGGTACCCCTTCCCCCCCCCCCCCCCCCCCCCCCCCAGCAAAGAGAGAGAGAGAGAGAGAGAGAGAGGAAGGGAAGTGAAAGGGAAAGAGGAGAGAAAGGGACAAAAAACAAAGAGGAAGAAAAGAAAAGGAATTGGGGAAGATCAGTTGCGATTTCCATTGGTTCTTCTATCATCATTGTACAACTATCATTGTACAAATGTATTTATATATTCATTTATTTATTCCTGTTTGATAACAAAATATGAATATAAAAATTAACTTGTAACAGCAACAAAATTAAATGTAGAAGGAAACTATCTTGCTGGGAGCAAGAAGCGCAAAAATGATCATGCCTTTGCATTTACATGTAAGTGTATCATTAATATCATTCATATTGTTTAATTACATCTTGTGAAATAGTATGCATTCAAGCTTTTGGGATTTTGTTTGGAGTATTATTTTGTATGAAAGAAAGCGTTTGGAGCTTATAATGCACATGTTGCAATTTCAGGTGCAACTTAGGGTTCAAATATGGGTTACGCACGGCCAGGCATTAGTGTAGGAAATCTTCAAATGTTAATCAGGTATATGACTAAATTACTTGTCTGTTGCCTTACGAAACAAATTATATTTAGTCAGACCTGAATTGAGTCGCAAAACAATCATTGTGTTAAAAGGAAAAAACAAATTTGATGACATTCAAAATTCCCCAATAACCAATACGATTGGAGAGCGTGTACTCGTTTTGTTTTTCTTCAAAACTTACGCTGGCCCGGATACTTGAGCCTCTCACAAAACGCAAGTATAGGCCTGATGTGTCGTCAGGGGCGTCGCTAGACCTTTTTTAAGTGGGGGTGGGGGGGGGGGGGTATAGAGGCCAACGATTACCGACAAAACAAGCCACCAATTACCAACAAAATTAAATGTCCCAATATCTACAAATTTAACCCTATAAACCCGGGGCCGACGGCTAAATTGTTATGCACAAATGGTCATTTTCGTCAACGACATAAATATACAAATTATTTCGTCAACTTAGTAAGCATCATAGCTATATATTTTAATGCAGGCGCGTAGCTATGATCTTATTTTAGGGAGGGGCGGTATTGAGCAAGCGAATCATTTAAAGAGCGCGCAAAGCGCTCCCTGGGTGGGGGAGGGGTGGGTGAAAGGCCTCCCGCGCGAAGCGCGGTAGCTCAGACGTTTCATTAAATTATTATGAAAAGAAGACGATTTGTTGTACCGTTCTCGACTCTTAATCCTTGTCTGAATTCAGTTTCCCCATCCCACGCGAAGCGCGGGAGCTTAGACGTTTCATTAAATTATTATAGAAAGAAGACGAATTGTTGTATACCGTTCTCTACTCTTAACCCTAATTGTCTGAATTCAGTTTTCCCCCTCTCGCGCGAAGCGCGGGAGCTTCGACTTTCATTAAATTATTAGAAAAAGAAGACGATTCATTGTTCCAACTCTAAATCATTGTCTGAATTTTCAAACATGTTTCTTTGTCCGATAAAAAGTCACAGTTCGAAGGGGAAAAATTGCTGGCCGACCGACATAAAAAATCCCACCAACTTCAACCCCACAACCCCCCCCCCTTTTAGCGACGCCCCTGAATGTAGAGTGGCCCGAGCGGGTAGGCACAGGGCGTGGTTCTAAACTTACAGAGACACTTCGATGAAGACACCCTTATTTCATGATTGCGTGTGTTGAACTGCCCTGGGCATTACAACTTTAAACCTCCAGGATTTATTTTGCATACATAGGTATTTACATGTTCATTTATATAATAAAAGGAAATAATGAATATTCAAAAATCATAGGTAGCAAATAAAGGGTGACTAACAGAGGAATGAAAACAAACAGATAGGAGAGGATGATCAAGCATAATGATGTGCACCAATCTATAAATGTGAATTACTAAGTAGCCTGTTCACACTACAGCTCTACAGTAACAAAGCATTTGTAGCCTTAATTTTAAGCAGTTGAAGAAATTAATAAAATTAGGCCTACTTGAAGAAATCGTTGAATTTTAAGATATTCAGTTTATTTTTATTAAGTAAGACAAAGTACTAGGTGTTAAAATAACACACATTTTAACACCTTTGGAAAAAATAATACCCCAGGAACGTGAAAAACAACTATAGTCAATATAAATGCAGAACCTCTTGTTTTAAACAAAGTGCAATACCATATTTTATTTATCTTCTTAATAATCGCTGATTGTTTTAAGTTTTTCTTTTCAAACCCAAATTTTTACATTTGTATATATGAACAGTTGTCTTTTTAACCAGACCAGTATTTTATCTGTTATGGTTTCATTGTATGATAATGTAGATATGTTTTGTGAATGGATATTCTTTCCTATTTATATGTATCCTTGATCATTGTAAACACATACATTTCAGCTTTTTAGCTGCAGCATGTGCATCATTGTACTTTATGTTTTCCGAAATAAAACCTTGAATTGAATTGAATTGAAAACAAAACTTTTATTGTCACACATGCCTATAATCGGACATATTTAAAAACTGAAATGTGGCACCACCCAAACAATATAATTCTGAGATCCTCCTTTGTCTTTAATTTGCACCTGGAAATAAATTCATGATAACCGAGCCCGGCCGAAATATATATATATATATATATATATATTTATTTATTTATTTTTATTTATTTTTTTATTTTTTTTTGGGGGGGGCTCAATGATATCCGAGCCCCTCAAAAATATTGGGGGCTCCGTGATGTTATCCGAGCCCCCCAAAAATATCGGTGGGCTCCGTGATGTTATCGGAGCCCCACCAAAAACAATTGGGGGGGGGGGGGCTGATGATATCTGAGCCCCACCAACATATGGGGGGGGGGGGCTCAAAGATATCTGAGCTCCACCAAAATATGGGAGGGGGGGTGGGGGGGGGGGGGGGTGCTCAATGATATCAGAGTCCCGCCAAAATATTTTTGGGTTTTAATAGGTATACATAAGTTTCATGCCTAGAATATAATGATTGGGGAGGAGGGGGGGTTAACCCCTAAGGACTCAATGATATCTAAGCCCCATCAATATTTTTTTGTTGGGGGGGGGGGGGGGGCTGTGCCCCCAAGCCCCCGCCCCCCCCCCCCCCCTCCCCCCCGGTTCCGAAGCCTATGTACAGGTCAATGAAGTCTACTTTTTGAAACTTAAAGGGATTGGGTAACTTTGTCTCAGGTTCTGAAACAAAATCCTGGAATGATAGTTAGGGCTAGTTCTGATCGGAAAACGACCCAAATATCGGAGTATGGCTAGCTGCCCCAGGGCCTTGTCCCATATACGGATCGGGGAAAAAATACTTTAACAATTTCGGGGGCTACTTTTATGACTTTCGGGGGCTCTTTTTGGCATTTTGGGTGCTAATTCACCCCGAGCCCCCGTGTAATTTTTCCCCTGATACGAATAAGTGAGTACCCTGATTGGATCCACTTCTAACTCGTGTTTTTAGCCCTTCATTCTTTACTTTTTTCCTTTCCTTTCTTTTTCTTTCCTTTCCTTTCTTTTTTTCAAAGAGGGGGGGGGGGGGCGGGTCCGTCGCCCCCCGCATATCCGCGTCTGAGTGACACCCACATAAACTAACCTTGTTTATTACCGAACAAAAAAATAAAGAAAGAGCCCCTCGACACCATAGGTGTAAGTATTCAGCCAGTTACTACCCCCCCCCCCCCACCAAAATAAACTTTAAAAGTGATTTTTTTTTTTGGTTCTAATTTGATACCAGTGATTTACAGATGTTGCTGAAATGGCCTAATTTTCCGGGATTTTTTCTCACTTTTTTAATAAATTATACTTTTTATGCGTTTGTTGGAGAATGACAAATATCAAAATTTACAGTCAGGCAAGAAATGTGCTTATTAACTATTTAGAGGCCTACATGTCAGGTCCCGCGGAATGGCGGGCTTGGGGGCTCAAGCCCCCCTCCCCCCACACACTTTTGAAAAAGTATATTAAAGAGAATTAAATAGAAAGAAATAGAAAAGAAAGTATGATCATGTGACCGTAATTAAATGCCCATACCCCTGAGCTTCCGGGGGCTCTGCCCCCTGGACCCCACCTTGGGACCTAAGGCTGGCCACTGGATGCTAATCTGACCTTAATTTTAATGCCTAAAACCCCTGCACTTCCGGGGGCTCCGCCCCTTGGACCATACGCCAATTAGTGACCTGCCAGTGTCATGAATAAGGTATTAAAATATGCTCATCTGACCGTAATTAATTACCCCCACCCCATGAGCATCCGCCAATTTGTGCTACGCTCTACTTATCTTAAGTACTTTAGCCTCCCCCACTCACTTTCAACCCCATTTTTAATCACTTTTATTTCCCATTTAACTCCTTCATTAAACCTCGAAAAGCCCCCAAATACTTGAGGCTGGGCGGGGCCTGAATCACGAGTATATACTAGTAGTGAGTTGGTTGAACTACGAAGCCACGTACAAAAGTATAATCAATTACAACAGTTGTGGGGCCGATATCACGAGTATGCCTTCATAGAATAACGGTTTTAAAGAAAATATTCACTTCTACTTTCAAAAGGACTTGCCCATTTGCTTTAAAAAAATTGTAGAGTTATTATTATGTAATTTCTAGAAAAAAATGTCAACCACATGATTTACAATGAGTCTAAATACATTGATTTGCCGAGTTGCTTCCTTTTATCAAATATACACGTAAAACAATGGGGGGACAGAATGTGCGGATAGCAAACCGCACGGATCGCCCCTCGGACGAATCGTGCGAGTCACGGACGATCCGTGCGAGCAGAAAACCCGCAGATTATGTCCGACGGACAAACGAAACTGGTAGGACAAACGGTGCGGTCACACCGGCTGAGAGTTTGCAGCGATACCAACGCAGCTTCGGAGCTCCGCAGAGCGCCATTTTAGCGGGACTCGGAAAGGTTCGAGGGGGAAGGCAGCGGCCTAGCTTTTTGCCCAAACAACGCTAGATCGGCTGCTGGCAAAATGAAAATAACTACGATCGAGAACATCGTCGGTTTTTTAACTTTTCAGTGAGATAATTCTGAATTCTAATTGAGACTATATAATAAATTTAATCGACAAAGAAACCTCGGTAGAACTCTTATAACTATACAAAAGCTTGTATATTTCTTCATTTGACATTTTGTTTTCGACCATTTTTTCGTGCGCGAGTCAATGCAAACTATGTATACCAAACTTTCAACACGCAAGGAACGGGGAACACTTGCGGACCTCGTATCAAATTCGTTGCAAAAAAAAAATTCAAGGGTGATTTTGAAGCAGTGAAGAATATTGGCGCTGCAATGCGCAGAAATATACTTGAAAGAAACTTAACAAATCATACCTGAATTTTCAGAAAATCGTATTTGTATTAGTGTACCTAGATGTGAATTGTTTATAACTCAGATTTTATGAAGATTTGTCGGGAAAAAATGTCAATTTTTTCCATTTGGTGGTCATTTCTAGGCTAATAATTAAAAAGGTACTTCAGTAATGGTCCCGATGTTTCTCTTATCATACTCGCATGTTATTTCTACATAGATTAAACATAGGATGGTTAAGGGTAAGACCGGATAACATTATAAAAAATATATATCCATCCACCCTCCCATATCCAAGTTTTGGGCTGATTATTGCCGACCCACCGCAGCAAGGCCATTCAGATTTTCGTACGGGCGCAAAGCGCCCTCTAGTGCCTACTCTAGATCTAACAGTTAGACCCTAGTACATACACCAACTGACTTAAATCTAGACCGAATTTTTCTGTCTCTTTCGTTCGTTAGCCTCTGATTTGGGTAGGGTCGGCTCTCTCTTTAGAGACAGAACAGCCCTATACGCTTTAGTGTTCACGCTTTGTGTAAAGAAACTAGAGTCTACACCAAACTTGGCAAAACTACCAGCCAAATTCCATATTTCACAGGATGCATATCCGGTGCATTTCATTTTGACAATTAGGTCTAGGCTTAACTACTTCGGTTCCACTTACCAACTTGACTGAAATAATCTGTTTAATGGTCCCTTTTTAGGAAATTATGGGTCAAAATCGACATCCATGATAAAAATCTTGCAGCGGTGGTTTAAAACTCTCGCTGCGCATGACGTCATCTAAATCTCATCCCTTCTAGTCTACGCCGAAGGCATAATATGATTATAACGGAAAAACTGTGCATGAGCTACGAGTTCGTAATGAAATGCACAGTTTTTCAGTTATAATCATTTTGCGTTCGGCGTAGATCTAGACTAGAAATGAGAATTAGACAGGCTCGAGGGAATAGGCTTGTCATTGCCCGGACAACAAGTTCAAAGCTTCGCGCGAAAGTACATTCATCATCACGGGTACATCATTACACTGTTGTGCACAGCCTTAGCTAGCACGCTAACATTTAGCATCCCACATCACATAGCGTGCTAGCATGCGGTTGAGATCGCCATGACGTGTGATCTCAACTGGTATACCGCACGCTGCTACTACGGTTTGCGGAGCTATATTAAAAAGCATACTCATTGTAAATCGTTGCCTTGTAATAAACCTTCTTTCTTGTCGTGTAAAGATACCGGATGAAGATTATTATGGGGGATTACATCCACCAGAGATCCCACTCGACTCCTAAGGGTAACAGAGGTCAAAGTTCAGATGGCCAGGGAGATCATGGCAAACACGCTACCACATCCCTGTCCCTAGACGAGACTGGTGAATCGACACGTTCCCTTCTCTCCATCCTATCCCATAGCAGCATCAAGGATTTACCAGATGATGTGTTGGGAAACCAATCAGAAGATGATGAAGACATATCCACTTCTTCATCATCATCATCATCCAAACTAAGGTAGACCTCTAATATCTAATGCAGACATGCCAACCGTTCTGATTTTAACGGAACTGTTCCGTTTTTGAAGTTTTTATAGCCCTAAAAAACGGAACGTTCCGATTTGGGGGAATTTGGCTTTCCATACATAGCATTGATCCGATCGAGTGCTGAACGGATTGCATTGCGCAAGGTGCGTGCAGCGTGCATTGATATGTACGTACAGTGGCAGCGTGTTGCTGCGCGCCACGTGCACTCTGATATGTGTTTCCGTACGTAAATACTTGCGCTGGCAAATCTCGTAAGGATAATTTCTATACGTTTGCATGCGCATATCAGCATGCATGCATTCGCTATCGCGGCTAGCGCACCGTATATGCATAGGGTCCCCATGCAAAGTAACGTGTTTCGAGGATAAATTAAAATGTGGAATTCACTACAATCACTTTTTTGTTTGGTATGACACAAAAATTACCCATAAACTTGGGTTGAATTTTAGGGGAAATGGTCCCTAAAATAGGCTCAGATTGCACCAGAGAGCATCTGGACCCCGGCTAAAAGGACTTCGCGCTTCGCGCTCGTGATGTGCGCTTCGCGCACATAGTGTACAGATTTCTGATTTTCAAATGTTGGCATGTATGCTAATGTTGTCTGTTGAGAGCCAAAAGGAACTTACATGTAACTCGCATACTTTAACTTTAACTGCTTAACAAAATATGAAATAATAAATACAATGTACTTTGAAAATTGAATATCTTATTTATATAATAATTCATGCTTGGGCCTCATTTCAAGCCAATAGTGGACTTAATTTCTGAGATTTTCATGATTTCTTTTTATAAATCATAAAAAATGTGTTCTAAGCTCAAAATGTGCATAATTTAAACAAAATTGTGCCAGAACCAGTAAACCAAATCAAATCAAATCTGCTCACAACTGACATTTTCTTTTTTCTTTTAAAATCTTGGAATGTATTCCATGAACTTGTAGCTCAGGGTCCTCTATTGTTAGATCACAGACCTCAACTACAAGGTCACGATCGAGGTCTTCATCGATCTCTCGCTCAAAGTCTCAGACGGAGTGTTGCGGCAAATCGTCCAGGTACTCCCTGCCAAAGACCAGTGACTCCCATTCAACATCCACCTCTCAAACGACATCCAACAAAGTCCCGCAGTTGACCCCGTGGGAGAAATGGCTGATCGAGAAGACTAAACAAGAGAGAAAGAGAGTGAAAGGAAAGGTAATGCTGTTACTAAACGGGATCCCCCAAGTTCTTGCGAACAAAAGAGAGGGAGTGTGGGTCCACAAAACTGCAAATGGTGGTGTATGAGCTGGCATATCCCACTAACTTTTGGGAACCCAAGAAGAAACTAGACATATAATACTTGTTTGGAACAAGTATAGGTGGGCTGGTCAACTAACATTTGAGACAAAATAGAGCAAAAATAAGCGACATACTGCTTACAAATTCTTAAAAGACAATATCATGTAGATTCGTAACGTGAACTAAATTCACCTTCTATAGGCATAACACGCAAATTATGAAGTTTTTGACATGAGGCCTTTAATCAAAATTTTCACTATGATGACGTCATCAAAATGAAAAATGGTTATTACTGCGCTTGTAGAGAATTGTCTTAGCTACAACATATCGAAATTTTGAAGAAAATTGATCAATATTTACAGAGATACAATCAATTTTACATAAATATGCTGACGTCATAATATGCAAATTCGTATTTTGAGTTCCAAGGCCATTGTGATGATGTCACGATACACTTAATGGCCAAACTAGACATGGAATCATATTTCCGACTCATACTCTATCTTAATATGAAAAAAATTGAGGATCCCGGTGCATTCCAAAGAGCTATAACGGATTTTGTATAGGCATGTTTTTGCCCATATATGCTATGTATTAAAAGACCTCGCGCGCACTGACATTTATCTTGAATTGACGCTCATCTTGTTATTAATGGTCATAAAGAGATAAACATGGTATCAAATTCCTCGAAAAAATTAGAGAAATATCATGAAAGAAAAAAAAATGGCGATTCTATGTTTTGTAATGGTGTTACGCGCGAAAACGCGCGCGCATGCTCGTGTGCGCGATTTTTTATAAAATGCTTAAAATGACTTGAAACGTATGCAAAATAAATTTGAGACGATTTTGAGCATTTTGAAATTTTGCGCGCGCACTGACGCGCGGACATACGCGCATGTGCGCGTTTTTTGACCTGAAATTGACCTTCATCATTATAAATATGAATGAAAAATAACTTTTGGTTATGGAGATATGATCATGACTTGATTTTCAGACAATTTTACAAAATGGCGCCTAGATGACGTCATCAGTGAAGGTCAAAGTTGAAGACGTTATTTTGCTTCGTCCATATGCCTATACATATGTGTGCCAAATTTCAAGGCATTTGATTTAGGCATTTTTTAGTTATCTTGCTCACAAAAAAGTGGTTCGAAATAAGAAAAATAAATAAATAAATAAAGGCGATTTTAACAAAAATATAAGGTGGTCTGTATTAGATACAGCCCACCTAATAAAGAATAATAATAAAGGCAATTTTAACAAAATTATAAGGTGGTCTGTATTAGATACAGCCCACCTAATAAATGTTATGAAACTTACAGTTGGTCTATAGGGCTCTTGACAGTCCCATCAAATTTTTAAAATTGGCTGGATAGTGATTCTTTACAATTTTGATATATTTGGATGCCCCTGTGGATGCATTATAAGCACTAGAAAATTTAGCCCCTAAAACACTTCTGGTTTCGAGAAAAATTGAATATCAAAATTTACCGGTGCGCCTGGTAAATTTTGATAATTTCAGATACCGGTAGCGCCTAAGGCCATACAATGGTAGCTGCAACAATGAAAATCTAAGAATATGCAGTTGTGATATATAATTTCCAATCTATAGCCAATCAGTCCATTTTAGTCAAGAAACATTGTTTAATAGCTAAATTAATATATTGACCTTAACAGGGAGCTTTACAACATAAAGAGTTTATTATTTACAATTTCATCACTTTAGACTCGATTTCAACCGTGATAACGATCTCTGAATATTGTAGGATCGCATATGCTTCCATTATCTTCAATTGAACCAAATTCATGACACATACCAAAACTTTCTATTAACTTGTCTTTAACCCTATCTAGCCCTTGGAATGGGGGGGGGGGGAGGCTTCTAAGCCTCCCCCCTTTGTTCTTCGCGAAAATTTGCATGCATGCAAGTGAAATGTATAGATTACTTTGGTAATATACACTTTTTGAAAATTCACTCATTTGCATATTAATGGTAATTCATGCAAATAAGGTAATAAAATTCACATTTTTACCCATAAATCATATATTCTTCATATATTTAAACATTAATTTTCACTACCGGTACATATATTCTTTAGACCATTGGGGATAGTAATATCAAAAGAAAATTTGAAAAATAATCACAAAAAAATGTAGAGGGGGGAGGCTCCCAGGATTTGCCGCATATTGTTTTGCTAACTTCATTTTGTTTAAAGCGTGGTATTTGATGTAAAATGTTATTTAAGTTGGTGCTAGAATTTCTAGCACCCTTTATGACCACAAATTGAGAGTATTATCTTTACCTAAGCTGTTGGTGAGTCGTCGTGATCCTTACCTTTTCACCATATTCTGAATCTTCTCCCCCCCCCCTCTCTCTCTCCCCCTCTCCCCTCCCCTCCCTCCCCCTCTCCCCTCCCCTCCCTCCCCCTCTCCCCTCCCCTCCCTCCCCCTCTCCCCTCCCCTCCCTCCCCCTCCCCCTTTTCCATCTCTCCCTCTCACTCTCCCTCCTCTGTCTGTCTTTCTCCCTCCCTCTCCTTTCTCTTCCTTCCCCCCTTTCTCTCTCTCTCTTCTCTCTCTCTCTCTCTTTCTCTCCCTCTCCTCCTTCCCCTACTCTCCTCCCTCTCTCTCCCTTTTCTCTCACTCTCCCTCTCTATCTCGCTCTCTCTCTCTCTTTCTCTTTCTATCTCTCTCTCTCTCCAGCCTCTCCTACCCTTCCCCCTCTCTCACTCCCCCTCTCTCTCTTACTCTCCCTCTCCTTCCTCCCCCTCTCCTTCCTCCCCCTTTCTCACTCTCACTCACTCTCTTCTCTTCTTTTCTCTCTTTATCGAGTATAGGCCAAGCTGCAGAGGGAGAAACAGCTGAAGATTGCAGAAGAGAAGAAGATGAAGGTGGAGAAAGCTAAGGTCATTGAGGTCAAGGTCAACATGTGGATTGAGGAAAGAACAACTAAGGAGCAGGAATCGAGAAAAGCCACCTGGAGGCTAGAGAAGACAAAGAAACAACTTGAAGCAGAAGAGAATAGGAGAGTACAGGAGAAAGCAAAGGTGAGTGTTAAAGGGGAAGTCCACCCTGATATTAAGTTGCTTTTAATAAAAGCAGGAAATTGAGAGAAAAAGGTCTGTGAAAGTTTGAGCAAAAACTGACTAGAAATAAGAAATTTATGAATTTTCAAAGTTTTCATCATTGAAACACAAATTGGCAACACTGTGACATATCTTGCAAGCTCCTCTCCAATTTTATAAACTTTCGTTTTCTTACTGATTGGTTAGGGAAAAGATGATTCATACAGGGGTTGTATAAAAACATCTTTGAAATAATTATATTTAGGGTGAATGTATCATTGCAAATTTTCTTAAAGCCTATCTGCACTAGTTTGGCCAAGAGGGATTAGACCTCCCTGCGTGGTCACTGACAGGTGGTTATCAGCTCTAAATTGACATAGGAAAAGGGAACCAACTGTCACTGCGCATAGGGACTTTCATGGTGTTAGTGATATGCGCTATACAAATAACGTTCATTATTATTATTATTATTACTGCTTAGGCATTGATTGCTACATAGAGGGCGTAAGTAGCTATGAGTAGTGCAGTGGGGCTTTAACGGAAAGTATAGATTTTTGAAGTTTTTAAGTACAGGGCAAATAGCAGGGGAGCTTGCAAATTTCAATGCAAAATATGTCATAGTGTTGGCTGTGTTGCCAATTTGTTTTTGACTGAGTGCAACTTCAAAAATTAATATCTTTCTCATTTCTAATCAAAATTTAATCAAAACAAGAGACCAACCTTTGTCATCTCCCATTGAAAGATGTCACTTAAAATGAACCTTTGTGATTGTATTATCATTCTTTGTAGTCTTTAAAATAGTTTTGTTTAAAGGTATTACAAAGTTTTGGTATAGGGTCATGAATTTGGTTCAAATGAACATATTGGAAACATATGCGTTCCTACAATATCCATTGATCGTTGTCGCGGTTGAAATCGAGTCTAAAGTTATGAAATTATAAATAATAAACTCTTTATGTTGTATACCTCCCTCTCAAGGTCAAGATATTAATTTAGCTATGAAAGGATGTTTCTTGACGAAAATCGACCGATTAGCTATTCTCGTTTGGAAATTGTAAATAACAACTACATATTCTGAGATTTTCATGGTCGCAGCTACCATGGTACGGCCATAGGCGCTATCTGAAATGTATCAAAATTTACCGGGAGCACCGGTAAATTTTTATATTCAATTTTTCTCGAAAACAGAAGTGTTTTGGGGGCTAATTTTTTTATTTCTTATAATACATCCACAGGGGCATCCAAATATATCAAATTGTAAAGATTCACTTTCCACCCAATTTTCAAAATTTCCCAAAACTTTGTATTACCTTTAAATCTGTGAGATTCTGTTTTCTGCAATTGCCAGAATAAGAAATCACCATTCATCTTCCCTTATTTTGAAGGAGAACTATGGAGAATGGAGGAGCAAGAAGAAGGCTGAAAAAGAGATGAAGGAGAAGAAGGAGAAGGAAGAACAAAGTGCTGAAGAAGAAGCCGAAAGGAGGAGGAAAGAAGAGGCGGAAGATGCATACCTGAAGTGGAAAGAAGAGGCCAAGACGAGACCATTTCCCCTAGCTACTCGATTTGGCTATCCTCAGGGCTCTGTCAAAGGTAAACCAGTCAAAGTTACTGCCTTATGCCCCTTTCACAAACCCAACTTAAAGGAGCATTATATAAGTGTGTGAATGGGACCACATCAAAACAATGCACATCACTTTTGTGCTGCTATACAATACAAATAATTGCCACAGCATAATCGTTTATATTATAATTTGAGTAAGGAAATCCTTTGATATTTAAAACTTTTAGGCCCAAATTCACAAAGGAGGTTTGTCGACAAACCTTGGTTTTCGTACGCCATATGACACGTTTTACGCGTTTTTTACAAACCTGGTTTGTAAAGAACGAAAGGAGGTTTGAGCTCAAACCTTGCTTTGTGAATTCGGGCCTTAGGGTTTTGCACGCCTCGGGACGAAAAAATTCCAAGTATCATTCGTTCTGATTGCAGATCATTCTAAAGGTTTTCCACTTTTTAAATGAGTTGTTTGAAATCTCTAAATGAAATATGAAAACTCAAAGTAGTACCTGAAAGAGGATGGCTCTGGCATGGCAACAGATATTGCATGCCATTCCAGCCGTGATTTAGAGATTGCATATATGCGCTGCCGATCGTAGTGCTACCCGCACACGCACCATTTTAAAAAAATAGTGACAGTGGTAGCTCAGGAACCGGACGGGGAGCTGAGAGGGCCTAGGCCTAGATGGACAAATCTAGCTCTTTCATGGTCTCTTTGACATTAGATGTCATTAGATGTCAGTAATAATGTCAAAGAGACCATGACTGTTTTACAATTGCAAATAATGCATTTGCCATTCAAAAATAAAAATGGATGGAATATGATACTTATAATTGAATATCAAACAGTATTATTTCATAAACCATAATCAATGCAGTCAGTCATGTGCTGTTTCACAACAATGTACAGGCAGTCAGGCACACACAATGTCTTGTGACTTTTGAATCGGGCCATTTTGTCTTTAATGTGTGCTCATTCAGCCATACAGTGATGAATATCTTTGGTTTGCACACAAAATGTACATAACAACTGCACCAATAGTGTGGTAAGATGACATTGTGATACATTTAAAGGAACTAAGCCACATTTGCAGGCCAAACCAAATGAAATGGTTAAATTTCAACAGCATTTTAAAGATAATACTTATTAAGAACTTCCCTTCAGTCATTGCTGTTTTATTAGGCGTTTATCATTAATTTATGAATATTTACGCCATCACTTAGGTAATTGCATTACATTTTTACAATCACTTGAAGCCACACAGTCCTACTTGTAGCTACTTGCTCCCTCTATGTAGAAAACAATGTTTAATCGGTGACCATTGGTCCCCCATGATCCTCTATTTCTTATGTTAATTGAGAGCTGAGTTGATGAGATAACCACCTGTCCAGTGACCTTACAGGGTAGTCTAATCCCTCCTATAAACTAATGCAGAGAAGCTTTAAGTAATAGTGTGATTTTCAAACGCTCGTACCGAATGGTCGTATATTTTGTGCTGCGCAAAGATTCAATCAGTTTAATTTTGGCCATTACAAGAGTTGGGTTATTGATGTAGACAAATGCTCATGTACCCTAGCTCATTTCATGTATGTTACCAAAGAAAAAAAAAGCCAGTCAGTCACTCAATAGTGTCTGACAGTGAAGTATAGCAAGTAAACGGGTTTCCTTGCATAATTTAAATATTAAGACACTGCTAACGTTTAAATTTCACAGATAGGACATACGTGACATGTTCATAATTCCTGCAAAGTTGTACATAATTTGATGTTGGCTGCAAATGGGACATACTACCTTTAAGATTTTTAAAATTATGAGTGGTTCTTTAGGGGGGGGGGGGGGGGTACCAGTAGTACATTTTTGTGTTCTATTAAAGTAGATATTCATTGATTTTAAAAACTAACTTTACTTTCATTATTGCAAAGTTGAAACTTTGATTCGACAAGATTATCAAAATTCAATGCTTGGAAACATTCGAAGTAATGATTATTATAAATTACAAAACGCTTAAATACAGCCCCGGCATAGCACTTGAAGAGCTCTCTGAACGCTGCTGAGATGTGTGAGATCACAGTGTATGGACATGACTTGCACAAGCAGACGATGTCCCATGACATCTCACACATTTATAGTGCCTGTGTTTTCGTCTTCTCTTGAGTTCTTTCTCTTACTTCACTACCGTCATGCTAAATGTATAATCTATTGCCTCACTCTAAACCCCGCGCATGGTTTTATTTTGATGACAAATGCAGCGATACAAAAATAAAGGAATCTGTCGCTTGTATACAAAATAAGAAGCCATTGTATATTCAGCTACACACACCGGGGTATGTTAGATAGATAGATAGATAGATAACTGGTTTATTAATGAAAAACATCGTTGCGGCATAGCCGAATTGCAATGATTTTACAAATATTCCTTTTTTTTAAATGACATAAATACATTTGTACAAACCTTTAAAATACATTGGGGAATATAAATTCAAAAACATATTGCATATATTCAGACTGCATCAAAAATTGATATTATTGTTATTATGATAATACTGTGGAGGAGTAGGATATAAGTTTAAAGTTTAAAGTATGTTCGGCGTTTCAAGGGGGAACAAATGCCGTCCTTAATATCATTCCAGGGGTTTTTCAATTTGAAAGTCTGGTTTCTTTGATTGTTAATTAACCCCTATCCTGTGTATTTACAAGCAAAAGATTTTAGTTATCAGAATTGGTTCATATTCCCTTTTGAATGGTTTGACATGCCATTACATTTATATGACACTATGGGATGTCGTCTGCTTGGGCAGTGTTGGTCCATATAGTGACGTCATTAAAACATCATTATTTTTCCGGCGAATCTCTCGTATATCCCAGCTGCTATGGAGGTGGTTGTATTTGTATTTTTTATAAATCACCCGATATGTAGTTAACCTAAAACTTGTCCGATGGCCATCTGTTAGATTACCAATTTCTAGTGATACATTAGTTGACATATTTGTGATCTTCTTTGAATTTCACCTTTAACATGAATGTGTAAATGTAGTGTTACTACCTTCAAACAGATTGGCTCATTAATATCATTTTTCTTTTAGGCAAATTTCAATTTCAAAAAACACGAAAATGCAAAACAAATACGTAATAACTGATATATTTTTACTGTTTTTATCCTTTTTGTTAGGAAGGGGGGGGGGGGGGGAATGGGCTTGATTTCATGCACGATGCAGGGTTTGTGACTGGGTGCTTTTAAAAGTTATACATTTTGTAGAGATGTTGTAGTCTAGTGGATAAGTCTCCATACTGTGCACCATAAGGTACAGGGTTCAAATTTCTGCCGCAGCTCTAAGCTTCTTTAGCAAGACATTTATCTCGATTTGCCACACTCCACCAAGGTGTACCTGGCCAGACTTATTCCTGGAATGCACCGATAGAGCTGCCAACCATTATGTTTTTCCCAGAAATATTTTGTTTTCTTTCTCAAAAACTATGTTAGTACGTTTGTTTCTGTGTGTGTTGCATATAACCGCACGTCAGTCGATTGCCCTTGAATGTTGATCACTACTTCAATAAAAAAAACTTCTATAGAGATTTATTGAGAGTACGAATTTACAAATAGCAACATTGCAACTCAATGTATCAATGTATCAAAAACTAAGGAAATGATCGTAGACTTCCGTAAGAATGTACCGGATGAACATGTACCTCTCACCATACATGATGATGCAATAGAACAAGTGAAGGAATATAAATACTTGGGTACTACCATAACAAACAGACTGGATTGGTCAAGCAATGTACATACCACACAAAAGAAAGCTAATCAGAGGTTATTTTTCTTGAGACAACTCAAGAAAATGCCTTAGATAACACTCTACTCGTGTTGTTTTATAAGTTGATTATCCAGTCCATTCTCTTGTTTAATTTAATTTGTTTTCATAGCAACCTCACATGTTACAGTAAGAAAGCGCTAGATAGACCACGGAAAATAGCTCAGAGAATCATTGGTATAGCACTGCCCAACATGGAAAAGTTGTATGGTGAAGGTTCACTAGCTAAGATCATGCGAATCATGAAAGATCCAACCCATCCTTTGTTCAGTCACTTTAGTTTCAACGGATCTGGTGTTCGTCTTTGTGTCCTCCGTACCAAGCGGGCCCGCTTTAGAAACTCTTTTGTCCCCGATTCCATCCACATGTTCAATAGTAAAGTAATAAGATGAGAGGTTTCCTGAAGGTAATGGGAGGGGGGGGGGGGGGCGATACCGTTAATGTATTTTGGTTCAAAGTATACTTTAACATTTAAAATGATTAATATTATTCATACATGAATATTTAAATTAATTATACAGTTGTCAATGAGACCATATGATCATATAGTTAAAATGTAAAAGTATGATTTATTGTTCTAAAAAAAATGTAGTGCTGAGTTTATTAATGAGCAATGTGTAACTTAAAATGTGTTCAATTGACCTATGATTTATGTACTGTATATAGTTGTAACCATGTGAAAGAAGAATTTCCACTTAATGTGGACAATAAAACAAATCAATCAATCAAAAAGAAACAAAATTAAAAGGTGTAAATATTCTCAAAAAGAATAAAACGCTGACAATAACAAAAACAGAACAACAAAAAACTACCTACACTGTACTTGTAAATAAAGTATACACTCATGCACAGGTAGGTCCTAATATGAGGACATTTCTGCATTGTAAGTGTTACACAGAGATTTACGGTACATTTTTTTTTGTGGTCAATACAAAACATTAATATGATAAAAGACTAGTTTATTATCATCTTTTTTAACATATTTACACTGAATGTTTGCAAGAAATGTTTGCTTTAAAATACAGCACCTTTTAAAATGAGTTTTAGAACCTTCAGAATCTGATTTGAATGAACAGCATTTTGACGTAGAAATATAAAAAATGGCAAAAGAAAAACAGTGCAATGTTTGTACCGAGCTTGCAATGGGCAGACACCGTATAGGTTGCCATTTTGGTTGAGTTGCCAAGCAAAACAGCGTTACGTGCGTGTGTGTTGCATTCAAGTGCGAGTTTGGACAATTTATACATGAAAATATTAGTATTTTCTCGTGCTGAATGCAGCAAACATTGCTTTAAATAATGTTTAAATTAATATTAATGATGTTACAGTTGGGAAATACTTCCTGAAAATATCAAACATACAGTCATGATTCAGTGGCTAAGCAATGGCCTCGTTACTGTGAGGCCCCAGAATAACAATCGTGTTGATCAACTATAATAGCGAGCTTTCGATTTTAGGCACCCGACGTGAGCTACTACGCGTGACGTCATATTAATACCCTGCGCATGCGTGAGCTTCTGGGCCCACGTTCCCTTCCAAATCACCCGACAGGAGTCGGGGGCAATTTCTGTGAATCGCCGTCGCCGTGAAAACGTCAACGTGAGTGTAGTTCATCACCTTCTTTTATGTTATTCTTTGTTTTTATTATTCTATTATTTCCTCTTGCTATCTTTTGTTTCTACTTCTATCACCTTTTCTTATGTTATTTTTTGTTTCTTCGTCCTTCTACCACCTTCTCTTATTTTATTCTTTGTTTTTATCATTCTATCATTTCCTCTTTCTATCTTTCCTTATGTTATTCTTTTCTATCACCTTCTCTTATGTTATTCTTTGTTTTATCATTCTATCACTTTCTGTCTCTCCGTATGTCATTCTTTGTTTCTTCCTCTATCACCTTCTCTTTTGTTATTCTTTGTTTTTTTTCATTCAATCACTTTCTCTTTCTGTCTTTCCTTATGTTATTCTGTGTATCATTCTATCACTTCCTCTTTCTATCTGTCCTTATGTTATTCTTTGTTTCTTCCTTCTATCACCTCCTCTTATGTTATTCTTCGTTTTAACATTCTATCACTTTCTCTTTCTGTCTTTCCTTATGTTATTCTTTGTTTCTTCCTTCTATCACCTTCTCTTATGTTATTTTTTGTTTGTATCATTCTATCACTTCCTCTTTCTATCTTTCCTTATGTTATTCTTTGTTTCTTCCTTCTATCACCTTCACTTAGGTTATTCTTTGTTTTACCATTCTATCACTTTCTCTTTCTATCTTTCCTTATGTTATTCTTTGTTTCTTCCTTCTATCACCTTCACTTAGGTTATTCTTTGTTTTACCATTCTATCACTTTCTCTTTCTATCTTTCCTTATGTTATTCTTTGTTTCTTCCTTCTATCACCTTCTCTTATGTTATTCTTCGTTTTACCATGCATTCTATTACTTACTCTTTCTGTCTTTCCTCATGTTATTCTTTGTTTCTACCTTCTATCACCTTCTCTTTTGTTATTCTTCGTTTTAACATTCTATCACTTTCTCTTTCTGTCTTTCCTTATGTTATTCTTTGTTTCTTCCTTCTATCACCTTCTCTTATGTTATTCTTTGTTTTACCATGCATTATATTACTTACTCTTTCTGTCTTTCCTTATGTTATTCTTTGTTTTATCATTATGTCACTTCCTCTTTCTATCTTTCCTTATGTTATTCTTTGTTTCTACCTTCTACCACCACCTCCAATGAAATTCTTTGTCTTTATCATTATATATCACTTACTCTTTCTGTCTTTCCTTATGTTATCCTTTGTTTATTCTTCTATCACCTTTTCTTATGTTATTTTTTGTTTTATCATTTTAACTTTCTATTTCTGTCATCATGTTATTCTTTGTATCAGATTTTCGCACACTGAATTTATTACCTGTTTAATCACCTGATCTTAAAAAAAAAATTGGTCACGTGACCGACGTAAGTACCGACGTGAAAAATCGAAAGCACTGCCGCGATGGGAACGGATGTGAGCTGCGCAACGTCTCCACGCTCCAGTACCTCGTAGTAGCCGACGTCGGGTGCCCAAATCGAAAGCTCGCTATTAGTGCCCTTTTGTGAGGCATTAATCCTCATTACTGTCTGTTATGACTTAAAGACGTAGGTCCCCTAGGTGATTAGCATAGTAGCACACACATGCTTTAGCAGGCACGTAAAACAAACACTCACAAATTAATATTCAATATAATCTGAGAATGTATACTATTATTTAGATCTATTAGAAATAAATCATTGTGAAAATCAGTCCATAAATTGGGGTAAAAATAATTATTCCACCATTATGACCAACAGTGTTATGTTGGAACACATAGGAAAGTAGTCCGGCACTACATCACATTGACATTACTGATTTAGCCAATTTGAAGTGCCCATACGTATAGTGAAAACAACTTTCAAAAATTCATAAGTTTCTTATATTTAGTCAGATTTAATTGAAACTTTCATCAGTTTGCTTCTCTGATTTTCTGCTTTCTTTTAGATAAGTTGTCTATTTGGTGTGTGTGTGTGTGTGTATTGGGTTTTTACAGACGTGTATCAATCAGATATGAATATTTACGACCAACCTTTAAACGTCACTTTCCGAAAGATGTGAGTCAGTTTCAAACCTGCGTCCTCGGCTGAATCAGTTTGTAACTTCCATTGTTAGCTGGATTACAGGGGCGCGCCACAACGCCTTGGTGGGATTTCCCTTTAAATATTACATTCATTGGGTGTGCTGTAAATTTTTATGCCTCCGTCACGAAGTAGCCGGAGGCATTATGTTTTCGGGTTGTCCGTCCGTCCATCCATACGTCCCGTTCTCGTGATCGCGTGGATGAATGGATTCCTGCCAAACTTAAACCATGCATGTATCTGGCAGAGCTAATGAACTGATTAGATTTTGGGGTCACTGGTCAAAGGTCACAGGGCTCATGTATGCAAAAGTAGCTTGTGATCGCGTTATCTCAAGAACCGACAGATGGATTCCTGCCAAACTTTAGTCATGTATGTATCTTGCAGAGCCAATGGACTGTGTAGATTTTGGTGTCATGAGGTTTAAGGTCATGGGGCTCATTATGTATGCAAAACTAGCTTGTGAACGCCTTCTTATTAGAACTGACGAATGGATTACTATCAAACTCGGGACACGTATGTTTCTTGCAGAGCCATTGAACTGATTTGATTTTAGGGTCATAAGATCAAAGACCAAAGGGTCATACATGTATAAAAAAAATAGCTTGTAATAACGATATTCTGCGAACCTAAATGCACGGGTGGCCAACCCGCGGCCCGTGGAGCTCTTTTGGTGCGGCCCATGGAACATTAACATAGTAATAATAAAAATGGCACATAACTGAAATGTGGCCCGCATAGCAGCGATGAAATAGGGCAAAACATATACTCACAGCTATCTCTATTTCCATAATTTGTTTTCATCATTCACAACATATTGATTCGTTTCTTGGTTGATACAAAACTCCTCAAATTTCCTCTCATTACATTACAATAACAACATTAACATCACTCGCTGTGTTAATTTCAGTTTATAATTTCCGCACGCAGTAACGTTTGTAAATATACATGTTGTGAATCGAGAAATATGTTTGAAATGCAATACTTGTCTTGAAACAATTACAACCCTTTTCTTTTGCCGTTGAATGTTCTCATGAATCTTAATCGTAAACTGGATAGTCTTCTTCTCTTTACACCGCGTCAAATGAGATGTACAGTGTACAATTAATAAAGTTAGGATATTCTTTCTGCTGTGTCCTTGATTTTGTTTGAAATAACAACTATCATGGCACTGACAAGGAAGGTTCTGATGAAGGCAGAAACTTTAAATCAGATTGGTCTCTGAAGTATTGCTTCATAAAAGAGAAAGTTAAACCACCTTGCCTCGTTTGTCACCAGAGTAGGTAATGAAGGTTAACAACATAGCAGAAAAGTGCAAGCCCCAGAAATCGCACTAAAACTGTAAGCCTGATTTTTTTCCCCACTGATTTTGTTGTTTGCTTGTTTTTTTTCTCCAAAATTGGGGGGGGGGGGGGGAGAAGACTACCTACGGCCTGCCAAGTTATGCCAATCGTTAGCTGTGGCCCGCGAGCTTTAAAAGGTTGGCCACCCGTGTGTTAATGGATTAATTACAATCAAATTTGAATTTGAAAAATTGCTCTATGGCGGAGGCATCATTTTCAACTGCGCTATCGGACATCCATCTAGTTATTCAGTCCTTTTAGTACTCTCATTGGGTGCAAAGTATTTATATACAATGGACATTGTATAATAATAATAATAACAATATTTATAAAGCGCAACATATCAATCTCTAGAGATGCTCAAGGCGCATACAAATAATTATCCCCTCGCCGACGAAGTCTGAGGGGATATAGTAACGCTGCCATCCGTCCGTCCGTAACAAATTTGGTTTCCGATCGATAACTTTAGTAATGTGTGACAGATTTTAATGAAATTTGATATGAAGGTTCATGGTATCAAAAGACAGCCTAAGTTCGATTTCGGAGTATGTAGGTCAAAGGCCATAGCTCACTAAATATGCGAATCTGGTTTCCATTCCATAACTTGAGTAATGTTTGAAGAATTTTGTACCCTGCGAGGGGATGCTACACTTTGCGCTGACTTGTTTAAATTAATATTCAACATACTTACGATTAAAGAAATATGAAATGTTAGTGGTAGCTTACATTAGATCACACAACTTCATGGTGCCATGGTACATACAATGTGGCATAGTGTGATTATTTGCTTTGTAATTGTATGTATTGTATAAGAAGAACATTGAAATTTAAAAATATGCATTGAGCATCAGGTGAATTTTAAGCCCAGTTTTGAAAGTAGAAAGTGTGTTGGCCGTCTGAATAGAGAAAAATGAACTTATTCCACAAAGAAGGAGCTGCTGATGCAAATGCTCTATCCCCCCAATTTCTTTTGGTACGTATTTCTTTAAGCCTAATATTGTGATGTGATGAACGTAAACCAGAACGACCTGCGGAGTGGGGTGACAGAAGGGATGAAATATATTCTGGAGCTAGATCATTTAGTGCACGATAGGTTAAGACAAGTTAAGACGGGTTAAGACAGAATTGCGTACCGAAAAGGCCAAATTGTCGACAGGGCACATTTTGATCCTTGCAACATGCATAAAATGATATGTTTGGCCTTAAAAAGTGCTCCCCCCCCCCAACAAACAAATATATTTTAAAATACGAGCTGCCCGAAAATGACAAGCTGGCGGTCAAGGACAACCAAATTACTTTTCTTTTTTAAATAATTTTTTTGAAAACGGACCTACTGTTACAAAGTCACATGACCTTTTGTCTGTGCATGTCAGCCCGAAAATCACTCATTTTCGTGATTTGTGTACAAAACATATGGAAACCTCATTTTTTTTAAAAAGATAAAACATTGGTTATTTGATCTTGTTTATACTCATTTTGGGGGTAAAAATAGTTGAATTATAGTTAGAAATGAAATAAAACAACAAAATACATAAGTTAAAAAACAAAGAAATACATAAGAAATTATCAGAACAATAGATAACATAAGGAATAACCTGGCTCTTCCATTTTTGTCTCGCCTGCGTAGACATAGGCGCCGCTTTTCCGGTGACGGCGGCGGCGGCGTCAACATAAAAAACTGAACCTACCGTAAATCTCTGTGTATAAGGTGCACTTTTTTCTGTCGGCAAAAATCAAAAGTTGGGGGTGCGCCTTATACACAGGTACAGGATATTTTGAGTCCTCAAAATGCTACTTTTTAGTGGTTTTCGAAAATCTCTGTGTCTCAACATGAATCACATAATACAAATAAAGAATAGGATCTATTATTTGAAGTATAAGTCCTTAGTCAATGAAACTTAGGTTGCGTTTATCTAGGAAATTTTTGGCTAGAATCGGGTTTCTCAAACGTCTTTCAGGTAAATTTAGAAGTAGATAAACGCAAAGCCTTTTTCAAACGTCTTTAGATATGGGCATATCAAAAGACGCAAAAAGGTGCGTTTTGTATGTGACATACAGCCAGAATCACGTTTCAAAATGATCGATAAACGCAAAGCTGTTTTGTACCTCACATACAAATAGGACCGCCCAGGTGTTGTGTACAAGCATACGTGTGAAGTTGACCTCCGAGAAACTGTCTGCTTCCCGGGTCAAAACAGCTGGGCAGACACAAGGCCTTTATTTTGAATCGTGAAGGGTCGATAAACGCGACATCCGAGATTATTTCAAGATATTTCGAGAGCTTTAATATATTTTGATTTATATTCAAAAAATGCCACCAGGGGAGATCCATGCCAGCAGAAAACTACTAACATGGAACTGTGACAACAGGGCCAGATATACAGCATATACTTACCCCAATTTTAACCCCATTTTCCCCCCAACTGATGATCTGGCCCTGCATGTGAACATGGCGTCACATCCAGTACAAGTGCAGTCTCCTCCATATATACCTTACCAACAGATAAAGAGTTTTTAGGACAGTTAGTACAACTTATCCCCTCCTCACCAACATTTCTTGTGACTTATGCATAAACATGATGAGCTGATAAATAATCATTGCCTGAACAATTGATTTCCCACCATGCATCTTAATATATGCACAATCAGTGAAAGTTATAACAATCACTTTTCAATGTGTGAATAGATAAAAGACTTTTCAGCTGTTCCTCTATTTAAATACTCAAAGAATGATACTGGCAAGACTTAGGCGTGCATGATTTGGTAATGGCATTTAAATGTCTTGGAGTGTACACAATAGAGCAAGGTGTTTCATTGTTATGGAAATCCTCTTTACATGTACAGTATGTGATTATTTGCTTTCTTTGCTTTCCTGTAAGCTCTTCTGTAAACTATTCTCTTTCTTCTGGACATTCTAACTATTTCCTTTGATAAATACATCTTTGATTGCTGCCTGCAACACAAGTGTGAAGTTCACATGTGTTATCAATGCTCTCTTCATCAATAAATAGATTCCATGGAATACATTCAATTGTTTTCTGTAAATCTACGTTATCTGCTTTGTGAAATTGATGGAAAACCCTAGGAAGCAACTGTGGCACAAGACTACAGTCCAATTCAAATGGAACCGACTTATGAATATGGAAACCACTGCATAAAATGATGGATTTGAAAGAAGAAAAATGTGGGGTGATAAGAGCAAAGGACTTATTTAGTGCATCACAGACGGTAAATAAGCATTAGATGATGGGGGACGATAGAATACACCCAAAAAGAGATTGCCTTCATTTCGTGGTAAACTTAATTGAATCCATAACAACTCGCAGCTGGGAATCTCAAATTCGGGCGGTGAATCGTTTTCATGCAAAAAGTACACCTCCTCCGTTGTGATTGCGGTCTTTACAAATTTCACCATCGCAGGAATCAGAGTTCATCCATCTATTTCTTCGGAAGTAACTCTCACTTTCAGGTCATTCAGTTTATTACCAAGGGAACAGGCATTTAGTAGTAGACAATTGAGTGCATGACGTAATGAATTTGAATGTTCAGGTCCAGGATTACGCTCCATGTCACCAGACATGATCAATTTCAAAAGTGGAGTATTTGATGTTAATTGAAAGGTGGAAATATCATTGTTTCAAAGATATCTAGTTTTTAAATATCAACCTTTGGGTAGTTGCTTAAAACTCTTATCAGTTCAGTGGTTGTTGTGCAACAAGAATAGTTCAGTCAAGTTCAACTCTTATTGACAATATTTTTATGCCTCCGTTACGAAGTAGCCGGAGGCATTATGTTTTCTGGTTGTCCGTACGTCCGTCCGTCCGTCCGTACGTACGTCCCGTTCTCGTGATCGCGTTATCTGAAGAACCGATTAATGGATTCCTGCCAAACTTTGGTCATGTACGTATCTTGCAGAGCCGATGAACTGATTAGATTTTGAGGGTCATGAGGTCAAGGTCAAAGGTCATGCGGCTCATTATGTATGCAAAAATAGTTTGTGATCGCATTATCATTAGAACTGACAGATGGATTACTATTTAACTCAGGACATCTTGCAGAGCCAATGAACTGAGTAGATTTTAGGGTCATGAGGTCAAAGGGTCATATATGTATATGAGAAATCGCTTGTAATCACAATATTCTGAGAACCTGTTAATGGATTACAATTGAACTTGAATTTGAAAAATTTCTTCTGTTTAGTTTGTAAACTTGCTCTATGACGGAGGCATCATTTTCGACTGCGCGCAGTCGAAGTTCCATCTAGTTGTCAATGACACAAGTCTGGTGTTAAAAAGCGGTATTTTACTGGCAGACATTTCAGACCACCTTCCAATTTTTGTATTCAATCGGTCAAAACATAGTGAATGGCTTAAGCGTGATCAATGTAATATAACTTATACAAGAGACCTGTCTCGCTCAAACTTTGAAAAATTTAGGGTTGCCCTGACTGAACATTCTTGGGAATATGTGATGCATGAAGAGTCATGTGACAGAGCTTATGAAGTATTTCTCAGTGAATTTAATATCATACAGAATTCTTGTTTTCCTTTGAAAGAAAAGCGTTGCAGAAAAGGGGAATCTTAACCATGGATTAGAATAGCAATATTGAAATCATGTAAGAAAAAGATAGAGCTATACAAAAAGTATTTGAAGAACCCTTCTGCATACAGGAAAAAAGTATACAGACAGTATCGAAATACTATAACTTCAATCAATTATTCGAAGGTCAAAAGAATCTTACTATGCAAAGCAGTTTGAAGAAAGTAATTGCAGTAAACGAACCTGGAATATTATTAACAATATGTTGAATAGGGGAATCAAAAGAAACAACCAAGACTGTTTTTGTGATGAAAATAATAAGAAACTTACAGATCCTGTTGATATTGCAAACAAATTCAATGAATATTTCATAAGCATTGGGACCATGCATGTTCACAGATACAAGTAATATTGACATGCTGAAGTGTAGATCTTATATGAATGGTCAATATCAACAGTCAATGTTTCTGAAACCAATAGAAGGTCATGAAATTATAGTGAAGGCATTGAAAATAGGTAAAAGTCCTGGTCATGATAATTTAACTGTTTCTGTCATTAAAGAATCGATCTATTTCATTCTTGCTCCACTTGTACATATTTTTAACCTTTCCCTCTCCACTTGTAAATTCCCTCTCCACTGGTAAATTCCCTCACAGTATGAAGCTGGCGACGGTGACTCCGATCTATAAGAAAGGCTCTCTCGATCAGTTTCGTAATTATAGAGTATAGACCGGTGTCACTCTTGCCCGTTTTCTCCAAAATCTTGGAAAAATTATTTTACTCTTGATTATTGTCCTACATTGAGAAACAAGGGATTTTGTCAAATTTTCAATATGGCTTCAGATCTGGTCATTCAACTATATTGGCCTTGACATATTTTTTGGACCAGGTACTTACTTCCCTTGATGATAGCAAACATTCACTATGTTTGTCATTGGATATCTCAAAAGCTTTTGACTCAATTAATCATCAAGCCTTATTATCCAAATTGGGAGTACTATGGTGTGAGGGGTTTGCCATTACAGTGGATAAATGATTATTTAAAGGAAAGAAAACAATATGTTGTTTATGATAATGCAACTTCATTTGAAAAAGAAGTTATATGCGGAGTGCCCCAACTTAAGGGTCAATAATTGGGCCACTGTTGTTTATTCTATATCATAAATGATTTGCCAAATGTTTCCTCAACTTTGTCATACATTATTTTTGCAGACTATACCAATGTCTCTTTAAGCGAGAAGAAACTAGATACTCTTGTCCATAATATGAATAAAGAAATACAAAAGGTTAATATTTGGTACAAAGTGAATGGGTTAACAGAGCTGCCAACTAGTACGGATTTCCTGTAATTGGTACGGAAATTAACGACCATTACGGAATGTTGTCTCAAATTACGTATTTAATTTTTTTTTTTTTTTTTTTAATTTTCAAATATGATTTATAGTAGCTCGCTGAGAAAGACAGAAAAGTATCAAGTTTTCTCTTAATAGAAGCCATTTTTCATGGAAAACGGTGTTGTGATGACTTGAAACTCAATATTTAACAACTTTGTGTGAGTATAATCACCAAAAATATCAGATAATCATACGCCCATTCGTCCGCGCAGTATTGGCGTGCCGTTTTTTTTATAGATTCATAGCGCCGCATAGGAAATTACTGATTTTGAGCCTTGTGATTACTGATTTTCTGTGCTGGAGGTTGGCAGCTCTGGGTTAAAGATAAACATTGAGAAAACAAATTTTATGCATTTTGCACCATTGAATAAACAATATGATAAGAACTTACTTACTCTTAAGTTTGTTGATTCACTAGAGCCCTCAAAGCAAGTACATAGTGCCCGCTTCTTGGGAGTTAATATTGATGACAAGTTATCATGGTCTTTACATATTAATGATATTGCATTGCAGATCTCGAGAATTACTGGAGTTTAAATGTCAAAACTGAAATTTGTATTACCGTCAAAGGTACTGCTTTTGCTATACAATTCATTAATTCTTCCTCATTTACAATGTGGTAATATGCTATGGATAAATGCATCAAATACATTGTTAAATCGTTTACATTTGTTGCAAAAACGTGTAATACGCATAGTTGCCAAGTCTCATTATTTGGCCCATACCAACAATATCGTTAAACAATTAAGGGTTTTGACTGTATATGAATTAGGTAGGTTACAACTGGGAGAATTTATGTACAGGTCTGAAAAGGGACTATTACCAAACTCACTTCAAAACTGGTTTAGATGCAACAGTGATGTACATTGTTATAACAACCGAAACTCCAAGAATTTGCATAGCATTTATTACAGAACTGCTACTGGCCAAAGAAGTGTTAAGTATCAGGGTTACCTCACATGGTCTCCTTTAGAGGACAGTCTCAAACAATCTGCATCATTAGGACAATTTAAGTTGAAATATAAACAATATCTTTGCAATTCTCAATAGTCATATCAATTCAAAAATAATTATTATTATGTTTCAAATCGCAATTATGTTATCATCGGGTCAATTTAATCTAATTATAAAACCAGACATTTGAAGGTAGAGTCCACCCTGAGGATGGGTTTTCTCCGCCTTTACTTGGCCACACACATTCTCAGGGTGGACTTCCCGTTCATTGCTACCGGGGCTAGACTCGATAAGCTTCGCTTTTTCTAGCCCCATCTACATTACTTACCTTTTTATGTTTTAATGTTGATGTTTGTTAACTGATGTAGATTTTCATTGTTCTTTTATGCTTATGTATCTGTTTTTCATTTGCTCTATGTTTCAAATGTGTACAACAGAGCTGCCAACTAGTACGGATTTCCCGTAATTGGTACGGAAATTAACGACCATTACGGCAGTACGGAATGTTGTCTAAAAATTACGTTTTTTTTTTTTTTTTTTTGCGCATAGGGATCTATCGTAGCAAGTGCTGTACAGTATGGTGGCCATCCAGCACTCGCTGCATGAGATAGATGGAAAATTATCAAGTATTCTCTTAATAGAAGCCAATTTTTCATTGAAAACTTATGTGTTGTGATGAACTGAAAATCAATATTTAGCAACTTTGTGGGAGTAAAATCACAATAAATTTCAGATAATCATGCTCGCATGCGTCCGCTTGCCATTCTTTTAAGATTCATGGCGCCGCATAGGAAATTACTGATTTATTCCCCAAATTATTGATTTTGAGCCTTATGGTTACTGATTTTCTGTTCTGGAGGTTGGCAGCTCTGGAACAATGTATTCTGTTATCTTGTATATTTTTCTGGTTTTTAATGTGGAAAATAAATGAAATGAAATTAAATAAATATGCAAGAAAGCTGCAATGCAAAGAGTATAAAGTACGTACTGTAGCGCCATTTTCAAATGAGAAGATAAGTTGATATGTTTCTGGGTGTTAATTCGTGAGTAATGTGTAATGTGTTTCCTTATACAATGCAGGTAGTCTGGCTTTGGTTCTGCAGACTTTCAAAGTTTCCCATTTTAGATTTTCCAGCATCTTTGTAACACTCGATTCCCTGTCATAGTCCCTCGTTTTGAATGTCTAGTTTGTCCTGGTCTGACTTATGCTGTGGGTCCCATAAACTGTACATGTAGCTGCATAGAACTCTAATTTGGGCCTATACATGGAATTTGATGAAGTTTGGTCAATATGTGTGGCCCAACCGAGTCCCTTTGAATTCAGGTAGGGGTGGTGTTGCACTTCTTCCAGGGTGACGTTACCCAACCTGTACTTGGTTTGAACTGGTTTCTTTTTATGGGTTATTTAATTTGAAAACTGTGGCTGCAATTGCTGCTGTATTAAAAACTCTCAACATTTCAAACACCACTGTTCAAAACTCAACTGATTTCTCTAAAAATCGGTACTTTAGTGACAATTTATGACACCTACATGTAAGTAGCAGTAAAATACAATTTTTTTCTCGCCTGCGTAGCAAAAAAAAGCGAGAAATAGGCGCCGCTTTTCCGGTGGCGGCGGCGGCGTCAACATGAAAAACTTAACCTAGGGTTCAAGTTTTTTAATTTTTGATATTATTTTAAAAGTATAAGTCCTTAGTCAATGAAACTGGGACTATAGGGTTATCAAGTATCCCCAATCATGTGAGTTGAATTTCAGGTCACTAAGTTAAGGTCAAAGGTCATTTCAGGTCAACAAACTTAGACTTTTTTGTGGTATCAACGTCAAGATATTGAATTTTTAGCATATTTTTGTAAGTGTTTGTTCAAATTCCATGAAACTTGTACCCAAGGGTTATCAAGTATCACAAATCATATGACACAAATTCCAGGTCACAAGGTCAAAGGTCATTTTAGGTCAGTAGCCTTGGATTATGTTTTCACAACTTAATATGAGAATAAATGAATCAATTTTTGTTATTATTTTTATTTGTTCATGATTCTTAATCAATATTCACTTCGAAAATCAAAATGCTGATTATATTCAGAGGATTTCGTTTTTTGGGGCCTGCTAATGGGCCACCCTTCCTATAAATAATGTTCCAACTTCAATTTTTCATCATATCGAATTGCGTAATGCAGGCGAGACCGCCGAGAGCGTTTCCCTTGTGTGTTTTTTGGTATTATTATCCCAAATGGTCTAAAGAATATATGTAGTGAAAACTGATGTTTGAATATGAAGATAATATGATTTATGGGTAAAAATGTGAATTTTATTACCTTATTTCCATAAATTACCATAAATATGCAAGTGAGTGAATGAGTGAAAGAATAATAATTACCATAGTAATCTATGTTACAAGACCGTGTCAAAAATCCACGTTGCTACAATAACCACGAAAGGAGGCGTGAGCTTAGTTAGCTTCCTTTTAAAGATACTATGTCCCTTTTGCAGCCAACATCATCTTATGTAGAGCTTTGCAGGAATTATGAATATGTCATTTATGTCCTATCTGTGAAAATTTATAGTTAGCAGTGTCCTTGAATTCAAATTATGCAAGAAAATCCGTTTACTTGCTAGACTTCACTGTCAGACACTATTGAGTGAGTGACTGAATGGCTTTTTTTTTTCTTCTTTGGTAATAACATACATAAAATGAGCTGTAAAGGGTACATGAGCATTTGTCTACATCAATAACCCACTTCTTGTAATGGCCAAAATTAAACTTATTGAATCTTTGCGCAGCATTAAACGTACGACCATTCAGTTCAATGGTTTGAAAATCAGACTACCGGTATTACTTACTGGCTCTATAGCTCTTAAAGTTGATACTCTAAGACAATCCCAAATACTGAGATAATTACATAAATAGAAAGCTTTTAACCCCCATAATAACATCAAATGGTGTCCACCCGACAAAACAAGTTTAGAATAATGAATTTATTCGAGTAAACTCTACCAACATATCTAAGTCTGAAACCCGGAAGTGCACGTAGAGTCGGGCCTCTATCCGTGACGTCACGAACGGGAGTCATGGGCTCAGTGAGAGTGAATGGCAGTGATATCCCTACGTAAATGCTATCCTGTCAGAGCTTAGATTTGTTGTTGTTAAGGAGTATTTGATGGATTTTCTGTTTTCATTTGAATGAAAAATAACGAAGCAACATTTTCCAGTCGCTGATTTCTTTTTATATCCTCATAATGAGAGATTTAAGACGAGTTTACTGCTCAGGAATTAAAGTTAAATCGTGCACGTATGAATAGGCGGATGCATTGTCATCAGATAAGGTACAGGAGCAGTTTTGTAAAACGAATAGGTCTAGAACTATGATAGTAATTATCATAGATGTGTGTGACTGCCTCAAAAAAGGATACAGTACCAGTTAAACATTTTATGTGGTAAAATATCAAACTTAAACGAGATCATGCAAGCGCGCTTCCTCTATAATATTTTGGCGAGTGATGCGGCTCTTGCATGAACGTTCGTGAAGCGAGCAGAATCGGGAGGTAAGACCAAGCCGCTGTTCTAGGCGCTGCTTGCTTGTGATGGAACGTACGTGCGCTAGTTATATGTTTATCGGCAATTGCAAGAGAATGAAAGCGACGTTGCCAGCTAAGAAAAACAACTAACAAAGACTTGCTCCTGACTACCGGTGTCAGAATTGGTAGATGAAGGATCTTCAGGGCCAAGGAAGGCGAAAGACATGCGGAAAAAGGAAGAAGAAACCATCGGGACGAATCGCTGTAGTGTATGGTAATGAACTGTGCATGGGTAGACAGGCTACTGTTCACTCAGTGCCTGGGCCGATTTCAACACCAAAACCAAAATTACATGGTGAAAATATCGACTAACAGCACATCGTTGGCATGTATATGTCATAATTTTCAAAAGGGGAATTGATATTAATACTATGAAGTACTAGGGGAAGGTAAAGAATTGTACATAGAATTATGATTTATTAGACTTTTCAGCCTTTGAAACAAAAATATGCAGAAAATCGTATCACTCTGCACACGTTTGCTATGAAACATCCGGGTACGTGAATATACTCTCTCCCGGACGTGAGGTCATAAATAGTAGACCAGCGCCGTGACTGATTTTCTATGCAAAGAGAGGCGGATATTTCCAACATTTCAATTGAGCATTTCGAGTAGACAAAATTTTTTTGTGATATACTAAGTAATTGAAAAACTTTAAAATAACATATACTTGCCGTAGGTAACAAATTAAGGGACATTTATTTGCTTAGAGTATCAACTTTAAGTCGATTCGGCAACTAATAGTCGTTATTTTCCCACTTAAAGACATTTTCAGGCCCCCTTTTTTTTAGGGAAGTTCTAAATTTGTTTTATCTTTCAAATGCTGTTAGAATTTAACTTTTTCATTTTTTGGACCTGCAAATGGGACATAGTACCTTTAATATCCTGCAGAATACTCGGGAGTATCTCAGTAGTGGTGCTGAATAGCATATTCAACTGCTGTGTGTGAATCCTGTAGTGAATAACAGAGATAAAACAAAAAAATGACTATTGTTTCAAAGTACACAAATTGTTCCTTTCACATAGTAATAATAATTGAAACTATTTAAACTGGAAAATGTATTAATACTTTCTACACTTTTATCTGTAATATGTTCTTTTCTCTTAGAATGCTTTCTTTGTAAGCAAACTTAAGTAAATACATAACCTTCAAAGAGTATTTATCAAGTTTGAGACTAGAGTAAAGCAATTAGAAATATTGAGATTCACGTTCAAACTCTTATCATGTAACTATTTCTTTCACCTCTATACTTCAATAAATGTCTTCTTTAAAGCAAAGTAATGAATATATTGTCTTTGTCTTGTTTCTGAATCATAAATCTATCATTAGCAAATTATAAATCACATTACAATGATTCATTCTCTTTCCTAACTATTAAAACAAGTATTAAAACGCGATGTTACACCCAGAACGATTTAAACAAGGCTACCGGTAATCGTAAGGCGAATCACTCAAATTTTGCCTAAAAATATCACCCCGCTTTATAATTTGTGCGTTCATGTAGGTGTACTACAATTACTACTAAAAGAAATCCTAAAGCTTAAGAAAAATAGTTCTCACATGTACTCCCAAATTTATGAGGTATTGACCTTAAACCAACAATAATAAATGTTTCCAAATAACTGACAACTATCATGAGACATTTCAGCATCTCTAACAATTTAGAAGCCCCCCCCCCAGGCAATGCAGTTTCAAAATAGCCCAGGCTAGATAGGGTTAAGAAGGCAAACGTGTCCAAGGCCAAGACGAGATCACTACAACTAGCTAATCCCTTTGGATACCTTCAGAGCTCTCTCCAAGTCTTACCAATACCAGGCCAAGTCTTGATTTGAAACAATTATTTTGTCTAATTGATTTTTGTCTTAAGGGGTGATACTCCCTACTCCAAATTTCTTTTGTTATATCTTTTAACCCTTGCCTGCCTATCAGAAAACACATGGGTACCTTTTTATGTGTTTTGCTAAAGAAATCAGTTATTTACTGTTAGCTCATAGTTATTTATACCTGAAACAATTTTGCAGTCATGTCAGCAAACTTGTAAATGTGAGGATTGTTTGTCTGCTGTTGACTGCTTTTTACATCACTATCAGAAGCTTAATTAAAAAATGCTGTATTTTTTTTACTACTTGTGTTCACACGTAGGCTACCATGACAAGGCAAGCTACGCCATTCCCAGCTACTACAACCCAGTCCCCTGGATGCCTATACACACCCCTAAAGAGCACACCAAGCCTGTTGCAAAGGGGAAGAAAGGGCGGGGTAAGAGGACCAATGCTACCTCATCAGGGAGGCAGATACAACAAGCGTTGTCGCCCCCTCTGCTCTTCAGAGAACGGTCAGCAAAGGATAAGCTTGGGAAACTGAGGTGACATTAAGGGTAAAAGACGGTGAAGAACATTTCTTCTGTAAATCCTATATTTGATAAAAACCTTTAATCTGTTCTTAGCAACAGATTAAAGGGCGGGTGAAGAGGACCAATGCTACCTCATCAGGGAGGCAGATTACAACAAGCATTTTCACCCCCTCTGCTCTTCAGAGAACGGTCAGCACAAGAGAAGCTAGGGAAAGGGGGGTGGTTGAGGGGGGGGGGGGGATTTGTTTTGTTTAGTGCTCACTATCACCCTTGCACAATGCATTTTTTGTGACGTAGGGTCCTCACAACACGGATTTGTAATATAACCGAATTCAATGTAGTTTGCTCAGTATTGTGTTGGCGCATGTCTGGAATGCTCTCTTAAAAATGTGCATACACTGTCTGCAGGCAAACCCGAATTCTATGACTGGGGCAGTAACATATATGTAAAGTGTTAGAGACATTGTCAATGTTTTAAGCACTACAGGGTATATAAACGCGGAATAGTATTATCAGATGAATTGATTGCATGCCAATAGCTGATTAACTGAAAAGTGTCTTGCTCCAAACCTGCCTAATTCATTTAATTTGCAATAGGAGCATTTGATTTTCATGAAATACTTTAAAATTATTTATTTTCTCTTTAAAGATATTATCTCCCTTTTGCAGCCAACATCAATTCTGTAGAACTTTGCAGGAATTATGAATATGTCATGTGTATGCATGTCTTACTTGTGAAATATAACATTAGCCGTGTCGTAGTATTCAAATTATGCAAGGAAACCTGTGTACATAAAATGAGCTGTAACAAGTACATGAGCATTTTTTTACATCAATAACCCACTACTTGTAATGGCCAAAATTAAACTGATTGAATCTTTGTGCAGCACAAAACGTACGACCACTTGGTACAACTACAAGTGTCTGAAAATCAGACTATTATTTAGGTGATTGCAATCACTTATGTCAAATCAACAACTAATGGTCTTTATTTTCCCACGCAAAGCCATTTCAAACCATTTCTTTTTGAGGGAAGTTCTAAATAAGTAACGTCTTTCAAATGCTGTTCGAATTTAACTATTTCATTTTTTTGACCTGCAAATGGGACAGAGTACCTTTAAAGGGCAGCCAATATAACTCTTAAAATGTTTTAGTTTGAATGAAAGCAGAACAATTAGAGAAACAATGCCGATATTTTGAAATAAGAAATAAATCGGACCAATCATGAGAAAGTTATGAATGTTTGAAATATGAGATCACTATAGCTATGTGAATCTAAAATATGCAATTTTGTCAGTTGAGGCCTAAAAAAAAGAAAGATGTTGTATTGCCCTTTAGGTGCCAAAACATGGGTTGGTCAGAATTTTTAAATATTTTTTCTTCCTGCCCTCTTGGCTGATATTTCTCAGTTTTTGTCTCGCCTGCGTAGCAAAAAGCTAGACATAGGAGACGCTTTTCCGGTGGCGGCGAAGGCGGCAGCGTCAACATCAAAAATTTAACCTCGGGTTAAGTTTTTTTAATTTTAGTATAATTTTGAAAGTATAAGTACTTATTCAATGAAACTTGAACATAGGGGTTATCAAGTATCATCAATCATGTGATTAGTCTTTTGGGTGACAAAGTCAAGGTCAAATGTAATTTAAGGTCTGCAAACTTAGACTGTTGTGGTATCAACATCAAGATTTTGGATTTTTAGCATAATTTCAAAAGTGTTTCTTCAAGTCCCACAAGGGTTATCAAGTATCACAAATTATATGACGCAAATTCCAGGTCACAAAGTCCAGGTCAAAGGTCATTTTAGGTCAGTAGACTTGGATTATGTTTTCACAACTTAAAGGTAATACAAAGTTTTGGTATCGTATGGGGTCATGAATTTGGTTCAAATGAACATATTGGAAGCATATGCGATCCTACAATATTCAGTAACCGTTGTCACGGTTGAAATCGAGTCTAAAGTGATGACATTGTAAATAATAAACTCTTTATGTTGTATAGCGCTCTCACAAGGTCAAGATATTAATTTAGCTATAAAACAATGTGATTTGACTAAAATCGACTGATTTGCTATTACCATTTGGAATATATATATCACAACTGCATATTCTGACATTTTCATGGTCGCAGCTACCATCGTATGGCCTTAGGCGCTATTTGAAATTTATCAACATTTACCGGGAGCACCGGTAAATTTTTATATTCAATAATTTTTCCTCGAAAGCAGAAGTGTTTTAGGGGCTAAATTTTTCAGTGCTTATATAATACATCCATAGGGCATCAAAATATATCAAAATTGTAAAGAATCATGCACTATCCAGCCAATTTTCAAAATTTACCAAAACTTTGTAATACCTTTAATATGACAATTAATAAATCAATTTGTATTATTTGTTAATATTCCATTAAAGTTATCAATCTTGTTACAAATAATAGTAAATAATTCTTCTGATGATTCATAGCCAATATTCACCTCAAAATGCTCATTATATTCAGAGGATTTCTTTTTTGGGGGCCTGCTAACGGGCCACCCTGCCTATAAATAATGTCCCAACCTTAATTTTTGCATCATATCGAATTGCGTAATGCCAAGAGCGTTTCCCTTGTTTTTCTAAAATACGGTTAAAAAAAATTTAAAAAAGATTTTCAGGTCGGTCGCAAAGGGCAATACATCTTTTTTTGTTAATGCCTGATTGTGACGTAGTTATATTATATTGACTTGGCTTGAGGGGTACATCAGACATATTGACCAAGCTAAGATCATATTGCCCCCAATTCGGAGACGAGGGCCTATATGGTCTTAGCGCGGTCAATATGTCTGATGTACCCCGAAAGAAGCCCTGTCAATATAATTACTGTTACCTATCACCTATGCTAGGCATTTTTTTGACAAATGATATACAAATTTGGTATCAAGCATGATTTCTACTCACCATGTATGCATGTTTTTCCCTTACTCTTCAAGGTCTACAAGGAAAACTTGGAAGAGGGCAATATGGCAAATATTGCCTGCTCCGGTTTTGTATGCGGAATAGCTTGCAAATTGGGAATTTTTATTTTACAGCTAAAATGCCTTGTATGGATAACAATGGCGGATCAATCTATCATTTGTTGTGTACATAAATATCACTACTTTTTTTTTTTTTTTCACCAAGTGCCTTATCCCTTGAGGCACTACTAAAAATATGTTATGGAGAGTATATTATTACAGGTCGTCTAAAACAAAAAGACCATCCCTGAAGTCATGCATTTTTTTGTTGTTGAAATTTTATTCATTTTGTGTTGAAACAAATGGGAAAGTTGTTTGCCCTATATCACAGACATTACAGGTTCAGCCGATTTTGAAAAGCCCATTCAATTGCAACTTTTTAAATTTTTATGCATTATGTTTTCTGGTTGTTCGTCCGTCCATCATTCTCGTGATCGCGTTATCTCAAGAACCAATTGATGAATTTCCGCCAAACTTGGGTTATGTATGTATCTTGCAGAGCCAATATACTGATGAGATTTTGGGGTCACAAGGTCAAAGGTCACCGGGGTCATTATGTATGCAAAAATAGCTTGTGATCCCATTATCTCAAGAACCGATTGATGGATTACCGCCAAACTTGGGTCATGTATGTATCTTGCAGAGCCAATGAACTGATCAGATTTTGGGGTCATGAGGTAAAATTTCAAAGGTCATGGGGCTCCTTATGATTGCACAAATAGCTTGTTTGAGTTTGAGTTTGAAGTTTTATTATCCAAATAAAAAGTACATCAATAAAACAATCAAACGTGAATGTTTAACGTTGAAAGGGTAAATGGGACCAGTCAATAGTATGAAATGCTAATCGTGTCTGGTACCACTAACACACAAAAGTATCACAACAATGATTGAGAATGTAATGAATAAATATGAATAACTATTGAATACATACTTAAGCTACAAGCTATTCTACATCTAGCCTAAAATATGTTATGTGATTAAATACAAAACTTTGGTATTTTACACTAAATAAAAAGATCAAGAATTATATAACATAATATTTACAGAAAGGCAAGATCCTCGGTTCAAATTATAAAACAGTTATTCTATTAACGTTTGTGATGTTTGAGTTCTACGAAAGCTAGACAGTAGACACTGATGCTTTCTCCCGTACAGATAGGGGTAGATCATTCCAAAAGCATGTGCCTCTGAATGACATTGAAAATTTACACTGCATTGTCCTTACTTTAGGCACACTCAACTTACTTTCTCTTTGTCTGGTCTCATATTTGTGCTCTATGAAACAGTAACTGAATTAGAGACTGTGGCAATTTATCATTCAATAATTGATACATGAAAAAAACCCATGGATATTTTATGGAGTTGATACACATTCAATAATTTTAGCTCCCGGAATATCAGTTTTGAATGAGTCCTAATTGGACTAAACGTTATGGCCCGTATTCTGAAATCAGGTCTAACTCCTGTTTAACTAAACACTTGTCTAAGTCCCGTCTAACTTTAGTCACAAAGTCGTGTGTAACTTTTTTCGTATTCTGAAGTCGTGTTTAAAAAAAGTTAAACACGAAGTCCTGTGTAAGTCCTGTTTAACTTTAGACAACTGCGGGGGTTGTTTAAGTCCTGTTTAACCCTTACTGTACTGGGCTATTTTGAGCACCCTCTGACTGGGGGGGGGGGGGCCTGGGAGGCCCCCCCCCCCCTATGATATCTCGGCCGTCGAATGTCCGATGAACACGAAAACTTGCATATTTGTAGATATTTACGTAAGGAATTAGTTTTTTCCTAATATGCAAATTTTTGTCGTTATAGCCTAATTATGCAAAATGCTAATTTTATGCATTTTACAGAAAACTCTACATATTTGTCCATAGACTTGTGAAGAATCTTGAAAATGTATTGAATAAATGTTTCCTTCATCTCAAATTCATGAGGTTTCATTATTTTTATGATATTTGAAAATGCATATGTTAATTTGCATAAACTATGAATACGCAAATTACGTATAATTTTATAATAACTATATTTAGGGAACTAGAATCATTACAAAAATTGTCAGACTCCACTTTTTGAATGTTGAAACTCATTATTCATATTATGAAACCTCTTTTCTAACACAAAATAGTTATTTGATGTAATTAATAATGATAATTTATGCAAATTTGATGCAAATTTTCAACTATTTATTTTCTTATGTATTTTATTGTTTTGTATTTCTTATTGTATCTATTGTTTTATTTCTAGTGTATTCTTTTGTTCTGGAATACATCAAGTTACTCTGAGAAACATATAAAAGCAATTTGATATCAATTCATATCTTCACATTTCTGTTTGTACATGAATATATGCAATTATAGCACTTTTTTGATGACATGCGCATACTAATTGTTATGTAACCACCTTACAGGTATATCCGAGTTTGACGAAAATGGTATCAAAATGTGCGCAAGACTTGAGGGAAAAAAGTCATGAAACGACAATTCAAAATTCCAAGCGGTTGCGGCGCGATCTCCGAAAATGTCGAGGGGGGGGGGGGGGGGCGCTGACCCCGAACTTGCGGGGGGGGGAATGATGGTACGTGCATCCTCTAAAATTTCAAATACATTTTGCAGGATTTTTTCTCGTGTAGCCTATTTTTTTTTCTCTATAATATTAAATATTCTTATCTACTGGTGACATTACATAATTTATAATAATTTAACCATTCTGTTGAAGAAGTTTCTTTTCTGGTTCTTCCGAGCACTGAGGCACTGATAAGTGATATTATTAGTGTGTTATTAGTGTCTTTCAACTATGACCTTGTAAATGTTATTATTGGAGATTTTAACAGCCATAGCACCTCGTGGGGATACGAAGAAACAAATGAGGATGGTGACCTTGCTGAGGCCTGGGCAGAGGCACATCATCTTGACCTAATCCATGATGCTAAGCTCCCCCATTCCTTCAATAGCTGTCGATGGAAGAAAGGTTATAATCCAGACCTATCCTTTACAAGTGAACGAATATCATGCCAAACCAAGAAACGAGTCCTAGAGCCAATACCACATTCACAACACAGACCAATAATCGTTGACATTACTGCTGCTGTGGTACCTCAGAGAGTTCCCCTACGACGCCGTTTCAATTTTAGTAAAGCTGACTGGGAGAAGTTCGCCATCGATCTAGATGAAACTCTATCTGATATTGACCCAGTCCCGGCAAACTACGACCAATTTGTCCGCACTGTACAGGAGATATCCAGGATGCACATTCCACGTGGATGTAGGGAAAACTACATACCTGGATTATCAGCTGAAAGTGCCTTGATGTACAAGGAGTACATAAAACTCTACGAGGAAGACCCCTTTTCAGAGGAAACCTTGAGTGCAGGTGAGCTCCTCGTGGCAGCAATATCAGAGGAACGGAGGAAGTCTTGGCAAGATCTCATTGAGGGTATTGATATGACGCACAACAGTAAGAGAGCTTGGTCTACCATAAAGAAAATCAGCAACGATCCCAAGAAGTCTACACCCCATTCTAATGTTACTGCAGATCAGGTTGCCCACCAACTTCTCCTGAATGGCAAATCGGCACACAAGAAACGCCACAAAAGGAATCCTTGGCCACAGGTTGACACAGAATCTACCTGGTACTTTATCAACTTGGAACTCCAGACGGCTATCGACTCCCTTAAGAATGGCAAGGCAGCTGGTCTTGATGACATACGTACAGAACAGATAAAACATTTTGGGCACAATACACGGGAGTGGCTACTCTCTCTGTTCGACAACTGCGTAACCCTCTCCCAGCTCCCTACAATCTGGCGGAAAGCCCGTGTGATTGCTATCCTCAAGCCAGGGAAAGACCCTAACGAAGCAAAGAGCTACAGACCAATATCCCTGTTGTGCCACCTCTTCAAGCTCTTTGAGCGCCTCATCTTGAACAGACTGGGACCAGTCACAGAACAACACCTGATACCAGAGCAAGCAGGTTCCCGGCCTGGAAGATCGTGCACTGGCCAAGTGCTAAATCTAACCCAGCACATCGAGGATGGTTTCGAGAAGAATGAACCAACTGGAGTTGTGTTCGTCGACCTGACAGCTGCCTACGACACTGTGAATCACCGTATACTTCTCGACAAAGGACTCCCATCTGACTAAGCTTATCCAAATGCTCCTGGAAAATAGATGCTTTTATGTTGAGCTCAACGGCAAGCGCAGCAGATGGAGGAAACAAAAGAACGGTCTACCTCAGGGCAGTGTTCTTGCTCCTGTCCTATTTAATGTTTATACCAACGACCAGCCAGTGTACCCAGGGACAAGAAGCTTCATCTATGCTGATGACCTTGGCATAGCAGCCCAGAATTCCCACATAGACAATATAGAAGCCACTCTATCATCAGCCCTAGACAACCTGACAGTCTACTACAACAACAACCATCTGAAGGCTAACCCTGCCAAGACCCAGGTTAGCTTGTTCCATCTCCGCAACCACAATGCCGGGAGGAAGCTGTCCCTAAAATGGAACGATGTCTCATTGAAACACTGCGATCACCCTGTCTACCTTGGAATCACTCTTGACCGAACCCTTTCATACAAACAGCATGTTCAAAAGGTGAAGGGACAAGGAACAACCTCCTACGGAAACTGGCAAACTCGTCTTGGGGTGCCAATTCCTCCACGCTGAGGTCAACTGCTCTTGCGTTGTGCTACTCTGCAGCAGAATATGCCTGCCCTGTATGGGGGAGATCATCCCATACAAAGAAAGATGATGCAGCACTCGACGACAGCTGCAGATGCATCACTGGCTGCCTCAAGCCCACGAATGTGGACAGCTTGCACACCCTGGCCGGCATTGCTCCATCCGATGTCCGCAGAACAGTTGCAAGTAGGACTGAACGCAGTAGACAAGTTGATGACACCCGCCATCCCCTTTACTCCCATCAACCGGCCCCTACCCGCCTGAAGTCAAGGAAGAGCTTCCTTCATACAGTCCAGCCACTGTCACAACCTCCTCATTCAACAAGAGTGATCTTGTAGGAAGAGAAACGTCGTGAAAACCACCACCATGAAAAGCTACCAATCCCGACCAAGGAACAGCTGCCACCTGGCCATATATGTGACTGGAAGACGTGGAAGTCCCTCAATAGGGGCGATGCAAATACATGCACAAATGGGGATACACTGATGTCACAGACACCGACTGCGAGTGTGGAACATCCGTTCAATCTATGTCCCACCTATTAAGATGTCCACTCCTAATCGACCAATGCTGCCTGGAAGACCTAGTGGCAGCGAATGAGAAGGCTCTTCAGTGTGCACAAGCCTGGCAGAGCATTTGAGGTCAGATGCTGGACGCGAAAGAAGAATACAAAGTGTATATATCCTTTTCTTTAACATGATACTATTTATTTTTGTTGCTTGATAAATCTTTATAGATATTTATCACAATTTTTAAAAAAAAATTTAAATATAATTTTATTCAGTTCTGAGTTTTGAGTTTTTGATCGATCGGGTGGGTGGTACATGCACAACATTACTTATAAGCTCTGTATAAGCTTGGCTTGTTAGAACTCTTGTGAGTAATGTGCCGCGGGATTCCATATCCTTAAACTGCTGGCGAACAGAGCAACAAGACCAAGCTCTGTAATTATTAGGATCTCTGTCCAGTAGTGCCGTGTTTGTGTCATCGAACTGGATCGACCAAATCAATTGATTCATAATATATATAATATCTTTCCCGTAACATGAGAGTAATTTTAATAGTTTCATACTTTTAATTAAATGTAATGTTAATTGTTATTGTATAATTGTTTTAAATGGGGGCACGCTACAAGAGTCCTATCTCTGTAGCAACTACTCCGAAGATCAAGATTTAATCTTGTCTAAGGAGACACGAACGAACGATTAGTGTGTTTGTCAATCCAGTGTACACGTACACACAGTACATGCAGTCTAGTCATTACGTCACGATCACATCACCATGGTACCAGCACGCGCACAGCTAGCTGTGCGCGTTAATTTATTTATCCGGTGCGCATGCGCATTGGGTCTATCGTCAGAATTAACGCCTACTGGGCATGCGCAGAAGTCGTGACTAAAAGTTAAACACGACTTGCGCAGAACTTAAACCGTTGTTTAGTTAAACACGACTTAGACACGACTTCCCCCTTCAATAAATTTGAGTCTGGACCTGTCAAGCTTTAGTACTCTCGGTCAAAATTTGCTCCACATGATCATGTGTAGAGTTCTAGACTTGTATCAACACATTTAAGAGGGGAAACTCATTTATTATAGAATCTGGGCTACCCTGGTTTATGGAATGATGATCATGTGACAATTTGTTGATTTGTGTTTGTTTATTTTGGGGCAGTGTTGTTAAGTAGGCTCTCTTTCTCCCCCTCTTCATCTTTCACCTCTGCCTGATCATGGTATCTTTCCTATCCCTGATGATGGTGGTTATGAGAAAGAGGATATTGATGATGGTTGCGCCGATAATGAGAAGAAGGATATTGATGATAGAAATGTTGGTGGTGGTGGCCAGTGATAATGATGATATTAAATTTCTTCTCTCTGCTCGGGAGGATGGCCCCCGCAAGCCTAAGGCAAATTTCTGCCCGATGTCTTCCGTTTAAGACAGCACTAGCGCCGCACCCCAAACGAAACCGTTTTTGTCTCGCCTGCGTAGCAAAAAGCGAGACATAGGCGCGGCTTTTCCGGTGACGGCGACGGCGACTGCATGAAATGTTAGTATAGTTTTGAAAATATAAGTTCTTATTTCAATGAAACCTATAACTAAAGTTAAGGTCAAAAATGTTCAAAACGTTGCTGAAATGCCATGATTTTTCCCTGAGCTTCCGGGGGGCTCTGCCCCATGGATACTCATCTGATCGTAATGATCAATATGACAGTATATACGCGATTTAATTGTTTTCAACATTGCGCAATAAATAAAGATGAAAAACATGAACCGATGATGCGAACATAATTATAGAGAAGCTCAAGCGCAGCATAATGATACCACTTAGGAAACCGAGTTAATCGTTTTAAACATTGCGCAATAAATAAATATGAAAAACATCAACCGATGACGCGAACAGATAGAGAAGCTCAAGCGCAACATAATGATACCACTTAGGAGACCATGGCATTCTTTATAAGAAAGATATTTGCAAATGTAAAAAATGCTTCAAATGAGAAACATAAACCGATGTCGCGAACAGGTAGAGAAGCTCCAGCGCAACATAATGATACCACTTAGGAGACCGAGTTAATCGTTTTAAACATTGCGCAATAAATAAAGATGAAAAACATGAACCGATGATGCGAACATATAGAGAAGCTCAAGCGCAACATAATGATACCACTTAGGAAACCGAGTTAATCGTTTTAAACATTGCGCAATAAATAAATATGAAAAACATCAACCGATGACGCGAACAGATAGAGAAGCTCCAGCGCAACATAATGATACCACTTAGGAGACCGAGTTAATCGTTTTAAACATTGCGCAATAAATAAATATGAAAAAAATCAACCGATGACGCGAACAGATAGAGAAGCTCAAGCGCAACATAATGATACCACTTAGGAGACCATGGCATTCTTTATAAGAAAGATATTTGCAAATGTAAAAAATGCTTCAAATGGCTCTTTTATTGCGCAATATGACAGTATATACGCGATTTAATTGTTTTCAACATTGCGCAATAAATAAAGATGAGACATCAACCGATGTCGCGAACAGGTAGAGAAGCTCAAGCGCAACATAATGATACCACTTAGGAGACCATGGCATTCTTTATAAGAAAGATATTTGCAAATGTAAAAAATGCTTCAAATGAAAAACATCAACCGATGACGCGAACAGGTAGAGAAGCTCATGCGCAACATAATGATACCACTTAGGAGACCATGGCATTCTTTGAAAGAAAGATATTTGCAAATGTAATTAAAAACTAACAAAAGATATTTCCAAACGTAAAAAATGCTTCAAGTGCTCTTTTATTGCGTAATATGACAGTATATACGCGATTTAATTGTTTTCAACATTGCGCAATAAAGAAAGATGAGAAACATAAACCGATGTCTTGAACAGGTAGAGAAGCTCAAGCGCAACATAATGATACCACTTAGGAGACCATGGCATTCTTTATAAGAAAGATATTTGCAAATGTAAAAAATGCTTCAAATGAAGGACATCAACCGATGACGCGAACAGGTAGAGAAGCTCATGCGCAACATAATGATACCACTAAGGAGACCATGGCATTCTTTTAAAGAAAGATATTTGCAAATGTAATTAAAAACTAACAAAAGATATTTCCAAACGTAAAAAATGCTTCAAATGGCTCTTTTATTGCGTAATATGACAGTATATACGCGATTTAATTGTTTTCAACATTGCGCAATAAAGAAAGATGAGAAACATAAACCGATGTCTTGAACAGGTAGAGAAGCTCAAGCGCAACATAATGATACCACTTAGGAGACCATGGCATTCTTTATAAGAAAGATATTTGCAAATGTAAAAAATGCTTCAAATGAGAAACATAAACCGATGTCGCGAACAGGTAGAGAAGCTCCAGCGCAACATAATGATACCACTTAGGAGACCGAGTTAATCGTTTTAAACATTGCGCAATAAATAAAGATGAAAAACATCAACCGATGATGCGAACATATAGAGAAGCTCAAGCGCAACATAATGATACCACTTAGGAGACCATGGCATTCTTTGAAAGAAAGATATTTGCAAATGTAAAAAATGCTTCAAATGGCTCTTTTATTGCGCAATATGACAGTATATACGCGATTTAATTGTTTTCAACATTGCGCAATAAATAAAGATGAGAGACATCAACCGATGTCGCGAACAGGTAGAGAAGCTCATGCGCAACATAATGATACCACTTAGGAGACCATAGCATTCTTTGAAAGAAAGATATTTGCAAATGTAATTAAAAACTAACAAAAGATATTTCCAAACGTAAAAAATGCTTCAAATGGCTCTTTTATTGCGTAATATGACAGTATATACGCGATTTAATTGTTTTCAACATTGCGCAATAAATAAAGATGAAAGACATAAACCGATGACGCGAACAGAAAGAGAAGCTCAAGCGCAGCATAATGATACCACTTAGGAGACCGAGTTAATCGTTTTAAACATTGCGCAATAAATAAAGATGAAAAACATCAACCGATGATGCGAACATATAGAGAAGCTCAAGCGCAACATAATGATACCACTTAGGAGACCATGGCATTCTTTGAAAGAAAGATATTTGCAAATGTAATTAAAAACTAACAAAAGATATTTCCAAACGTAAAAAATGCGTCAAATGGCTCTTTTATTGCGTAATATGACAGTATATACGCGATTTAATTGTTTTCAACATTGCGCAATAAAGAAAGATGAGAAACATAAACCGATGTCGCGAACAGGTAGAGAAGCTCATGCGCAACATAATGATACCACTTAGGAGACCATGGCATTCTTTGAAAGAAAGATATTTGCAAATGTAATTAAAAACTAACAAAAGATATTTCCAAACGTAAAAAATGCTTCAAATGGCTCTTTTATTGCGTAATATGACAGTATATACGCGATTTAATTGTTTTCAACATTGCGCAATAAATAAAGATGAAAGACATAAACCCATGACGCGAACAGAAAGAGAAGCTCAAGGGCAGCATAATGATACCACTTAGGAGACCATGGCATTCTTTATAAGAAAGATATTTTCAAATGTAAAAAATGCTTCAAATGAAAAACATCAACCGATGACGCGAACAGGTAGAGAAGCTCATGCGCAACATAATGATACCACTTAGGAGACCGAGTTAATCGTTTTAAACATTGCGCAATAAATAAAGATGAAAGACATAAACCGATGACGCGAACAGAAAGAGAAGCTCAAGCGCAGCATAATTATACCACTTAGGAGACCGAGTTAATCGTTTTAAACATTGCGCAATAAATAAAGATGAAAAACATCAACCGATGATGCGAACATATAGAGAAGCTCATGCGCAACATAATGATACCACTTAGGAGACCATGGCATTCTTTAAAAGAAAAATATTTGCAAATGTAATTAAAAACTAACAAAAGATATTTCCAAACGTAAAAAATGCTTCAAATGGCTCTTTTATTGCGTAATATGACAGTATATACGCGATTTAATTGTTTTCAACATTGCGCAATAAATAAAGATGAAAGACATAAACCGATGACGCGAACAGAAAGAGAAGCTCAAGCGCAGCATAATGATACCACTTAGGAAACCGAGTTAATCGTTTTAAACATTGCGCAATAAATAAATATGAAAAACATCAACCGATGACGCGAACAGATAGAGAAGCTCAAGCGCAACATAATGATACCACTTAGGAGACCATGGCATTCTTTATAAGAAAGATATTTGCAAATGTAAAAAATGCTTCAAATGAGAAACATAAACCGATGTCGCGAACAGGTAGAGAAGCTCCAGCGCAACATAATGATACCACTTAGGAGACCGAGTTAATCGTTTTAAACATTGCGCAATAAATAAAGATGAAAAACATGAACCGATGATGCGAACATATAGAGAAGCTCAAGCGCAACATAATGATACCACTTAGGAAACCGAGTTAATCGTTTTAAACATTGCGCAATAAATAAATATGAAAAACATCAACCGATGACGCGAACAGATAGAGAAGCTCCAGCGCAACATAATGATACCACTTAGGAGACCGAGTTAATCGTTTTAAACATTGCGCAATAAATAAATATGAAAAAAATCAACCGATGACGCGAACAGATAGAGAAGCTCAAGCGCAACATAATGATACCACTTAGGAGACCATGGCATTCTTTATAAGAAAGATATTTGCAAATGTAAAAAATGCTTCAAATGGCTCTTTTATTGCGCAATATGACAGTATATACGCGATTTAATTGTTTTCAACATTGCGCAATAAATAAAGATGAGACATCAACCGATGTCGCGAACAGGTAGAGAAGCTCAAGCGCAACATAATGATACCACTTAGGAGACCATGGCATTCTTTATAAGAAAGATATTTGCAAATGTAAAAAATGCTTCAAATGAAAAACATCAACCGATGACGCGAACAGGTAGAGAAGCTCATGCGCAACATAATGATACCACTTAGGAGACCATGGCATTCTTTGAAAGAAAGATATTTGCAAATGTAATTAAAAACTAACAAAAGATATTTCCAAACGTAAAAAATGCTTCAAGTGCTCTTTTATTGCGTAATATGACAGTATATACGCGATTTAATTGTTTTCAACATTGCGCAATAAAGAAAGATGAGAAACATAAACCGATGTCTTGAACAGGTAGAGAAGCTCAAGCGCAACATAATGATACCACTTAGGAGACCATGGCATTCTTTATAAGAAAGATATTTGCAAATGTAAAAAATGCTTCAAATGAAGGACATCAACCGATGACGCGAACAGGTAGAGAAGCTCATGCGCAACATAATGATACCACTAAGGAGACCATGGCATTCTTTTAAAGAAAGATATTTGCAAATGTAATTAAAAACTAACAAAAGATATTTCCAAACGTAAAAAATGCTTCAAATGGCTCTTTTATTGCGTAATATGACAGTATATACGCGATTTAATTGTTTTCAACATTGCGCAATAAAGAAAGATGAGAAACATAAACCGATGTCTTGAACAGGTAGAGAAGCTCAAGCGCAACATAATGATACCACTTAGGAGACCATGGCATTCTTTATAAGAAAGATATTTGCAAATGTAAAAAATGCTTCAAATGAGAAACATAAACCGATGTCGCGAACAGGTAGAGAAGCTCCAGCGCAACATAATGATACCACTTAGGAGACCGAGTTAATCGTTTTAAACATTGCGCAATAAATAAAGATGAAAAACATCAACCGATGATGCGAACATATAGAGAAGCTCAAGCGCAACATAATGATACCACTTAGGAGACCATGGCATTCTTTGAAAGAAAGATATTTGCAAATGTAAAAAATGCTTCAAATGGCTCTTTTATTGCGCAATATGACAGTATATACGCGATTTAATTGTTTTCAACATTGCGCAATAAATAAAGATGAGAGACATCAACCGATGTCGCGAACAGGTAGAGAAGCTCATGCGCAACATAATGATACCACTTAGGAGACCATAGCATTCTTTGAAAGAAAGATATTTGCAAATGTAATTAAAAACTAACAAAAGATATTTCCAAACGTAAAAAATGCTTCAAATGGCTCTTTTATTGCGTAATATGACAGTATATACGCGATTTAATTGTTTTCAACATTGCGCAATAAATAAAGATGAAAGACATAAACCGATGACGCGAACAGAAAGAGAAGCTCAAGCGCAGCATAATGATACCACTTAGGAGACCGAGTTAATCGTTTTAAACATTGCGCAATAAATAAAGATGAAAAACATCAACCGATGATGCGAACATATAGAGAAGCTCAAGCGCAACATAATGATACCACTTAGGAGACCATGGCATTCTTTGAAAGAAAGATATTTGCAAATGTAATTAAAAACTAACAAAAGATATTTCCAAACGTAAAAAATGCGTCAAATGGCTCTTTTATTGCGTAATATGACAGTATATACGCGATTTAATTGTTTTCAACATTGCGCAATAAAGAAAGATGAGAAACATAAACCGATGTCGCGAACAGGTAGAGAAGCTCATGCGCAACATAATGATACCACTTAGGAGACCATGGCATTCTTTGAAAGAAAGATATTTGCAAATGTAATTAAAAACTAACAAAAGATATTTCCAAACGTAAAAAATGCTTCAAATGGCTCTTTTATTGCGTAATATGACAGTATATACGCGATTTAATTGTTTTCAACATTGCGCAATAAATAAAGATGAAAGACATAAACCCATGACGCGAACAGAAAGAGAAGCTCAAGGGCAGCATAATGATACCACTTAGGAGACCATGGCATTCTTTATAAGAAAGATATTTTCAAATGTAAAAAATGCTTCAAATGAAAAACATCAACCGATGACGCGAACAGGTAGAGAAGCTCATGCGCAACATAATGATACCACTTAGGAGACCGAGTTAATCGTTTTAAACATTGCGCAATAAATAAAGATGAAAGACATAAACCGATGACGCGAACAGAAAGAGAAGCTCAAGCGCAGCATAATTATACCACTTAGGAGACCGAGTTAATCGTTTTAAACATTGCGCAATAAATAAAGATGAAAAACATCAACCGATGATGCGAACATATAGAGAAGCTCATGCGCAACATAATGATACCACTTAGGAGACCATGGCATTCTTTAAAAGAAAAATATTTGCAAATGTAATTAAAAACTAACAAAAGATATTTCCAAACGTAAAAAATGCTTCAAATGGCTCTTTTATTGCGTAATATGACAGTATATACGCGATTTAATTGTTTTCAACATTGCGCAATAAATAAAGATGAAAGACATAAACCGATGACGCGAACAGAAAGAGAAGCTCAAGCGCAGCATAATGATACCACTTAGGAAACCGAGTTAATCGTTTTAAACATTGCGCAATAAATAAATATGAAAAACATCAACCGATGACGCGAACAGATAGAGAAGCTCAAGCGCAACATAATGATACCACTTAGGAGACCATGGCATTCTTTATAAGAAAGATATTTGCAAATGTAAAAAATGCTTCAAATGAGAAACATAAACCGATGTCGCGAACAGGTAGAGAAGCTCCAGCGCAACATAATGATACCACTTAGGAGACCGAGTTAATCGTTTTAAACATTGCGCAATAAATAAAGATGAAAAACATGAACCGATGATGCGAACATATAGAGAAGCTCAAGCGCAACATAATGATACCACTTAGGAAACCGAGTTAATCGTTTTAAACATTGCGCAATAAATAAATATGAAAAACATCAACCGATGACGCGAACAGATAGAGAAGCTCCAGCGCAACATAATGATACCACTTAGGAGACCGAGTTAATCGTTTTAAACATTGCGCAATAAATAAATATGAAAAAAATCAACCGATGACGCGAACAGATAGAGAAGCTCAAGCGCAACATAATGATACCACTTAGGAGACCATGGCATTCTTTATAAGAAAGATATTTGCAAATGTAAAAAATGCTTCAAATGGCTCTTTTATTGCGCAATATGACAGTATATACGCGATTTAATTGTTTTCAACATTGCGCAATAAATAAAGATGAGACATCAACCGATGTCGCGAACAGGTAGAGAAGCTCAAGCGCAACATAATGATACCACTTAGGAGACCATGGCATTCTTTATAAGAAAGATATTTGCAAATGTAAAAAATGCTTCAAATGAAAAACATCAACCGATGACGCGAACAGGTAGAGAAGCTCATGCGCAACATAATGATACCACTTAGGAGACCATGGCATTCTTTGAAAGAAAGATATTTGCAAATGTAATTAAAAACTAACAAAAGATATTTCCAAACGTAAAAAATGCTTCAAGTGCTCTTTTATTGCGTAATATGACAGTATATACGCGATTTAATTGTTTTCAACATTGCGCAATAAAGAAAGATGAGAAACATAAACCGATGTCTTGAACAGGTAGAGAAGCTCAAGCGCAACATAATGATACCACTTAGGAGACCATGGCATTCTTTATAAGAAAGATATTTGCAAATGTAAAAAATGCTTCAAATGAAGGACATCAACCGATGACGCGAACAGGTAGAGAAGCTCATGCGCAACATAATGATACCACTAAGGAGACCATGGCATTCTTTTAAAGAAAGATATTTGCAAATGTAATTAAAAACTAACAAAAGATATTTCCAAACGTAAAAAATGCTTCAAATGGCTCTTTTATTGCGTAATATGACAGTATATACGCGATTTAATTGTTTTCAACATTGCGCAATAAAGAAAGATGAGAAACATAAACCGATGTCTTGAACAGGTAGAGAAGCTCAAGCGCAACATAATGATACCACTTAGGAGACCATGGCATTCTTTATAAGAAAGATATTTGCAAATGTAATTAAAAACTAACAAAAGATATTTCCAAACGTAAAAAATGCTTCAAATGGCTCTTTTATTGCGTAATATGACAGTATATACGCGATTTAATTGTTTTCAACATTGCGCAATAAATAAAGATGAAAGACATAAACCGATGACGCGAACAGAAAGAGAAGCTCAAGCGCAGCATAATGATACCACTTAGGAGACCGAGTTAATCGTTTTAAACATTGCGCAATAAATAAAGATGAAAAACATCAACCGATGATGCGAACATATAGAGAGGCTCATGCGCAACATAATGATACCACTTAGGAGACCATGGCATTCTTTGAAAGAAAGATATTTGCAAATGTAATTGAAAACTAACAAAAGATATTTCCAAACGTAAAAAATGCTTCAAATGGCTCTTTTATTGCGTAATATGACAGTATATACGCGATTTAATTGTTTTCAACATTGCGCAATAAATAAAGATGAAAGACATAAACCGATGACGCGAACAGAAAGAGAAGCTCAAGCGCAGCATAATGATACCACTTAGGAGACCGAGTTAATCGTTTTAAACATTGCGCAATAAATAAAGATGAAAAACATCAACCGATGATGCGAACATATAGAGAGGCTCATGCGCAACATAATGATACCACTTAGGAGACCATGGCATTCTTTGAAAGAAAGATATTTGCAAATGTAATTAAAAACTAACAAAAGATATTTCCAAACGTAAAAAATGCGTCAAATGGCTCTTTTATTGCGTAATATGACAGTATATACGCGATTTAATTGTTTTCAACATTGCGCAATAAAGAAAGATGAGAAACATAAACCGATGTCGCGAACAGGTAGAGAAGCTCATGCGCAACATAATGATACCACTTAGGAGACCATGGCATTCTTTGAAAGAAAGATATTTGCAAATGTAATTAAAAACTAACAAAAGATATTTCCAAACGTAAAAAATGCTTCAAATGGCTCTTTTATTGCGTAATATGACAGTATATACGCGATTTAATTGTTTTCAACATTGCGCAATAAATAAAGATGAGAAACATAAACCGATGTCTTGAACAGGTAGAGAAGCTCAAGCGCAACATAATGATACCACTTAGGAGACCATGGCATTCTTTATAAGAAAGATATTTTCAAATGTAAAAAATGCTTCAAATGAAAAACATCAACCGATGACGCGAACAGGTAGAGAAGCTCATGCGCAACATAATGATACCACTTAGGAGACCGAGTTAATCGTTTTAAACATTGCGCAATAAATAAAGATGAAAGACATAAACCGATGACGCGAACAGAAAGAGAAGCTCAAGCGCAGCATAATTATACCACTTAGGAGACCGAGTTAATCGTTTTAAACATTGCGCAATAAATAAAGATGAAAAACATCAACCGATGATGCGAACATATAGAGAAGCTCATGCGCAACATAATGATACCACTTAGGAGACCATGGCATTCTTTAAAAGAAAAATATTTGCAAATGTAATTAAAAACTAACAAAAGATATTTCCAAACGTAAAAAATGCTTCAAATGGCTCTTTTATTGCGTAATATGACAGTATATACGCGATTTAATTGTTTTCAACATTGCGCAATAAAGAAAGATGAGAAACATAAACCGATGTCTTGAACAGGTAGAGAAGCTCAAGCGCAACATAATGATACCACTTAGGAGACCATGGCATTCTTTATAAGAAAGATATTTGCAAATGTAAAAAATGCTTCAAATGAGAAACATAAACCGATGTCGCGAACAGGTAGAGAAGCTCCAGCGCAACATAATGATACCACTTAGGAGACCGAGTTAATCGTTTTAAACATTGCGCAATAAATAAAGATGAAAAACATCAACCGATGATGCGAACATATAGAGAAGCTCAAGCGCAACATAATGATACCACTTGGGAGACCATGGCATTCTTTGAAAGAAAGATATTTGCAAATGTAAAAAATGCTTCAAATGGCTCTTTTATTGCGCAATATGACAGTATATACGCGATTTAATTGTTTTCAACATTGCGCAATATTTATTGCGATGAGAGACATCAACCGATGTCGCGAACAGGTAGAGAAGCTCATGCGCAACATAATGATACCACTTAGGAGACCATAGCATTCTTTGAAAGAAAGATATTTGCAAATGTAATTAAAAACTAACAAAAGATATTTCCAAACGTAAAAAATGCTTCAAATGGCTCTTTTATTGCGTAATATGACAGTATATACGCGATTTAATTGTTTTCAACATTGCGCAATAAATAAAGATGAAAGACATAAACCGATGACGCGAACAGAAAGAGAAGCTCAAGCGCAGCATAATGATACCACTTAGGAGACCGAGTTAATCGTTTTAAACATTGCGCAATAAATAAAGATGAAAAACATCAACCGATGATGCGAACATATAGAGAAGCTCAAGCGCAACATAATGATACCACTTAGGAGACCATGGCATTCTTTGAAAGAAAGATATTTGCAAATGTAATTAAAAACTAACAAAAGATATTTCCAAACGTAAAAAATGCGTCAAATGGCTCTTTTATTGCGTAATATGACAGTATATACGCGATTTAATTGTTTTCAACATTGCGCAATAAAGAAAGATGAGAAACATAAACCGATGTCGCGAACAGGTAGAGAAGCTCATGCGCAACATAATGATACCACTTAGGAGACCATGGCATTCTTTGAAAGAAAGATATTTGCAAATGTAATTAAAAACTAACAAAAGATATTTCCAAACGTAAAAAATGCTTCAAATGGCTCTTTTATTGCGTAATATGACAGTATATACGCGATTTAATTGTTTTCAACATTGCGCAATAAATAAAGATGAAAGACATAAACCCATGACGCGAACAGAAAGAGAAGCTCAAGGGCAGCATAATGATACCACTTAGGAGACCATGGCATTCTTTATAAGAAAGATATTTTCAAATGTAAAAAATGCTTCAAATGAAAAACATCAACCGATGACGCGAACAGGTAGAGAAGCTCATGCGCAACATAATGATACCACTTAGGAGACCGAGTTAATCGTTTTAAACATTGCGCAATAAATAAAGATGAAAGACATAAACCGATGACGCGAACAGAAAGAGAAGCTCAAGCGCAGCATAATTATACCACTTAGGAGACCGAGTTAATCGTTTTAAACATTGCGCAATAAATAAAGATGAAAAACATCAACCGATGATGCGAACATATAGAGAAGCTCATGCGCAACATAATGATACCACTTAGGAGACCATGGCATTCTTTAAAAGAAAAATATTTGCAAATGTAATTAAAAACTAACAAAAGATATTTCCAAACGTAAAAAATGCTTCAAATGGCTCTTTTATTGCGTAATATGACAGTATATACGCGATTTAATTGTTTTCAACATTGCGCAATAAATAAAGATGAAAGACATAAACCGATGACGCGAACAGAAAGAGAAGCTCAAGCGCAGCATAATGATACCACTTAGGAGACCGAGTTAATCGTTTTAAACATTGCGCAATAAATAAAGATGAAAAACATCAACCGATGATGCGAACATATAGAGAAGCTCATGCGCAACATAATGATACCACTTAGGAGACCATGGCATTCTTTGAAAGAAAGATATTTGCAAATGTAATTAAAAACTAACAAAAGATATTTCCAAACGTAAAAAATGCTTCAAATGGCTCTTTTATTGCGTAATATGACAGTATATACGCGATTTAATTGTTTTCAACATTGCGCAATAAATAAAGATGAGAAACATAAACCGATGTCTTGAACAGGTAGAGAAGCTCAAGCGCAACATAATGATACCACTTAGGAGACCATGGCATTCTTTATAAGAAAGATATTTTCAAATGTAAAAAATGCTTCAAATGAAAAACATCAATCGATGTCGCGAACAGGTAGAGAAGCTCATGCGCAACATAATGATACCACTTAGGAGACCATGGCATTCTTTGAAAGAAAGATATTTGCAAATGTAATTAAAAACTAACAAAAGATATTTCCAAACGTAAAAAATGCTTCAAATGGCTCTTTTATTGCGTAATATGACAGTATATACGCGATTTAATTGTTTTCAACATTGCGCAATAAATAAAGATGAGAAACATAAACCGATGTCTTGAACAGGTAGAGAAGCTCAAGCGCAACATAATGATACCACTTAGGAGACCATGGCATTCTTTATAAGAAAGATATTTTCAAATGTAAAAAATGCTTCAAATGAAAAACATCAACCGATGACGCGAACAGGTAGAGAAGCTCATGCGCAACATAATGATACCACTTAGGAGACCGAGTTAATCGTTTTAAACATTGCGCAATAAATAAAGATGAAAGACATAAACCGATGACGCGAACAGAAAGAGAAGCTCAAGCGCAGCATAATTATACCACTTAGGAGACCGAGTTAATCGTTTTAAACATTGCGCAATAAATAAAGATGAAAAACATCAACCGATGATGCGAACATATAGAGAAGCTCATGCGCAACATAATGATACCACTTAGGAGACCATGGCATTCTTTAAAAGAAAAATATTTGCAAATGTAATTAAAAACTAACAAAAGATATTTCCAAACGTAAAAAATGCTTCAAATGGCTCTTTTATTGCGTAATATGACAGTATATACGCGATTTAATTGTTTTCAACATTGCGCAATAAAGAAAGATGAGAAACATAAACCGATGTCTTGAACAGGTAGAGAAGCTCAAGCGCAACATAATGATACCACTTAGGAGACCATGGCATTCTTTATAAGAAAGATATTTGCAAATGTAAAAAATGCTTCAAATGAGAAACATAAACCGATGTCGCGAACAGGTAGAGAAGCTCCAGCGCAACATAATGATACCACTTAGGAGACCGAGTTAATCGTTTTAAACATTGCGCAATAAATAAAGATGAAAAACATCAACCGATGATGCGAACATATAGAGAAGCTCAAGCGCAACATAATGATACCACTTAGGAGACCATGGCATTCTTTGAAAGAAAGATATTTGCAAATGTAATTAAAAACTAACAAAAGATATTTCCAAACGTAAAAAATGCGTCAAATGGCTCTTTTATTGCGTAATATGACAGTATATACGCGATTTAATTGTTTTCAACATTGCGCAATAAAGAAAGATGAGAAACATAAACCGATGTCGCGAACAGGTAGAGAAGCTCATGCGCAACATAATGATACCACTTAGGAGACCATGGCATTCTTTGAAAGAAAGATATTTGCAAATGTAATTAAAAACTAACAAAAGATATTTCCAAACGTAAAAAATGCTTCAAATGGCTCTTTTATTGCGTAATATGACAGTATATACGCGATTTAATTGTTTTCAACATTGCGCAATAAATAAAGATGAAAGACATAAACCCATGACGCGAACAGAAAGAGAAGCTCAAGGGCAGCATAATGATACCACTTAGGAGACCATGGCATTCTTTATAAGAAAGATATTTTCAAATGTAAAAAATGCTTCAAATGAAAAACATCAACCGATGACGCGAACAGGTAGAGAAGCTCATGCGCAACATAATGATACCACTTAGGAGACCGAGTTAATCGTTTTAAACATTGCGCAATAAATAAAGATGAAAGACATAAACCGATGACGCGAACAGAAAGAGAAGCTCAAGCGCAGCATAATTATACCACTTAGGAGACCGAGTTAATCGTTTTAAACATTGCGCAATAAATAAAGATGAAAAACATCAACCGATGATGCGAACATATAGAGAAGCTCATGCGCAACATAATGATACCACTTAGGAGACCATGGCATTCTTTAAAAGAAAAATATTTGCAAATGTAATTAAAAACTAACAAAAGATATTTCCAAACGTAAAAAATGCTTCAAATGGCTCTTTTATTGCGTAATATGACAGTATATACGCGATTTAATTGTTTTCAACATTGCGCAATAAATAAAGATGAAAGACATAAACCGATGACGCGAACAGAAAGAGAAGCTCAAGCGCAGCATAATGATACCACTTAGGAGACCGAGTTAATCGTTTTAAACATTGCGCAATAAATAAAGATGAAAAACATCAACCGATGATGCGAACATATAGAGAGGCTCATGCGCAACATAATGATACCACTTAGGAGACCATGGCATTCTTTGAAAGAAAGATATTTGCAAATGTAATTGAAAACTAACAAAAGATATTTCCAAACGTAAAAAATGCTTCAAATGGCTCTTTTATTGCGTAATATGACAGTATATACGCGATTTAATTGTTTTCAACATTGCGCAATAAATAAAGATGAAAGACATAAACCGATGACGCGAACAGAAAGAGAAGCTCAAGCGCAGCATAATGATACCACTTAGGAGACCGAGTTAATCGTTTTAAACATTGCGCAATAAATAAAGATGAAAAACATCAACCGATGATGCGAACATATAGAGAGGCTCATGCGCAACATAATGATACCACTTAGGAGACCATGGCATTCTTTGAAAGAAAGATATTTGCAAATGTAATTAAAAACTAACAAAAGATATTTCCAAACGTAAAAAATGCGTCAAATGGCTCTTTTATTGCGTAATATGACAGTATATACGCGATTTAATTGTTTTCAACATTGCGCAATAAAGAAAGATGAGAAACATAAACCGATGTCGCGAACAGGTAGAGAAGCTCATGCGCAACATAATGATACCACTTAGGAGACCATGGCATTCTTTGAAAGAAAGATATTTGCAAATGTAATTAAAAACTAACAAAAGATATTTCCAAACGTAAAAAATGCTTCAAATGGCTCTTTTATTGCGTAATATGACAGTATATACGCGATTTAATTGTTTTCAACATTGCGCAATAAATAAAGATGAGAAACATAAACCGATGTCTTGAACAGGTAGAGAAGCTCAAGCGCAACATAATGATACCACTTAGGAGACCATGGCATTCTTTATAAGAAAGATATTTTCAAATGTAAAAAATGCTTCAAATGAAAAACATCAACCGATGACGCGAACAGGTAGAGAAGCTCATGCGCAACATAATGATACCACTTAGGAGACCGAGTTAATCGTTTTAAACATTGCGCAATAAATAAAGATGAAAGACATAAACCGATGACGCGAACAGAAAGAGAAGCTCAAGCGCAGCATAATTATACCACTTAGGAGACCGAGTTAATCGTTTTAAACATTGCGCAATAAATAAAGATGAAAAACATCAACCGATGATGCGAACATATAGAGAAGCTCATGCGCAACATAATGATACCACTTAGGAGACCATGGCATTCTTTAAAAGAAAAATATTTGCAAATGTAATTAAAAACTAACAAAAGATATTTCCAAACGTAAAAAATGCTTCAAATGGCTCTTTTATTGCGTAATATGACAGTATATACGCGATTTAATTGTTTTCAACATTGCGCAATAAAGAAAGATGAGAAACATAAACCGATGTCTTGAACAGGTAGAGAAGCTCAAGCGCAACATAATGATACCACTTAGGAGACCATGGCATTCTTTATAAGAAAGATATTTGCAAATGTAAAAAATGCTTCAAATGAGAAACATAAACCGATGTCGCGAACAGGTAGAGAAGCTCCAGCGCAACATAATGATACCACTTAGGAGACCGAGTTAATCGTTTTAAACATTGCGCAATAAATAAAGATGAAAAACATCAACCGATGATGCGAACATATAGAGAAGCTCAAGCGCAACATAATGATACCACTTAGGAGACCATGGCATTCTTTGAAAGAAAGATATTTGCAAATGTAAAAAATGCTTCAAATGGCTCTTTTATTGCGCAATATGACAGTATATACGCGATTTAATTGTTTTCAACATTGCGCAATATTTATTGCGATGAGAGACATCAACCGATGTCGCGAACAGGTAGAGAAGCTCATGCGCAACATAATGATACCACTTAGGAGACCATAGCATTCTTTGAAAGAAAGATATTTGCAAATGTAATTAAAAACTAACAAAAGATATTTCCAAACGTAAAAAATGCTTCAAATGGCTCTTTTATTGCGTAATATGACAGTATATACGCGATTTAATTGTTTTCAACATTGCGCAATAAATAAAGATGAAAGACATAAACCGATGACGCGAACAGAAAGAGAAGCTCAAGCGCAGCATAATGATACCACTTAGGAGACCGAGTTAATCGTTTTAAACATTGCGCAATAAATAAAGATGAAAAACATCAACCGATGATGCGAACATATAGAGAAGCTCAAGCGCAACATAATGATACCACTTAGGAGACCATGGCATTCTTTGAAAGAAAGATATTTGCAAATGTAATTAAAAACTAACAAAAGATATTTCCAAACGTAAAAAATGCGTCAAATGGCTCTTTTATTGCGTAATATGACAGTATATACGCGATTTAATTGTTTTCAACATTGCGCAATAAAGAAAGATGAGAAACATAAACCGATGTCGCGAACAGGTAGAGAAGCTCATGCGCAACATAATGATACCACTTAGGAGACCATGGCATTCTTTGAAAGAAAGATATTTGCAAATGTAATTAAAAACTAACAAAAGATATTTCCAAACGTAAAAAATGCTTCAAATGGCTCTTTTATTGCGTAATATGACAGTATATACGCGATTTAATTGTTTTCAACATTGCGCAATAAATAAAGATGAAAGACATAAACCCATGACGCGAACAGAAAGAGAAGCTCAAGGGCAGCATAATGATACCACTTAGGAGACCATGGCATTCTTTATAAGAAAGATATTTTCAAATGTAAAAAATGCTTCAAATGAAAAACATCAACCGATGACGCGAACAGGTAGAGAAGCTCATGCGCAACATAATGATACCACTTAGGAGACCGAGTTAATCGTTTTAAACATTGCGCAATAAATAAAGATGAAAGACATAAACCGATGACGCGAACAGAAAGAGAAGCTCAAGCGCAACATAATGATACCACTTAGGAAACCGAGTTAATCGTTTTAAACATTGCGCAATAAATAAAAATGAAAAACATCAACCGATGACGCGAACAGATAGAGAAGCTCCAGCGCAACATAATGATACCACTTAGGAGACCGAGTTAATCGTTTTAAACATTGCGCAATAAATAAATATGAAAAAAATCAACCGATGACGCGAACAGATAGAGAAGCTCAAGCGCAACATAATGATACCACTTAGGAGACCATGGCATTCTTTATAAGAAAGATATTTGCAAATGTAAAAAATGCTTCAAATGAAAAACATCAACCGATGACGCGAACAGGTAGAGAAGCTCATGCGCAACATAATGATACCACTTAGGAGACCATGGCATTCTTTGAAAGAAAGATATTTGCAAATGTAATTAAAAACTAACAAAAGATATTTCCAAACGTAAAAAATGCTTCAAGTGCTCTTTTATTGCGTAATATGACAGTATATACGCGATTTAATTGTTTTCAACATTGCGCAATAAAGAAAGATGAGAAACATAAACCGATGTCTTGAACAGGTAGAGAAGCTCAAGCGCAACATAATGATACCACTTAGGAGACCATGGCATTCTTTATAAGAAAGATATTTGCAAATGTAAAAAATGCTTCAAATGAAGGACATCAACCGATGACGCGAACAGGTAGAGAAGCTCATGCGCAACATAATGATACCACTAAGGAGACCATGGCATTCTTTTAAAGAAAGATATTTGCAAATGTAATTAAAAACTAACAAAAGATATTTCCAAACGTAAAAAATGCTTCAAATGGCTCTTTTATTGCGTAATATGACAGTATATACGCGATTTAATTGTTTTCAACATTGCGCAATAAAGAAAGATGAGAAACATAAACCGATGTCTTGAACAGGTAGAGAAGCTCAAGCGCAACATAATGATACCACTTAGGAGACCATGGCATTCTTTATAAGAAAGATATTTGCAAATGTAAAAAATGCTTCAAATGAGAAACATAAACCGATGTCGCGAACAGGTAGAGAAGCTCCAGCGCAACATAATGATACCACTTAGGAGACCGAGTTAATCGTTTTAAACATTGCGCAATAAATAAAGATGAAAAACATCAACCGATGATGCGAACATATAGAGAAGCTCAAGCGCAACATAATGATACCACTTAGGAGACCATGGCATTCTTTGAAAGAAAGATATTTGCAAATGTAAAAAATGCTTCAAATGGCTCTTTTATTGCGCAATATGACAGTATATACGCGATTTAATTGTTTTCAACATTGCGCAATAAATAAAGATGAGAGACATCAACCGATGTCGCGAACAGGTAGAGAAGCTCATGCGCAACATAATGATACCACTTAGGAGACCATAGCATTCTTTGAAAGAAAGATATTTGCAAATGTAATTAAAAACTAACAAAAGATATTTCCAAACGTAAAAAATGCTTCAAATGGCTCTTTTATTGCGTAATATGACAGTATATACGCGATTTAATTGTTTTCAACATTGCGCAATAAATAAAGATGAAAGACATAAACCGATGACGCGAACAGAAAGAGAAGCTCAAGCGCAGCATAATGATACCACTTAGGAGACCGAGTTAATCGTTTTAAACATTGCGCAATAAATAAAGATGAAAGACATAAACCGATGACGCGAACAGAAAGAGAAGCTCAAGGGCAGCATAATGATACCACTTAGGAGACCATGGCATTCTTTATAAGAAAGATATTTTCAAATGTAAAAAATGCTTCAAATGAAAAACATCAACCGATGACGCGAACAGGTAGAGAAGCTCATGCGCAACATAATGATACCACTTAGGAGACCAAGTTAATCGTTTTAAACATTGCGCAATAAATAAAGATGAAAGACATAAACCGATGACGCGAACAGAAAGAGAAGCTCAAGCGCAACATAATGATACCACTTAGGAAACCGAGTTAATCGTTTTAAACATTGCGCAATAAATAAAAATGAAAAACATCAACCGATGACGCGAACAGATAGAGAAGCTCCAGCGCAACATAATGATACCACTTAGGAGACCGAGTTAATCGTTTTAAACATTGCGCAATAAATAAATATGAAAAAAATCAACCGATGACGCGAACAGATAGAGAAGCTCAAGCGCAACATAATGATACCACTTAGGAGACCATGGCATTCTTTATAAGAAAGATATTTGCAAATGTAAAAAATGCTTCAAATGGCTCTTTTATTGCGCAATATGACAGTATATACGCGATTTAATTGTTTTCAACATTGCGCAATAAATAAAGATGAGACATCAACCGATGTCGCGAACAGGTAGAGAAGCTCAAGCGCAACATAATGATACCACTTAGGAGACCATGGCATTCTTTATAAGAAAGATATTTGCAAATGTAAAAAATGCTTCAAATGAAAAACATCAACCGATGACGCGAACAGGTAGAGAAGCTCATGCGCAACATAATGATACCACTTAGGAGACCATGGCATTCTTTGAAAGAAAGATATTTGCAAATGTAATTAAAAACTAACAAAAGATATTTCCAAACGTAAAAAATGCTTCAAGTGCTCTTTTATTGCGTAATATGACAGTATATACGCGATTTAATTGTTTTCAACATTGCGCAATAAAGAAAGATGAGAAACATAAACCGATGTCTTGAACAGGTAGAGAAGCTCAAGCGCAACATAATGATACCACTTAGGAGACCATGGCATTCTTTATAAGAAAGATATTTGCAAATGTAAAAAATGCTTCAAATGAAGGACATCAACCGATGACGCGAACAGGTAGAGAAGCTCATGCGCAACATAATGATACCACTAAGGAGACCATGGCATTCTTTTAAAGAAAGATATTTGCAAATGTAATTAAAAACTAACAAAAGATATTTCCAAACGTAAAAAATGCTTCAAATGGCTCTTTTATTGCGTAATATGACAGTATATACGCGATTTAATTGTTTTCAACATTGCGCAATAAAGAAAGATGAGAAACATAAACCGATGTCTTGAACAGGTAGAGAAGCTCAAGCGCAACATAATGATACCACTTAGGAGACCATGGCATTCTTTATAAGAAAGATATTTGCAAATGTAAAAAATGCTTCAAATGAGAAACATAAACCGATGTCGCGAACAGGTAGAGAAGCTCCAGCGCAACATAATGATACCACTTAGGAGACCGAGTTAATCGTTTTAAACATTGCGCAATAAATAAAGATGAAAAACATCAACCGATGATGCGAACATATAGAGAAGCTCAAGCGCAACATAATGATACCACTTAGGAGACCATGGCATTCTTTGAAAGAAAGATATTTGCAAATGTAAAAAATGCTTCAAATGGCTCTTTTATTGCGCAATATGACAGTATATACGCGATTTAATTGTTTTCAACATTGCGCAATAAATAAAGATGAGAGACATCAACCGATGTCGCGAACAGGTAGAGAAGCTCATGCGCAACATAATGATACCACTTAGGAGACCATAGCATTCTTTGAAAGAAAGATATTTGCAAATGTAATTAAAAACTAACAAAAGATATTTCCAAACGTAAAAAATGCTTCAAATGGCTCTTTTATTGCGTAATATGACAGTATATACGCGATTTAATTGTTTTCAACATTGCGCAATAAATAAAGATGAAAGACATAAACCGATGACGCGAACAGAAAGAGAAGCTCAAGCGCAGCATAATGATACCACTTAGGAGACCGAGTTAATCGTTTTAAACATTGCGCAATAAATAAAGATGAAAAACATCAACCGATGATGCGAACATATAGAGAAGCTCAAGCGCAACATAATGATACCACTTAGGAGACCATGGCATTCTTTGAAAGAAAGATATTTGCAAATGTAATTAAAAACTAACAAAAGATATTTCCAAACGTAAAAAATGCGTCAAATGGCTCTTTTATTGCGTAATATGACAGTATATACGCGATTTAATTGTTTTCAACATTGCGCAATAAAGAAAGATGAGAAACATAAACCGATGTCGCGAACAGGTAGAGAAGCTCATGCGCAACATAATGATACCACTTAGGAGACCATGGCATTCTTTGAAAGAAAGATATTTGCAAATGTAATTAAAAACTAACAAAAGATATTTCCAAACGTAAAAAATGCTTCAAATGGCTCTTTTATTGCGTAATATGACAGTATATACGCGATTTAATTGTTTTCAACATTGCGCAATAAATAAAGATGAAAGACATAAACCCATGACGCGAACAGAAAGAGAAGCTCAAGGGCAGCATAATGATACCACTTAGGAGACCATGGCATTCTTTATAAGAAAGATATTTTCAAATGTAAAAAATGCTTCAAATGAAAAACATCAACCGATGACGCGAACAGGTAGAGAAGCTCATGCGCAACATAATGATACCACTTAGGAGACCGAGTTAATCGTTTTAAACATTGCGCAATAAATAAAGATGAAAGACATAAACCGATGACGCGAACAGAAAGAGAAGCTCAAGCGCAGCATAATTATACCACTTAGGAGACCGAGTTAATCGTTTTAAACATTGCGCAATAAATAAAGATGAAAAACATCAACCGATGATGCGAACATATAGAGAAGCTCATGCGCAACATAATGATACCACTTAGGAGACCATGGCATTCTTTAAAAGAAAAATATTTGCAAATGTAAAAAATGCTTCAAATGAAAAACATCAACCGATGACGCGAACAGGTAGAGAAGCTCATGCGCAACATAATGATACCACTTAGGAGACCAAGTTAATCGTTTTAAACATTGCGCAATAAATAAAGATGAAAGACATAAACCGATGACGCGAACAGAAAGAGAAGCTCAAGCGCAACATAATGATACCACTTAGGAAACCGAGTTAATCGTTTTAAACATTGCGCAATAAATAAAAATGAAAAACATCAACCGATGACGCGAACAGATAGAGAAGCTCCAGCGCAACATAATGATACCACTTAGGAGACCGAGTTAATCGTTTTAAACATTGCGCAATAAATAAATATGAAAAAAATCAACCGATGACGCGAACAGATAGAGAAGCTCAAGCGCAACATAATGATACCACTTAGGAGACCATGGCATTCTTTATAAGAAAGATATTTGCAAATGTAAAAAATGCTTCAAATGGCTCTTTTATTGCGCAATATGACAGTATATACGCGATTTAATTGTTTTCAACATTGCGCAATAAATAAAGATGAGACATCAACCGATGTCGCGAACAGGTAGAGAAGCTCAAGCGCAACATAATGATACCACTTAGGAGACCATGGCATTCTTTATAAGAAAGATATTTGCAAATGTAAAAAATGCTTCAAATGAAAAACATCAACCGATGACGCGAACAGGTAGAGAAGCTCATGCGCAACATAATGATACCACTTAGGAGACCATGGCATTCTTTGAAAGAAAGATATTTGCAAATGTAATTAAAAACTAACAAAAGATATTTCCAAACGTAAAAAATGCTTCAAGTGCTCTTTTATTGCGTAATATGACAGTATATACGCGATTTAATTGTTTTCAACATTGCGCAATAAAGAAAGATGAGAAACATAAACCGATGTCTTGAACAGGTAGAGAAGCTCAAGCGCAACATAATGATACCACTTAGGAGACCATGGCATTCTTTATAAGAAAGATATTTGCAAATGTAAAAAATGCTTCAAATGAAGGACATCAACCGATGACGCGAACAGGTAGAGAAGCTCATGCGCAACATAATGATACCACTAAGGAGACCATGGCATTCTTTTAAAGAAAGATATTTGCAAATGTAATTAAAAACTAACAAAAGATATTTCCAAACGTAAAAAATGCTTCAAATGGCTCTTTTATTGCGTAATATGACAGTATATACGCGATTTAATTGTTTTCAACATTGCGCAATAAAGAAAGATGAGAAACATAAACCGATGTCTTGAACAGGTAGAGAAGCTCAAGCGCAACATAATGATACCACTTAGGAGACCATGGCATTCTTTATAAGAAAGATATTTGCAAATGTAAAAAATGCTTCAAATGAGAAACATAAACCGATGTCGCGAACAGGTAGAGAAGCTCCAGCGCAACATAATGATACCACTTAGGAGACCGAGTTAATCGTTTTAAACATTGCGCAATAAATAAAGATGAAAAACATCAACCGATGATGCGAACATATAGAGAAGCTCAAGCGCAACATAATGATACCACTTAGGAGACCATGGCATTCTTTGAAAGAAAGATATTTGCAAATGTAAAAAATGCTTCAAATGGCTCTTTTATTGCGCAATATGACAGTATATACGCGATTTAATTGTTTTCAACATTGCGCAATAAATAAAGATGAGAGACATCAACCGATGTCGCGAACAGGTAGAGAAGCTCATGCGCAACATAATGATACCACTTAGGAGACCATAGCATTCTTTGAAAGAAAGATATTTGCAAATGTAATTAAAAACTAACAAAAGATATTTCCAAACGTAAAAAATGCTTCAAATGGCTCTTTTATTGCGTAATATGACAGTATATACGCGATTTAATTGTTTTCAACATTGCGCAATAAATAAAGATGAAAGACATAAACCGATGACGCGAACAGAAAGAGAAGCTCAAGCGCAGCATAATGATACCACTTAGGAGACCGAGTTAATCGTTTTAAACATTGCGCAATAAATAAAGATGAAAAACATCAACCGATGATGCGAACATATAGAGAAGCTCAAGCGCAACATAATGATACCACTTAGGAGACCATGGCATTCTTTGAAAGAAAGATATTTGCAAATGTAATTAAAAACTAACAAAAGATATTTCCAAACGTAAAAAATGCGTCAAATGGCTCTTTTATTGCGTAATATGACAGTATATACGCGATTTAATTGTTTTCAACATTGCGCAATAAAGAAAGATGAGAAACATAAACCGATGTCGCGAACAGGTAGAGAAGCTCATGCGCAACATAATGATACCACTTAGGAGACCATGGCATTCTTTGAAAGAAAGATATTTGCAAATGTAATTAAAAACTAACAAAAGATATTTCCAAACGTAAAAAATGCTTCAAATGGCTCTTTTATTGCGTAATATGACAGTATATACGCGATTTAATTGTTTTCAACATTGCGCAATAAATAAAGATGAAAGACATAAACCCATGACGCGAACAGAAAGAGAAGCTCAAGGGCAGCATAATGATACCACTTAGGAGACCATGGCATTCTTTATAAGAAAGATATTTTCAAATGTAAAAAATGCTTCAAATGAAAAACATCAACCGATGACGCGAACAGGTAGAGAAGCTCATGCGCAACATAATGATACCACTTAGGAGACCGAGTTAATCGTTTTAAACATTGCGCAATAAATAAAGATGAAAGACATAAACCGATGACGCGAACAGAAAGAGAAGCTCAAGCGCAGCATAATTATACCACTTAGGAGACCGAGTTAATCGTTTTAAACATTGCGCAATAAATAAAGATGAAAAACATCAACCGATGATGCGAACATATAGAGAAGCTCATGCGCAACATAATGATACCACTTAGGAGACCATGGCATTCTTTAAAAGAAAAATATTTGCAAATGTAATTAAAAACTAACAAAAGATATTTCCAAACGTAAAAAATGCTTCAAATGGCTCTTTTATTGCGTAATATGACAGTATATACGCGATTTAATTGTTTTCAACATTGCGCAATAAATAAAGATGAAAGACATAAACCGATGACGCGAACAGAAAGAGAAGCTCAAGCGCAGCATAATGATACCACTTAGGAGACCGAGTTAATCGTTTTAAACATTGCGCAATAAATAAAGATGAAAAACATCAACCGATGATGCGAACATATAGAGAGGCTCATGCGCAACATAATGATACCACTTAGGAGACCATGGCATTCTTTGAAAGAAAGATATTTGCAAATGTAATTGAAAACTAACAAAAGATATTTCCAAACGTAAAAAATGCTTCAAATGGCTCTTTTATTGCGTAATATGACAGTATATACGCGATTTAATTGTTTTCAACATTGCGCAATAAATAAAGATGAAAGACATAAACCGATGACGCGAACAGAAAGAGAAGCTCAAGCGCAGCATAATGATACCACTTAGGAGACCGAGTTAATCGTTTTAAACATTGCGCAATAAATAAAGATGAAAAACATCAACCGATGATGCGAACATATAGAGAGGCTCATGCGCAACATAATGATACCACTTAGGAGACCATGGCATTCTTTGAAAGAAAGATATTTGCAAATGTAATTAAAAACTAACAAAAGATATTTCCAAACGTAAAAAATGCGTCAAATGGCTCTTTTATTGCGTAATATGACAGTATATACGCGATTTAATTGTTTTCAACATTGCGCAATAAAGAAAGATGAGAAACATAAACCGATGTCTTGAACAGGTAGAGAAGCTCAAGCGCAACATAATGATACCACTTAGGAGACCATGGCATTCTTTATAAGAAAGATATTTGCAAATGTAAAAAATGCTTCAAATGAGAAACATAAACCGATGTCGCGAACAGGTAGAGAAGCTCCAGCGCAACATAATGATACCACTTAGGAGACCGAGTTAATCGTTTTAAACATTGCGCAATAAATAAAGATGAAAAACATCAACCGATGATGCGAACATATAGAGAAGCTCAAGCGCAACATAATGATACCACTTAGGAGACCATGGCATTCTTTGAAAGAAAGATATTTGCAAATGTAAAAAATGCTTCAAATGGCTCTTTTATTGCGCAATATGACAGTATATACGCGATTTAATTGTTTTCAACATTGCGCAATAAATAAAGATGAGAGACATCAACCGATGTCGCGAACAGGTAGAGAAGCTCATGCGCAACATAATGATACCACTTAGGAGACCATAGCATTCTTTGAAAGAAAGATATTTGCAAATGTAATTAAAAACTAACAAAAGATATTTCCAAACGTAAAAAATGCTTCAAATGGCTCTTTTATTGCGTAATATGACAGTATATACGCGATTTAATTGTTTTCAACATTGCGCAATAAATAAAGATGAAAGACATAAACCGATGACGCGAACAGAAAGAGAAGCTCAAGCGCAGCATAATGATACCACTTAGGAGACCGAGTTAATCGTTTTAAACATTGCGCAATAAATAAAGATGAAAAACATCAACCGATGATGCGAACATATAGAGAAGCTCAAGCGCAACATAATGATACCACTTAGGAGACCATGGCATTCTTTGAAAGAAAGATATTTGCAAATGTAATTAAAAACTAACAAAAGATATTTCCAAACGTAAAAAATGCGTCAAATGGCTCTTTTATTGCGTAATATGACAGTATATACGCGATTTAATTGTTTTCAACATTGCGCAATAAAGAAAGATGAGAAACATAAACCGATGTCGCGAACAGGTAGAGAAGCTCATGCGCAACATAATGATACCACTTAGGAGACCATGGCATTCTTTGAAAGAAAGATATTTGCAAATGTAATTAAAAACTAACAAAAGATATTTCCAAACGTAAAAAATGCTTCAAATGGCTCTTTTATTGCGTAATATGACAGTATATACGCGATTTAATTGTTTTCAACATTGCGCAATAAATAAAGATGAAAGACATAAACCCATGACGCGAACAGAAAGAGAAGCTCAAGGGCAGCATAATGATACCACTTAGGAGACCATGGCATTCTTTATAAGAAAGATATTTTCAAATGTAAAAAATGCTTCAAATGAAAAACATCAACCGATGACGCGAACAGGTAGAGAAGCTCATGCGCAACATAATGATACCACTTAGGAGACCGAGTTAATCGTTTTAAACATTGCGCAATAAATAAAGATGAAAGACATAAACCGATGACGCGAACAGAAAGAGAAGCTCAAGCGCAGCATAATTATACCACTTAGGAGACCGAGTTAATCGTTTTAAACATTGCGCAATAAATAAAGATGAAAAACATCAACCGATGATGCGAACATATAGAGAAGCTCATGCGCAACATAATGATACCACTTAGGAGACCATGGCATTCTTTAAAAGAAAAATATTTGCAAATGTAATTAAAAACTAACAAAAGATATTTCCAAACGTAAAAAATGCTTCAAATGGCTCTTTTATTGCGTAATATGACAGTATATACGCGATTTAATTGTTTTCAACATTGCGCAATAAATAAAGATGAAAGACATAAACCGATGACGCGAACAGAAAGAGAAGCTCAAGCGCAGCATAATGATACCACTTAGGAGACCGAGTTAATCGTTTTAAACATTGCGCAATAAATAAAGATGAAAAACATCAACCGATGATGCGAACATATAGAGAGGCTCATGCGCAACATAATGATACCACTTAGGAGACCATGGCATTCTTTGAAAGAAAGATATTTGCAAATGTAATTGAAAACTAACAAAAGATATTTCCAAACGTAAAAAATGCTTCAAATGGCTCTTTTATTGCGTAATATGACAGTATATACGCGATTTAATTGTTTTCAACATTGCGCAATAAATAAAGATGAAAGACATAAACCGATGACGCGAACAGAAAGAGAAGCTCAAGCGCAGCATAATGATACCACTTAGGAGACCGAGTTAATCGTTTTAAACATTGCGCAATAAATAAAGATGAAAAACATCAACCGATGATGCGAACATATAGAGAGGCTCATGCGCAACATAATGATACCACTTAGGAGACCATGGCATTCTTTGAAAGAAAGATATTTGCAAATGTAATTAAAAACTAACAAAAGATATTTCCAAACGTAAAAAATGCGTCAAATGGCTCTTTTATTGCGTAATATGACAGTATATACGCGATTTAATTGTTTTCAACATTGCGCAATAAAGAAAGATGAGAAACATAAACCGATGTCGCGAACAGGTAGAGAAGCTCATGCGCAACATAATGATACCACTTAGGAGACCATGGCATTCTTTGAAAGAAAGATATTTGCAAATGTAATTAAAAACTAACAAAAGATATTTCCAAACGTAAAAAATGCTTCAAATGGCTCTTTTATTGCGTAATATGACAGTATATACGCGATTTAATTGTTTTCAACATTGCGCAATAAATAAAGATGAGAAACATAAACCGATGTCTTGAACAGGTAGAGAAGCTCAAGCGCAACATAATGATACCACTTAGGAGACCATGGCATTCTTTATAAGAAAGATATTTTCAAATGTAAAAAATGCTTCAAATGAAAAACATCAACCGATGACGCGAACAGGTAGAGAAGCTCATGCGCAACATAATGATACCACTTAGGAGACCGAGTTAATCGTTTTAAACATTGCGCAATAAATAAAGATGAAAGACATAAACCGATGACGCGAACAGAAAGAGAAGCTCAAGCGCAGCATAATTATACCACTTAGGAGACCGAGTTAATCGTTTTAAACATTGCGCAATAAATAAAGATGAAAAACATCAACCGATGATGCGAACATATAGAGAAGCTCATGCGCAACATAATGATACCACTTAGGAGACCATGGCATTCTTTAAAAGAAAAATATTTGCAAATGTAATTAAAAACTAACAAAAGATATTTCCAAACGTAAAAAATGCTTCAAATGGCTCTTTTATTGCGTAATATGACAGTATATACGCGATTTAATTGTTTTCAACATTGCGCAATAAAGAAAGATGAGAAACATAAACCGATGTCTTGAACAGGTAGAGAAGCTCAAGCGCAACATAATGATACCACTTAGGAGACCATGGCATTCTTTATAAGAAAGATATTTGCAAATGTAAAAAATGCTTCAAATGAGAAACATAAACCGATGTCGCGAACAGGTAGAGAAGCTCCAGCGCAACATAATGATACCACTTAGGAGACCGAGTTAATCGTTTTAAACATTGCGCAATAAATAAAGATGAAAAACATCAACCGATGATGCGAACATATAGAGAAGCTCAAGCGCAACATAATGATACCACTTGGGAGACCATGGCATTCTTTGAAAGAAAGATATTTGCAAATGTAAAAAATGCTTCAAATGGCTCTTTTATTGCGCAATATGACAGTATATACGCGATTTAATTGTTTTCAACATTGCGCAATATTTATTGCGATGAGAGACATCAACCGATGTCGCGAACAGGTAGAGAAGCTCATGCGCAACATAATGATACCACTTAGGAGACCATAGCATTCTTTGAAAGAAAGATATTTGCAAATGTAATTAAAAACTAACAAAAGATATTTCCAAACGTAAAAAATGCTTCAAATGGCTCTTTTATTGCGTAATATGACAGTATATACGCGATTTAATTGTTTTCAACATTGCGCAATAAATAAAGATGAAAGACATAAACCGATGACGCGAACAGAAAGAGAAGCTCAAGCGCAGCATAATGATACCACTTAGGAGACCGAGTTAATCGTTTTAAACATTGCGCAATAAATAAAGATGAAAAACATCAACCGATGATGCGAACATATAGAGAAGCTCAAGCGCAACATAATGATACCACTTAGGAGACCATGGCATTCTTTGAAAGAAAGATATTTGCAAATGTAATTAAAAACTAACAAAAGATATTTCCAAACGTAAAAAATGCGTCAAATGGCTCTTTTATTGCGTAATATGACAGTATATACGCGATTTAATTGTTTTCAACATTGCGCAATAAAGAAAGATGAGAAACATAAACCGATGTCGCGAACAGGTAGAGAAGCTCATGCGCAACATAATGATACCACTTAGGAGACCATGGCATTCTTTGAAAGAAAGATATTTGCAAATGTAATTAAAAACTAACAAAAGATATTTCCAAACGTAAAAAATGCTTCAAATGGCTCTTTTATTGCGTAATATGACAGTATATACGCGATTTAATTGTTTTCAACATTGCGCAATAAATAAAGATGAAAGACATAAACCCATGACGCGAACAGAAAGAGAAGCTCAAGGGCAGCATAATGATACCACTTAGGAGACCATGGCATTCTTTATAAGAAAGATATTTTCAAATGTAAAAAATGCTTCAAATGAAAAACATCAACCGATGACGCGAACAGGTAGAGAAGCTCATGCGCAACATAATGATACCACTTAGGAGACCGAGTTAATCGTTTTAAACATTGCGCAATAAATAAAGATGAAAGACATAAACCGATGACGCGAACAGAAAGAGAAGCTCAAGCGCAGCATAATTATACCACTTAGGAGACCGAGTTAATCGTTTTAAACATTGCGCAATAAATAAAGATGAAAAACATCAACCGATGATGCGAACATATAGAGAAGCTCATGCGCAACATAATGATACCACTTAGGAGACCATGGCATTCTTTAAAAGAAAAATATTTGCAAATGTAATTAAAAACTAACAAAAGATATTTCCAAACGTAAAAAATGCTTCAAATGGCTCTTTTATTGCGTAATATGACAGTATATACGCGATTTAATTGTTTTCAACATTGCGCAATAAATAAAGATGAAAGACATAAACCGATGACGCGAACAGAAAGAGAAGCTCAAGCGCAGCATAATGATACCACTTAGGAGACCGAGTTAATCGTTTTAAACATTGCGCAATAAATAAAGATGAAAAACATCAACCGATGATGCGAACATATAGAGAAGCTCATGCGCAACATAATGATACCACTTAGGAGACCATGGCATTCTTTGAAAGAAAGATATTTGCAAATGTAATTAAAAACTAACAAAAGATATTTCCAAACGTAAAAAATGCTTCAAATGGCTCTTTTATTGCGTAATATGACAGTATATACGCGATTTAATTGTTTTCAACATTGCGCAATAAATAAAGATGAGAAACATAAACCGATGTCTTGAACAGGTAGAGAAGCTCAAGCGCAACATAATGATACCACTTAGGAGACCATGGCATTCTTTATAAGAAAGATATTTTCAAATGTAAAAAATGCTTCAAATGAAAAACATCAATCGATGTCGCGAACAGGTAGAGAAGCTCATGCGCAACATAATGATACCACTTAGGAGACCATGGCATTCTTTGAAAGAAAGATATTTGCAAATGTAATTAAAAACTAACAAAAGATATTTCCAAACGTAAAAATTGCTTCAAATGGCTCTTTTATTGCGTAATATGACAGTATATACGCGATTTAATTGTTTTCAACATTGCGCAATAAATAAAGATGAGAAACATAAACCGATGTCTTGAACAGGTAGAGAAGCTCAAGCGCAACATAATGATACCACTTAGGAGACCATGGCATTCTTTATAAGAAAGATATTTTCAAATGTAAAAAATGCTTCAAATGAAAAACATCAACCGATGACGCGAACAGGTAGAGAAGCTCATGCGCAACATAATGATACCACTTAGGAGACCGAGTTAATCGTTTTAAACATTGCGCAATAAATAAAGATGAAAGACATAAACCGATGACGCGAACAGAAAGAGAAGCTCAAGCGCAGCATAATTATACCACTTAGGAGACCGAGTTAATCGTTTTAAACATTGCGCAATAAATAAAGATGAAAAACATCAACCGATGATGCGAACATATAGAGAAGCTCATGCGCAACATAATGATACCACTTAGGAGACCATGGCATTCTTTAAAAGAAAAATATTTGCAAATGTAATTAAAAACTAACAAAAGATATTTCCAAACGTAAAAAATGCTTCAAATGGCTCTTTTATTGCGTAATATGACAGTATATACGCGATTTAATTGTTTTCAACATTGCGCAATAAAGAAAGATGAGAAACATAAACCGATGTCTTGAACAGGTAGAGAAGCTCAAGCGCAACATAATGATACCACTTAGGAGACCATGGCATTCTTTATAAGAAAGATATTTGCAAATGTAAAAAATGCTTCAAATGAGAAACATAAACCGATGTCGCGAACAGGTAGAGAAGCTCCAGCGCAACATAATGATACCACTTAGGAGACCGAGTTAATCGTTTTAAACATTGCGCAATAAATAAAGATGAAAAACATCAACCGATGATGCGAACATATAGAGAAGCTCAAGCGCAACATAATGATACCACTTAGGAGACCATGGCATTCTTTGAAAGAAAGATATTTGCAAATGTAATTAAAAACTAACAAAAGATATTTCCAAACGTAAAAAATGCGTCAAATGGCTCTTTTATTGCGTAATATGACAGTATATACGCGATTTAATTGTTTTCAACATTGCGCAATAAAGAAAGATGAGAAACATAAACCGATGTCGCGAACAGGTAGAGAAGCTCATGCGCAACATAATGATACCACTTAGGAGACCATGGCATTCTTTGAAAGAAAGATATTTGCAAATGTAATTAAAAACTAACAAAAGATATTTCCAAACGTAAAAAATGCTTCAAATGGCTCTTTTATTGCGTAATATGACAGTATATACGCGATTTAATTGTTTTCAACATTGCGCAATAAATAAAGATGAAAGACATAAACCCATGACGCGAACAGAAAGAGAAGCTCAAGGGCAGCATAATGATACCACTTAGGAGACCATGGCATTCTTTATAAGAAAGATATTTTCAAATGTAAAAAATGCTTCAAATGAAAAACATCAACCGATGACGCGAACAGGTAGAGAAGCTCATGCGCAACATAATGATACCACTTAGGAGACCGAGTTAATCGTTTTAAACATTGCGCAATAAATAAAGATGAAAGACATAAACCGATGACGCGAACAGAAAGAGAAGCTCAAGCGCAGCATAATTATACCACTTAGGAGACCGAGTTAATCGTTTTAAACATTGCGCAATAAATAAAGATGAAAAACATCAACCGATGATGCGAACATATAGAGAAGCTCATGCGCAACATAATGATACCACTTAGGAGACCATGGCATTCTTTAAAAGAAAAATATTTGCAAATGTAATTAAAAACTAACAAAAGATATTTCCAAACGTAAAAAATGCTTCAAATGGCTCTTTTATTGCGTAATATGACAGTATATACGCGATTTAATTGTTTTCAACATTGCGCAATAAATAAAGATGAAAGACATAAACCGATGACGCGAACAGAAAGAGAAGCTCAAGCGCAGCATAATGATACCACTTAGGAGACCGAGTTAATCGTTTTAAACATTGCGCAATAAATAAAGATGAAAAACATCAACCGATGATGCGAACATATAGAGAGGCTCATGCGCAACATAATGATACCACTTAGGAGACCATGGCATTCTTTGAAAGAAAGATATTTGCAAATGTAATTGAAAACTAACAAAAGATATTTCCAAACGTAAAAAATGCTTCAAATGGCTCTTTTATTGCGTAATATGACAGTATATACGCGATTTAATTGTTTTCAACATTGCGCAATAAATAAAGATGAAAGACATAAACCGATGACGCGAACAGAAAGAGAAGCTCAAGCGCAGCATAATGATACCACTTAGGAGACCGAGTTAATCGTTTTAAACATTGCGCAATAAATAAAGATGAAAAACATCAACCGATGATGCGAACATATAGAGAGGCTCATGCGCAACATAATGATACCACTTAGGAGACCATGGCATTCTTTGAAAGAAAGATATTTGCAAATGTAATTAAAAACTAACAAAAGATATTTCCAAACGTAAAAAATGCGTCAAATGGCTCTTTTATTGCGTAATATGACAGTATATACGCGATTTAATTGTTTTCAACATTGCGCAATAAAGAAAGATGAGAAACATAAACCGATGTCGCGAACAGGTAGAGAAGCTCATGCGCAACATAATGATACCACTTAGGAGACCATGGCATTCTTTGAAAGAAAGATATTTGCAAATGTAATTAAAAACTAACAAAAGATATTTCCAAACGTAAAAAATGCTTCAAATGGCTCTTTTATTGCGTAATATGACAGTATATACGCGATTTAATTGTTTTCAACATTGCGCAATAAATAAAGATGAGAAACATAAACCGATGTCTTGAACAGGTAGAGAAGCTCAAGCGCAACATAATGATACCACTTAGGAGACCATGGCATTCTTTATAAGAAAGATATTTTCAAATGTAAAAAATGCTTCAAATGAAAAACATCAACCGATGACGCGAACAGGTAGAGAAGCTCATGCGCAACATAATGATACCACTTAGGAGACCGAGTTAATCGTTTTAAACATTGCGCAATAAATAAAGATGAAAGACATAAACCGATGACGCGAACAGAAAGAGAAGCTCAAGCGCAGCATAATTATACCACTTAGGAGACCGAGTTAATCGTTTTAAACATTGCGCAATAAATAAAGATGAAAAACATCAACCGATGATGCGAACATATAGAGAAGCTCATGCGCAACATAATGATACCACTTAGGAGACCATGGCATTCTTTAAAAGAAAAATATTTGCAAATGTAATTAAAAACTAACAAAAGATATTTCCAAACGTAAAAAATGCTTCAAATGGCTCTTTTATTGCGTAATATGACAGTATATACGCGATTTAATTGTTTTCAACATTGCGCAATAAAGAAAGATGAGAAACATAAACCGATGTCTTGAACAGGTAGAGAAGCTCAAGCGCAACATAATGATACCACTTAGGAGACCATGGCATTCTTTATAAGAAAGATATTTGCAAATGTAAAAAATGCTTCAAATGAGAAACATAAACCGATGTCGCGAACAGGTAGAGAAGCTCCAGCGCAACATAATGATACCACTTAGGAGACCGAGTTAATCGTTTTAAACATTGCGCAATAAATAAAGATGAAAAACATCAACCGATGATGCGAACATATAGAGAAGCTCAAGCGCAACATAATGATACCACTTAGGAGACCATGGCATTCTTTGAAAGAAAGATATTTGCAAATGTAAAAAATGCTTCAAATGGCTCTTTTATTGCGCAATATGACAGTATATACGCGATTTAATTGTTTTCAACATTGCGCAATATTTATTGCGATGAGAGACATCAACCGATGTCGCGAACAGGTAGAGAAGCTCATGCGCAACATAATGATACCACTTAGGAGACCATAGCATTCTTTGAAAGAAAGATATTTGCAAATGTAATTAAAAACTAACAAAAGATATTTCCAAACGTAAAAAATGCTTCAAATGGCTCTTTTATTGCGTAATATGACAGTATATACGCGATTTAATTGTTTTCAACATTGCGCAATAAATAAAGATGAAAGACATAAACCGATGACGCGAACAGAAAGAGAAGCTCAAGCGCAGCATAATGATACCACTTAGGAGACCGAGTTAATCGTTTTAAACATTGCGCAATAAATAAAGATGAAAAACATCAACCGATGATGCGAACATATAGAGAAGCTCAAGCGCAACATAATGATACCACTTAGGAGACCATGGCATTCTTTGAAAGAAAGATATTTGCAAATGTAATTAAAAACTAACAAAAGATATTTCCAAACGTAAAAAATGCGTCAAATGGCTCTTTTATTGCGTAATATGACAGTATATACGCGATTTAATTGTTTTCAACATTGCGCAATAAAGAAAGATGAGAAACATAAACCGATGTCGCGAACAGGTAGAGAAGCTCATGCGCAACATAATGATACCACTTAGGAGACCATGGCATTCTTTGAAAGAAAGATATTTGCAAATGTAATTAAAAACTAACAAAAGATATTTCCAAACGTAAAAAATGCTTCAAATGGCTCTTTTATTGCGTAATATGACAGTATATACGCGATTTAATTGTTTTCAACATTGCGCAATAAATAAAGATGAAAGACATAAACCCATGACGCGAACAGAAAGAGAAGCTCAAGGGCAGCATAATGATACCACTTAGGAGACCATGGCATTCTTTATAAGAAAGATATTTTCAAATGTAAAAAATGCTTCAAATGAAAAACATCAACCGATGACGCGAACAGGTAGAGAAGCTCATGCGCAACATAATGATACCACTTAGGAGACCGAGTTAATCGTTTTAAACATTGCGCAATAAATAAAGATGAAAGACATAAACCGATGACGCGAACAGAAAGAGAAGCTCAAGCGCAACATAATGATACCACTTAGGAAACCGAGTTAATCGTTTTAAACATTGCGCAATAAATAAAAATGAAAAACATCAACCGATGACGCGAACAGATAGAGAAGCTCCAGCGCAACATAATGATACCACTTAGGAGACCGAGTTAATCGTTTTAAACATTGCGCAATAAATAAATATGAAAAAAATCAACCGATGACGCGAACAGATAGAGAAGCTCAAGCGCAACATAATGATACCACTTAGGAGACCATGGCATTCTTTATAAGAAAGATATTTGCAAATGTAAAAAATGCTTCAAATGAAAAACATCAACCGATGACGCGAACAGGTAGAGAAGCTCATGCGCAACATAATGATACCACTTAGGAGACCATGGCATTCTTTGAAAGAAAGATATTTGCAAATGTAATTAAAAACTAACAAAAGATATTTCCAAACGTAAAAAATGCTTCAAGTGCTCTTTTATTGCGTAATATGACAGTATATACGCGATTTAATTGTTTTCAACATTGCGCAATAAAGAAAGATGAGAAACATAAACCGATGTCTTGAACAGGTAGAGAAGCTCAAGCGCAACATAATGATACCACTTAGGAGACCATGGCATTCTTTATAAGAAAGATATTTGCAAATGTAAAAAATGCTTCAAATGAAGGACATCAACCGATGACGCGAACAGGTAGAGAAGCTCATGCGCAACATAATGATACCACTAAGGAGACCATGGCATTCTTTTAAAGAAAGATATTTGCAAATGTAATTAAAAACTAACAAAAGATATTTCCAAACGTAAAAAATGCTTCAAATGGCTCTTTTATTGCGTAATATGACAGTATATACGCGATTTAATTGTTTTCAACATTGCGCAATAAAGAAAGATGAGAAACATAAACCGATGTCTTGAACAGGTAGAGAAGCTCAAGCGCAACATAATGATACCACTTAGGAGACCATGGCATTCTTTATAAGAAAGATATTTGCAAATGTAAAAAATGCTTCAAATGAGAAACATAAACCGATGTCGCGAACAGGTAGAGAAGCTCCAGCGCAACATAATGATACCACTTAGGAGACCGAGTTAATCGTTTTAAACATTGCGCAATAAATAAAGATGAAAAACATCAACCGATGATGCGAACATATAGAGAAGCTCAAGCGCAACATAATGATACCACTTAGGAGACCATGGCATTCTTTGAAAGAAAGATATTTGCAAATGTAAAAAATGCTTCAAATGGCTCTTTTATTGCGCAATATGACAGTATATACGCGATTTAATTGTTTTCAACATTGCGCAATAAATAAAGATGAGAGACATCAACCGATGTCGCGAACAGGTAGAGAAGCTCATGCGCAACATAATGATACCACTTAGGAGACCATAGCATTCTTTGAAAGAAAGATATTTGCAAATGTAATTAAAAACTAACAAAAGATATTTCCAAACGTAAAAAATGCTTCAAATGGCTCTTTTATTGCGTAATATGACAGTATATACGCGATTTAATTGTTTTCAACATTGCGCAATAAATAAAGATGAAAGACATAAACCGATGACGCGAACAGAAAGAGAAGCTCAAGCGCAGCATAATGATACCACTTAGGAGACCGAGTTAATCGTTTTAAACATTGCGCAATAAATAAAGATGAAAGACATAAACCGATGACGCGAACAGAAAGAGAAGCTCAAGGGCAGCATAATGATACCACTTAGGAGACCATGGCATTCTTTATAAGAAAGATATTTTCAAATGTAAAAAATGCTTCAAATGAAAAACATCAACCGATGACGCGAACAGGTAGAGAAGCTCATGCGCAACATAATGATACCACTTAGGAGACCAAGTTAATCGTTTTAAACATTGCGCAATAAATAAAGATGAAAGACATAAACCGATGACGCGAACAGAAAGAGAAGCTCAAGCGCAACATAATGATACCACTTAGGAAACCGAGTTAATCGTTTTAAACATTGCGCAATAAATAAAAATGAAAAACATCAACCGATGACGCGAACAGATAGAGAAGCTCCAGCGCAACATAATGATACCACTTAGGAGACCGAGTTAATCGTTTTAAACATTGCGCAATAAATAAATATGAAAAAAATCAACCGATGACGCGAACAGATAGAGAAGCTCAAGCGCAACATAATGATACCACTTAGGAGACCATGGCATTCTTTATAAGAAAGATATTTGCAAATGTAAAAAATGCTTCAAATGGCTCTTTTATTGCGCAATATGACAGTATATACGCGATTTAATTGTTTTCAACATTGCGCAATAAATAAAGATGAGACATCAACCGATGTCGCGAACAGGTAGAGAAGCTCAAGCGCAACATAATGATACCACTTAGGAGACCATGGCATTCTTTATAAGAAAGATATTTGCAAATGTAAAAAATGCTTCAAATGAAAAACATCAACCGATGACGCGAACAGGTAGAGAAGCTCATGCGCAACATAATGATACCACTTAGGAGACCATGGCATTCTTTGAAAGAAAGATATTTGCAAATGTAATTAAAAACTAACAAAAGATATTTCCAAACGTAAAAAATGCTTCAAGTGCTCTTTTATTGCGTAATATGACAGTATATACGCGATTTAATTGTTTTCAACATTGCGCAATAAAGAAAGATGAGAAACATAAACCGATGTCTTGAACAGGTAGAGAAGCTCAAGCGCAACATAATGATACCACTTAGGAGACCATGGCATTCTTTATAAGAAAGATATTTGCAAATGTAAAAAATGCTTCAAATGAAGGACATCAACCGATGACGCGAACAGGTAGAGAAGCTCATGCGCAACATAATGATACCACTAAGGAGACCATGGCATTCTTTTAAAGAAAGATATTTGCAAATGTAATTAAAAACTAACAAAAGATATTTCCAAACGTAAAAAATGCTTCAAATGGCTCTTTTATTGCGTAATATGACAGTATATACGCGATTTAATTGTTTTCAACATTGCGCAATAAAGAAAGATGAGAAACATAAACCGATGTCTTGAACAGGTAGAGAAGCTCAAGCGCAACATAATGATACCACTTAGGAGACCATGGCATTCTTTATAAGAAAGATATTTGCAAATGTAAAAAATGCTTCAAATGAGAAACATAAACCGATGTCGCGAACAGGTAGAGAAGCTCCAGCGCAACATAATGATACCACTTAGGAGACCGAGTTAATCGTTTTAAACATTGCGCAATAAATAAAGATGAAAAACATCAACCGATGATGCGAACATATAGAGAAGCTCAAGCGCAACATAATGATACCACTTAGGAGACCATGGCATTCTTTGAAAGAAAGATATTTGCAAATGTAAAAAATGCTTCAAATGGCTCTTTTATTGCGCAATATGACAGTATATACGCGATTTAATTGTTTTCAACATTGCGCAATAAATAAAGATGAGAGACATCAACCGATGTCGCGAACAGGTAGAGAAGCTCATGCGCAACATAATGATACCACTTAGGAGACCATAGCATTCTTTGAAAGAAAGATATTTGCAAATGTAATTAAAAACTAACAAAAGATATTTCCAAACGTAAAAAATGCTTCAAATGGCTCTTTTATTGCGTAATATGACAGTATATACGCGATTTAATTGTTTTCAACATTGCGCAATAAATAAAGATGAAAGACATAAACCGATGACGCGAACAGAAAGAGAAGCTCAAGCGCAGCATAATGATACCACTTAGGAGACCGAGTTAATCGTTTTAAACATTGCGCAATAAATAAAGATGAAAAACATCAACCGATGATGCGAACATATAGAGAAGCTCAAGCGCAACATAATGATACCACTTAGGAGACCATGGCATTCTTTGAAAGAAAGATATTTGCAAATGTAATTAAAAACTAACAAAAGATATTTCCAAACGTAAAAAATGCGTCAAATGGCTCTTTTATTGCGTAATATGACAGTATATACGCGATTTAATTGTTTTCAACATTGCGCAATAAAGAAAGATGAGAAACATAAACCGATGTCGCGAACAGGTAGAGAAGCTCATGCGCAACATAATGATACCACTTAGGAGACCATGGCATTCTTTGAAAGAAAGATATTTGCAAATGTAATTAAAAACTAACAAAAGATATTTCCAAACGTAAAAAATGCTTCAAATGGCTCTTTTATTGCGTAATATGACAGTATATACGCGATTTAATTGTTTTCAACATTGCGCAATAAATAAAGATGAAAGACATAAACCCATGACGCGAACAGAAAGAGAAGCTCAAGGGCAGCATAATGATACCACTTAGGAGACCATGGCATTCTTTATAAGAAAGATATTTTCAAATGTAAAAAATGCTTCAAATGAAAAACATCAACCGATGACGCGAACAGGTAGAGAAGCTCATGCGCAACATAATGATACCACTTAGGAGACCGAGTTAATCGTTTTAAACATTGCGCAATAAATAAAGATGAAAGACATAAACCGATGACGCGAACAGAAAGAGAAGCTCAAGCGCAGCATAATTATACCACTTAGGAGACCGAGTTAATCGTTTTAAACATTGCGCAATAAATAAAGATGAAAAACATCAACCGATGATGCGAACATATAGAGAAGCTCATGCGCAACATAATGATACCACTTAGGAGACCATGGCATTCTTTAAAAGAAAAATATTTGCAAATGTAAAAAATGCTTCAAATGAAAAACATCAACCGATGACGCGAACAGGTAGAGAAGCTCATGCGCAACATAATGATACCACTTAGGAGACCAAGTTAATCGTTTTAAACATTGCGCAATAAATAAAGATGAAAGACATAAACCGATGACGCGAACAGAAAGAGAAGCTCAAGCGCAACATAATGATACCACTTAGGAAACCGAGTTAATCGTTTTAAACATTGCGCAATAAATAAAAATGAAAAACATCAACCGATGACGCGAACAGATAGAGAAGCTCCAGCGCAACATAATGATACCACTTAGGAGACCGAGTTAATCGTTTTAAACATTGCGCAATAAATAAATATGAAAAAAATCAACCGATGACGCGAACAGATAGAGAAGCTCAAGCGCAACATAATGATACCACTTAGGAGACCATGGCATTCTTTATAAGAAAGATATTTGCAAATGTAAAAAATGCTTCAAATGGCTCTTTTATTGCGCAATATGACAGTATATACGCGATTTAATTGTTTTCAACATTGCGCAATAAATAAAGATGAGACATCAACCGATGTCGCGAACAGGTAGAGAAGCTCAAGCGCAACATAATGATACCACTTAGGAGACCATGGCATTCTTTATAAGAAAGATATTTGCAAATGTAAAAAATGCTTCAAATGAAAAACATCAACCGATGACGCGAACAGGTAGAGAAGCTCATGCGCAACATAATGATACCACTTAGGAGACCATGGCATTCTTTGAAAGAAAGATATTTGCAAATGTAATTAAAAACTAACAAAAGATATTTCCAAACGTAAAAAATGCTTCAAGTGCTCTTTTATTGCGTAATATGACAGTATATACGCGATTTAATTGTTTTCAACATTGCGCAATAAAGAAAGATGAGAAACATAAACCGATGTCTTGAACAGGTAGAGAAGCTCAAGCGCAACATAATGATACCACTTAGGAGACCATGGCATTCTTTATAAGAAAGATATTTGCAAATGTAAAAAATGCTTCAAATGAAGGACATCAACCGATGACGCGAACAGGTAGAGAAGCTCATGCGCAACATAATGATACCACTAAGGAGACCATGGCATTCTTTTAAAGAAAGATATTTGCAAATGTAATTAAAAACTAACAAAAGATATTTCCAAACGTAAAAAATGCTTCAAATGGCTCTTTTATTGCGTAATATGACAGTATATACGCGATTTAATTGTTTTCAACATTGCGCAATAAAGAAAGATGAGAAACATAAACCGATGTCTTGAACAGGTAGAGAAGCTCAAGCGCAACATAATGATACCACTTAGGAGACCATGGCATTCTTTATAAGAAAGATATTTGCAAATGTAAAAAATGCTTCAAATGAGAAACATAAACCGATGTCGCGAACAGGTAGAGAAGCTCCAGCGCAACATAATGATACCACTTAGGAGACCGAGTTAATCGTTTTAAACATTGCGCAATAAATAAAGATGAAAAACATCAACCGATGATGCGAACATATAGAGAAGCTCAAGCGCAACATAATGATACCACTTAGGAGACCATGGCATTCTTTGAAAGAAAGATATTTGCAAATGTAAAAAATGCTTCAAATGGCTCTTTTATTGCGCAATATGACAGTATATACGCGATTTAATTGTTTTCAACATTGCGCAATAAATAAAGATGAGAGACATCAACCGATGTCGCGAACAGGTAGAGAAGCTCATGCGCAACATAATGATACCACTTAGGAGACCATAGCATTCTTTGAAAGAAAGATATTTGCAAATGTAATTAAAAACTAACAAAAGATATTTCCAAACGTAAAAAATGCTTCAAATGGCTCTTTTATTGCGTAATATGACAGTATATACGCGATTTAATTGTTTTCAACATTGCGCAATAAATAAAGATGAAAGACATAAACCGATGACGCGAACAGAAAGAGAAGCTCAAGCGCAGCATAATGATACCACTTAGGAGACCGAGTTAATCGTTTTAAACATTGCGCAATAAATAAAGATGAAAAACATCAACCGATGATGCGAACATATAGAGAAGCTCAAGCGCAACATAATGATACCACTTAGGAGACCATGGCATTCTTTGAAAGAAAGATATTTGCAAATGTAATTAAAAACTAACAAAAGATATTTCCAAACGTAAAAAATGCGTCAAATGGCTCTTTTATTGCGTAATATGACAGTATATACGCGATTTAATTGTTTTCAACATTGCGCAATAAAGAAAGATGAGAAACATAAACCGATGTCGCGAACAGGTAGAGAAGCTCATGCGCAACATAATGATACCACTTAGGAGACCATGGCATTCTTTGAAAGAAAGATATTTGCAAATGTAATTAAAAACTAACAAAAGATATTTCCAAACGTAAAAAATGCTTCAAATGGCTCTTTTATTGCGTAATATGACAGTATATACGCGATTTAATTGTTTTCAACATTGCGCAATAAATAAAGATGAAAGACATAAACCCATGACGCGAACAGAAAGAGAAGCTCAAGGGCAGCATAATGATACCACTTAGGAGACCATGGCATTCTTTATAAGAAAGATATTTTCAAATGTAAAAAATGCTTCAAATGAAAAACATCAACCGATGACGCGAACAGGTAGAGAAGCTCATGCGCAACATAATGATACCACTTAGGAGACCGAGTTAATCGTTTTAAACATTGCGCAATAAATAAAGATGAAAGACATAAACCGATGACGCGAACAGAAAGAGAAGCTCAAGCGCAGCATAATTATACCACTTAGGAGACCGAGTTAATCGTTTTAAACATTGCGCAATAAATAAAGATGAAAAACATCAACCGATGATGCGAACATATAGAGAAGCTCATGCGCAACATAATGATACCACTTAGGAGACCATGGCATTCTTTAAAAGAAAAATATTTGCAAATGTAAAAAATGCTTCAAATGAAAAACATCAACCGATGACGCGAACAGGTAGAGAAGCTCATGCGCAACATAATGATACCACTTAGGAGACCAAGTTAATCGTTTTAAACATTGCGCAATAAATAAAGATGAAAGACATAAACCGATGACGCGAACAGAAAGAGAAGCTCAAGCGCAACATAATGATACCACTTAGGAAACCGAGTTAATCGTTTTAAACATTGCGCAATAAATAAAAATGAAAAACATCAACCGATGACGCGAACAGATAGAGAAGCTCCAGCGCAACATAATGATACCACTTAGGAGACCGAGTTAATCGTTTTAAACATTGCGCAATAAATAAATATGAAAAAAATCAACCGATGACGCGAACAGATAGAGAAGCTCAAGCGCAACATAATGATACCACTTAGGAGACCATGGCATTCTTTATAAGAAAGATATTTGCAAATGTAAAAAATGCTTCAAATGGCTCTTTTATTGCGCAATATGACAGTATATACGCGATTTAATTGTTTTCAACATTGCGCAATAAATAAAGATGAGACATCAACCGATGTCGCGAACAGGTAGAGAAGCTCAAGCGCAACATAATGATACCACTTAGGAGACCATGGCATTCTTTATAAGAAAGATATTTGCAAATGTAAAAAATGCTTCAAATGAAAAACATCAACCGATGACGCGAACAGGTAGAGAAGCTCATGCGCAACATAATGATACCACTTAGGAGACCATGGCATTCTTTGAAAGAAAGATATTTGCAAATGTAATTAAAAACTAACAAAAGATATTTCCAAACGTAAAAAATGCTTCAAGTGCTCTTTTATTGCGTAATATGACAGTATATACGCGATTTAATTGTTTTCAACATTGCGCAATAAAGAAAGATGAGAAACATAAACCGATGTCTTGAACAGGTAGAGAAGCTCAAGCGCAACATAATGATACCACTTAGGAGACCATGGCATTCTTTATAAGAAAGATATTTGCAAATGTAAAAAATGCTTCAAATGAAGGACATCAACCGATGACGCGAACAGGTAGAGAAGCTCATGCGCAACATAATGATACCACTAAGGAGACCATGGCATTCTTTTAAAGAAAGATATTTGCAAATGTAATTAAAAACTAACAAAAGATATTTCCAAACGTAAAAAATGCTTCAAATGGCTCTTTTATTGCGTAATATGACAGTATATACGCGATTTAATTGTTTTCAACATTGCGCAATAAAGAAAGATGAGAAACATAAACCGATGTCTTGAACAGGTAGAGAAGCTCAAGCGCAACATAATGATACCACTTAGGAGACCATGGCATTCTTTATAAGAAAGATATTTGCAAATGTAAAAAATGCTTCAAATGAGAAACATAAACCGATGTCGCGAACAGGTAGAGAAGCTCCAGCGCAACATAATGATACCACTTAGGAGACCGAGTTAATCGTTTTAAACATTGCGCAATAAATAAAGATGAAAAACATCAACCGATGATGCGAACATATAGAGAAGCTCAAGCGCAACATAATGATACCACTTAGGAGACCATGGCATTCTTTGAAAGAAAGATATTTGCAAATGTAAAAAATGCTTCAAATGGCTCTTTTATTGCGCAATATGACAGTATATACGCGATTTAATTGTTTTCAACATTGCGCAATAAATAAAGATGAGAGACATCAACCGATGTCGCGAACAGGTAGAGAAGCTCATGCGCAACATAATGATACCACTTAGGAGACCATAGCATTCTTTGAAAGAAAGATATTTGCAAATGTAATTAAAAACTAACAAAAGATATTTCCAAACGTAAAAAATGCTTCAAATGGCTCTTTTATTGCGTAATATGACAGTATATACGCGATTTAATTGTTTTCAACATTGCGCAATAAATAAAGATGAAAGACATAAACCGATGACGCGAACAGAAAGAGAAGCTCAAGCGCAGCATAATGATACCACTTAGGAGACCGAGTTAATCGTTTTAAACATTGCGCAATAAATAAAGATGAAAAACATCAACCGATGATGCGAACATATAGAGAAGCTCAAGCGCAACATAATGATACCACTTAGGAGACCATGGCATTCTTTGAAAGAAAGATATTTGCAAATGTAATTAAAAACTAACAAAAGATATTTCCAAACGTAAAAAATGCGTCAAATGGCTCTTTTATTGCGTAATATGACAGTATATACGCGATTTAATTGTTTTCAACATTGCGCAATAAAGAAAGATGAGAAACATAAACCGATGTCGCGAACAGGTAGAGAAGCTCATGCGCAACATAATGATACCACTTAGGAGACCATGGCATTCTTTGAAAGAAAGATATTTGCAAATGTAATTAAAAACTAACAAAAGATATTTCCAAACGTAAAAAATGCTTCAAATGGCTCTTTTATTGCGTAATATGACAGTATATACGCGATTTAATTGTTTTCAACATTGCGCAATAAATAAAGATGAAAGACATAAACCCATGACGCGAACAGAAAGAGAAGCTCAAGGGCAGCATAATGATACCACTTAGGAGACCATGGCATTCTTTATAAGAAAGATATTTTCAAATGTAAAAAATGCTTCAAATGAAAAACATCAACCGATGACGCGAACAGGTAGAGAAGCTCATGCGCAACATAATGATACCACTTAGGAGACCGAGTTAATCGTTTTAAACATTGCGCAATAAATAAAGATGAAAGACATAAACCGATGACGCGAACAGAAAGAGAAGCTCAAGCGCAGCATAATTATACCACTTAGGAGACCGAGTTAATCGTTTTAAACATTGCGCAATAAATAAAGATGAAAAACATCAACCGATGATGCGAACATATAGAGAAGCTCATGCGCAACATAATGATACCACTTAGGAGACCATGGCATTCTTTAAAAGAAAAATATTTGCAAATGTAATTAAAAACTAACAAAAGATATTTCCAAACGTAAAAAATGCTTCAAATGGCTCTTTTATTGCGTAATATGACAGTATATACGCGATTTAATTGTTTTCAACATTGCGCAATAAATAAAGATGAAAGACATAAACCGATGACGCGAACAGAAAGAGAAGCTCAAGCGCAGCATAATGATACCACTTAGGAGACCGAGTTAATCGTTTTAAACATTGCGCAATAAATAAAGATGAAAAACATCAACCGATGATGCGAACATATAGAGAGGCTCATGCGCAACATAATGATACCACTTAGGAGACCATGGCATTCTTTGAAAGAAAGATATTTGCAAATGTAATTGAAAACTAACAAAAGATATTTCCAAACGTAAAAAATGCTTCAAATGGCTCTTTTATTGCGTAATATGACAGTATATACGCGATTTAATTGTTTTCAACATTGCGCAATAAATAAAGATGAAAGACATAAACCGATGACGCGAACAGAAAGAGAAGCTCAAGCGCAGCATAATGATACCACTTAGGAGACCGAGTTAATCGTTTTAAACATTGCGCAATAAATAAAGATGAAAAACATCAACCGATGATGCGAACATATAGAGAGGCTCATGCGCAACATAATGATACCACTTAGGAGACCATGGCATTCTTTGAAAGAAAGATATTTGCAAATGTAATTAAAAACTAACAAAAGATATTTCCAAACGTAAAAAATGCGTCAAATGGCTCTTTTATTGCGTAATATGACAGTATATACGCGATTTAATTGTTTTCAACATTGCGCAATAAAGAAAGATGAGAAACATAAACCGATGTCTTGAACAGGTAGAGAAGCTCAAGCGCAACATAATGATACCACTTAGGAGACCATGGCATTCTTTATAAGAAAGATATTTGCAAATGTAAAAAATGCTTCAAATGAGAAACATAAACCGATGTCGCGAACAGGTAGAGAAGCTCCAGCGCAACATAATGATACCACTTAGGAGACCGAGTTAATCGTTTTAAACATTGCGCAATAAATAAAGATGAAAAACATCAACCGATGATGCGAACATATAGAGAAGCTCAAGCGCAACATAATGATACCACTTAGGAGACCATGGCATTCTTTGAAAGAAAGATATTTGCAAATGTAAAAAATGCTTCAAATGGCTCTTTTATTGCGCAATATGACAGTATATACGCGATTTAATTGTTTTCAACATTGCGCAATAAATAAAGATGAGAGACATCAACCGATGTCGCGAACAGGTAGAGAAGCTCATGCGCAACATAATGATACCACTTAGGAGACCATAGCATTCTTTGAAAGAAAGATATTTGCAAATGTAATTAAAAACTAACAAAAGATATTTCCAAACGTAAAAAATGCTTCAAATGGCTCTTTTATTGCGTAATATGACAGTATATACGCGATTTAATTGTTTTCAACATTGCGCAATAAATAAAGATGAAAGACATAAACCGATGACGCGAACAGAAAGAGAAGCTCAAGCGCAGCATAATGATACCACTTAGGAGACCGAGTTAATCGTTTTAAACATTGCGCAATAAATAAAGATGAAAAACATCAACCGATGATGCGAACATATAGAGAAGCTCAAGCGCAACATAATGATACCACTTAGGAGACCATGGCATTCTTTGAAAGAAAGATATTTGCAAATGTAATTAAAAACTAACAAAAGATATTTCCAAACGTAAAAAATGCGTCAAATGGCTCTTTTATTGCGTAATATGACAGTATATACGCGATTTAATTGTTTTCAACATTGCGCAATAAAGAAAGATGAGAAACATAAACCGATGTCGCGAACAGGTAGAGAAGCTCATGCGCAACATAATGATACCACTTAGGAGACCATGGCATTCTTTGAAAGAAAGATATTTGCAAATGTAATTAAAAACTAACAAAAGATATTTCCAAACGTAAAAAATGCTTCAAATGGCTCTTTTATTGCGTAATATGACAGTATATACGCGATTTAATTGTTTTCAACATTGCGCAATAAATAAAGATGAAAGACATAAACCCATGACGCGAACAGAAAGAGAAGCTCAAGGGCAGCATAATGATACCACTTAGGAGACCATGGCATTCTTTATAAGAAAGATATTTTCAAATGTAAAAAATGCTTCAAATGAAAAACATCAACCGATGACGCGAACAGGTAGAGAAGCTCATGCGCAACATAATGATACCACTTAGGAGACCGAGTTAATCGTTTTAAACATTGCGCAATAAATAAAGATGAAAGACATAAACCGATGACGCGAACAGAAAGAGAAGCTCAAGCGCAGCATAATTATACCACTTAGGAGACCGAGTTAATCGTTTTAAACATTGCGCAATAAATAAAGATGAAAAACATCAACCGATGATGCGAACATATAGAGAAGCTCATGCGCAACATAATGATACCACTTAGGAGACCATGGCATTCTTTAAAAGAAAAATATTTGCAAATGTAATTAAAAACTAACAAAAGATATTTCCAAACGTAAAAAATGCTTCAAATGGCTCTTTTATTGCGTAATATGACAGTATATACGCGATTTAATTGTTTTCAACATTGCGCAATAAATAAAGATGAAAGACATAAACCGATGACGCGAACAGAAAGAGAAGCTCAAGCGCAGCATAATGATACCACTTAGGAGACCGAGTTAATCGTTTTAAACATTGCGCAATAAATAAAGATGAAAAACATCAACCGATGATGCGAACATATAGAGAGGCTCATGCGCAACATAATGATACCACTTAGGAGACCATGGCATTCTTTGAAAGAAAGATATTTGCAAATGTAATTGAAAACTAACAAAAGATATTTCCAAACGTAAAAAATGCTTCAAATGGCTCTTTTATTGCGTAATATGACAGTATATACGCGATTTAATTGTTTTCAACATTGCGCAATAAATAAAGATGAAAGACATAAACCGATGACGCGAACAGAAAGAGAAGCTCAAGCGCAGCATAATGATACCACTTAGGAGACCGAGTTAATCGTTTTAAACATTGCGCAATAAATAAAGATGAAAAACATCAACCGATGATGCGAACATATAGAGAGGCTCATGCGCAACATAATGATACCACTTAGGAGACCATGGCATTCTTTGAAAGAAAGATATTTGCAAATGTAATTAAAAACTAACAAAAGATATTTCCAAACGTAAAAAATGCGTCAAATGGCTCTTTTATTGCGTAATATGACAGTATATACGCGATTTAATTGTTTTCAACATTGCGCAATAAAGAAAGATGAGAAACATAAACCGATGTCGCGAACAGGTAGAGAAGCTCATGCGCAACATAATGATACCACTTAGGAGACCATGGCATTCTTTGAAAGAAAGATATTTGCAAATGTAATTAAAAACTAACAAAAGATATTTCCAAACGTAAAAAATGCTTCAAATGGCTCTTTTATTGCGTAATATGACAGTATATACGCGATTTAATTGTTTTCAACATTGCGCAATAAATAAAGATGAGAAACATAAACCGATGTCTTGAACAGGTAGAGAAGCTCAAGCGCAACATAATGATACCACTTAGGAGACCATGGCATTCTTTATAAGAAAGATATTTTCAAATGTAAAAAATGCTTCAAATGAAAAACATCAACCGATGACGCGAACAGGTAGAGAAGCTCATGCGCAACATAATGATACCACTTAGGAGACCGAGTTAATCGTTTTAAACATTGCGCAATAAATAAAGATGAAAGACATAAACCGATGACGCGAACAGAAAGAGAAGCTCAAGCGCAGCATAATTATACCACTTAGGAGACCGAGTTAATCGTTTTAAACATTGCGCAATAAATAAAGATGAAAAACATCAACCGATGATGCGAACATATAGAGAAGCTCATGCGCAACATAATGATACCACTTAGGAGACCATGGCATTCTTTAAAAGAAAAATATTTGCAAATGTAATTAAAAACTAACAAAAGATATTTCCAAACGTAAAAAATGCTTCAAATGGCTCTTTTATTGCGTAATATGACAGTATATACGCGATTTAATTGTTTTCAACATTGCGCAATAAAGAAAGATGAGAAACATAAACCGATGTCTTGAACAGGTAGAGAAGCTCAAGCGCAACATAATGATACCACTTAGGAGACCATGGCATTCTTTATAAGAAAGATATTTGCAAATGTAAAAAATGCTTCAAATGAGAAACATAAACCGATGTCGCGAACAGGTAGAGAAGCTCCAGCGCAACATAATGATACCACTTAGGAGACCGAGTTAATCGTTTTAAACATTGCGCAATAAATAAAGATGAAAAACATCAACCGATGATGCGAACATATAGAGAAGCTCAAGCGCAACATAATGATACCACTTAGGAGACCATGGCATTCTTTGAAAGAAAGATATTTGCAAATGTAAAAAATGCTTCAAATGGCTCTTTTATTGCGCAATATGACAGTATATACGCGATTTAATTGTTTTCAACATTGCGCAATATTTATTGCGATGAGAGACATCAACCGATGTCGCGAACAGGTAGAGAAGCTCATGCGCAACATAATGATACCACTTAGGAGACCATAGCATTCTTTGAAAGAAAGATATTTGCAAATGTAATTAAAAACTAACAAAAGATATTTCCAAACGTAAAAAATGCTTCAAATGGCTCTTTTATTGCGTAATATGACAGTATATACGCGATTTAATTGTTTTCAACATTGCGCAATAAATAAAGATGAAAGACATAAACCGATGACGCGAACAGAAAGAGAAGCTCAAGCGCAGCATAATGATACCACTTAGGAGACCGAGTTAATCGTTTTAAACATTGCGCAATAAATAAAGATGAAAAACATCAACCGATGATGCGAACATATAGAGAAGCTCAAGCGCAACATAATGATACCACTTAGGAGACCATGGCATTCTTTGAAAGAAAGATATTTGCAAATGTAATTAAAAACTAACAAAAGATATTTCCAAACGTAAAAAATGCGTCAAATGGCTCTTTTATTGCGTAATATGACAGTATATACGCGATTTAATTGTTTTCAACATTGCGCAATAAAGAAAGATGAGAAACATAAACCGATGTCGCGAACAGGTAGAGAAGCTCATGCGCAACATAATGATACCACTTAGGAGACCATGGCATTCTTTGAAAGAAAGATATTTGCAAATGTAATTAAAAACTAACAAAAGATATTTCCAAACGTAAAAAATGCTTCAAATGGCTCTTTTATTGCGTAATATGACAGTATATACGCGATTTAATTGTTTTCAACATTGCGCAATAAATAAAGATGAAAGACATGAACCCATGACGCGAACAGAAAGAGAAGCTCAAGGGCAGCATAATGATACCACTTAGGAGACCATGGCATTCTTTATAAGAAAGATATTTTCAAATGTAAAAAATGCTTCAAATGAAAAACATCAACCGATGACGCGAACAGGTAGAGAAGCTCATGCGCAACATAATGATACCACTTAGGAGACCGAGTTAATCGTTTTAAACATTGCGCAATAAATAAAGATGAAAGACATAAACCGATGACGCGAACAGAAAGAGAAGCTCAAGCGCAGCATAATGATACCACTTAGGAGACCGAGTTAATCGTTTTAAACATTGCGCAATAAATAAAGATGAAAAACATCAACCGATGATGCGAACATATAGAGAAGCTCAAGCGCAACATAATGATACCACTTAGGAGACCATGGCATTCTTTAAAAGAAAAATATTTGCAAATGTAATTAAAAACTAACAAAAGATATTTCCAAACGTAAAAAATGCTTCAAATGGCTCTTTTATTGCGTAATATGACAGTATATACGCGATTTAATTGTTTTCAACATTGCGCAATAAAGAAAGATGAGAAACATAAACCGATGTCTTGAACAGGTAGAGAAGCTCAAGCGCAACATAATGATACCACTTAGGAGACCATGGCATTCTTTATAAGAAAGATATTTGCAAATGTAAAAAATGCTTCAAATGAGAAACATAAACCGATGTCGCGAACAGGTAGAGAAGCTCCAGCGCAACATAATGATACCACTTAGGAGACCGAGTTAATCGTTTTAAACATTGCGCAATAAATAAAGATGAAAAACATCAACCGATGATGCGAACATATAGAGAAGCTCAAGCGCAACATAATGATACCACTTAGGAGACCATGGCATTCTTTGAAAGAAAGATATTTGCAAATGTAAAAAATGCTTCAAATGGCTCTTTTATTGCGCAATATGACAGTATATACGCGATTTAATTGTTTTCAACATTGCGCAATATTTATTGCGATGAGAGACATCAACCGATGTCGCGAACAGGTAGAGAAGCTCATGCGCAACATAATGATACCACTTAGGAGACCATAGCATTCTTTGAAAGAAAGATATTTGCAAATGTAATTAAAAACTAACAAAAGATATTTCCAAACGTAAAAAATGCTTCAAATGGCTCTTTTATTGCGTAATATGACAGTATATACGCGATTTAATTGTTTTCAACATTGCGCAATAAATAAAGATGAAAGACATAAACCGATGACGCGAACAGAAAGAGAAGCTCAAGCGCAGCATAATGATACCACTTAGGAGACCGAGTTAATCGTTTTAAACATTGCGCAATAAATAAAGATGAAAAACATCAACCGATGATGCGAACATATAGAGAAGCTCAAGCGCAACATAATGATACCACTTAGGAGACCATGGCATTCTTTGAAAGAAAGATATTTGCAAATGTAATTAAAAACTAACAAAAGATATTTCCAAACGTAAAAAATGCGTCAAATGGCTCTTTTATTGCGTAATATGACAGTATATACGCGATTTAATTGTTTTCAACATTGCGCAATAAAGAAAGATGAGAAACATAAACCGATGTCGCGAACAGGTAGAGAAGCTCATGCGCAACATAATGATACCACTTAGGAGACCATGGCATTCTTTGAAAGAAAGATATTTGCAAATGTAATTAAAAACTAACAAAAGATATTTCCAAACGTAAAAAATGCTTCAAATGGCTCTTTTATTGCGTAATATGACAGTATATACGCGATTTAATTGTTTTCAACATTGCGCAATAAATAAAGATGAAAGACATAAACCCATGACGCGAACAGAAAGAGAAGCTCAAGGGCAGCATAATGATACCACTTAGGAGACCATGGCATTCTTTATAAGAAAGATATTTTCAAATGTAAAAAATGCTTCAAATGAAAAACATCAACCGATGACGCGAACAGGTAGAGAAGCTCATGCGCAACATAATGATACCACTTAGGAGACCGAGTTAATCGTTTTAAACATTGCGCAATAAATAAAGATGAAAGACATAAACCGATGACGCGAACAGAAAGAGAAGCTCAAGCGCAGCATAATTATACCACTTAGGAGACCGAGTTAATCGTTTTAAACATTGCGCAATAAATAAAGATGAAAAACATCAACCGATGATGCGAACATATAGAGAAGCTCATGCGCAACATAATGATACCACTTAGGAGACCATGGCATTCTTTGAAAGAAAGATATTTGCAAATGTAATTAAAAACTAACAAAAGATATTTCCAAACGTAAAAAATGCTTCAAATGGCTCTTTTATTGCGTAATATGACAGTATATACGCGATTTAATTGTTTTCAACATTGCGCAATAAATAAAGATGAGAAACATAAACCGATGTCTTGAACAGGTAGAGAAGCTCAAGCGCAACATAATGATACCACTTAGGAGACCATGGCATTCTTTATAAGAAAGATATTTTCAAATGTAAAAAATGCTTCAAATGAAAAACATCAACCGATGACGCGAACAGGTAGAGAAGCTCATGCGCAACATAATGATACCACTTAGGAGACCGAGTTAATCGTTTTAAACATTGCGCAATAAATAAAGATGAAAGACATAAACCGATGACGCGAACAGAAAGAGAAGCTCAAGCGCAGCATAATTATACCACTTAGGAGACCGAGTTAATCGTTTTAAACATTGCGCAATAAATAAAGATGAAAAACATCAACCGATGATGCGAACATATAGAGAAGCTCATGCGCAACATAATGATACCACTTAGGAGACCATGGCATTCTTTAAAAGAAAAATATTTGCAAATGTAATTAAAAACTAACAAAAGATATTTCCAAACGTAAAAAATGCTTCAAATGGCTCTTTTATTGCGTAATATGACAGTATATACGCGATTTAATTGTTTTCAACATTGCGCAATAAAGAAAGATGAGAAACATAAACCGATGTCTTGAACAGGTAGAGAAGCTCAAGCGCAACATAATGATACCACTTAGGAGACCATGGCATTCTTTATAAGAAAGATATTTGCAAATGTAAAAAATGCTTCAAATGAGAAACATAAACCGATGTCGCGAACAGGTAGAGAAGCTCCAGCGCAACATAATGATACCACTTAGGAGACCGAGTTAATCGTTTTAAACATTGCGCAATAAATAAAGATGAAAAACATCAACCGATGATGCGAACATATAGAGAAGCTCAAGCGCAACATAATGATACCACTTAGGAGACCATGGCATTCTTTGAAAGAAAGATATTTGCAAATGTAATTAAAAACTAACAAAAGATATTTCCAAACGTAAAAAATGCGTCAAATGGCTCTTTTATTGCGTAATATGACAGTATATACGCGATTTAATTGTTTTCAACATTGCGCAATAAAGAAAGATGAGAAACATAAACCGATGTCGCGAACAGGTAGAGAAGCTCATGCGCAACATAATGATACCACTTAGGAGACCATGGCATTCTTTGAAAGAAAGATATTTGCAAATGTAATTAAAAACTAACAAAAGATATTTCCAAACGTAAAAAATGCTTCAAATGGCTCTTTTATTGCGTAATATGACAGTATATACGCGATTTAATTGTTTTCAACATTGCGCAATAAATAAAGATGAAAGACATGAACCCATGACGCGAACAGAAAGAGAAGCTCAAGGGCAGCATAATGATACCACTTAGGAGACCATGGCATTCTTTATAAGAAAGATATTTTCAAATGTAAAAAATGCTTCAAATGAAAAACATCAACCGATGACGCGAACAGGTAGAGAAGCTCATGCGCAACATAATGATACCACTTAGGAGACCGAGTTAATCGTTTTAAACATTGCGCAATAAATAAAGATGAAAGACATAAACCGATGACGCGAACAGAAAGAGAAGCTCAAGCGCAGCATAATGATACCACTTAGGAGACCGAGTTAATCGTTTTAAACATTGCGCAATAAATAAAGATGAAAAACATCAACCGATGATGCGAACATATAGAGAAGCTCAAGCGCAACATAATGATACCACTTAGGAGACCATGGCATTCTTTAAAAGAAAAATATTTGCAAATGTAATTAAAAACTAACAAAAGATATTTCCAAACGTAAAAAATGCTTCAAATGGCTCTTTTATTGCGTAATATGACAGTATATACGCGATTTAATTGTTTTCAACATTGCGCAATAAAGAAAGATGAGAAACATAAACCGATGTCTTGAACAGGTAGAGAAGCTCAAGCGCAACATAATGATACCACTTAGGAGACCATGGCATTCTTTATAAGAAAGATATTTGCAAATGTAAAAAATGCTTCAAATGAGAAACATAAACCGATGTCGCGAACAGGTAGAGAAGCTCCAGCGCAACATAATGATACCACTTAGGAGACCGAGTTAATCGTTTTAAACATTGCGCAATAAATAAAGATGAAAAACATCAACCGATGATGCGAACATATAGAGAAGCTCAAGCGCAACATAATGAAAACCACTTAGGAGACCATGGCATTCTTTGAAAGAAAGATATTTGCAAATGTAAAAAATGCTTCAAATGGCTCTTTTATTGCGCAATATGACAGTATATACGCGATTTAATTGTTTTCAACATTGCGCAATATTTATTGCGATGAGAGACATCAACCGATGTCGCGAACAGGTAGAGAAGCTCATGCGCAACATAATGATACCACTTAGGAGACCATAGCATTCTTTGAAAGAAAGATATTTGCAAATGTAATTAAAAACTAACAAAAGATATTTCCAAACGTAAAAAATGCTTCAAATGGCTCTTTTATTGCGTAATATGACAGTATATACGCGATTTAATTGTTTTCAACATTGCGCAATAAATAAAGATGAAAGACATAAACCGATGACGCGAACAGAAAGAGAAGCTCAAGCGCAGCATAATGATACCACTTAGGAGACCGAGTTAATCGTTTTAAACATTGCGCAATAAATAAAGATGAAAAACATCAACCGATGATGCGAACATATAGAGAAGCTCAAGCGCAACATAATGATACCACTTAGGAGACCATGGCATTCTTTGAAAGAAAGATATTTGCAAATGTAATTAAAAACTAACAAAAGATATTTCCAAACGTAAAAAATGCGTCAAATGGCTCTTTTATTGCGTAATATGACAGTATATACGCGATTTAATTGTTTTCAACATTGCGCAATAAAGAAAGATGAGAAACATAAACCGATGTCGCGAACAGGTAGAGAAGCTCATGCGCAACATAATGATACCACTTAGGAGACCATGGCATTCTTTGAAAGAAAGATATTTGCAAATGTAATTAAAAACTAACAAAAGATATTTCCAAACGTAAAAAATGCTTCAAATGGCTCTTTTATTGCGTAATATGACAGTATATACGCGATTTAATTGTTTTCAACATTGCGCAATAAATAAAGATGAAAGACATAAACCCATGACGCGAACAGAAAGAGAAGCTCAAGGGCAGCATAATGATACCACTTAGGAGACCATGGCATTCTTTATAAGAAAGATATTTTCAAATGTAAAAAATGCTTCAAATGAAAAACATCAACCGATGACGCGAACAGGTAGAGAAGCTCATGCGCAACATAATGATACCACTTAGGAGACCGAGTTAATCGTTTTAAACATTGCGCAATAAATAAAGATGAAAGACATAAACCGATGACGCGAACAGAAAGAGAAGCTCAAGCGCAGCATAATTATACCACTTAGGAGACCGAGTTAATCGTTTTAAACATTGCGCAATAAATAAAGATGAAAAACATCAACCGATGATGCGAACATATAGAGAAGCTCATGCGCAACATAATGATACCACTTAGGAGACCATGGCATTCTTTGAAAGAAAGATATTTGCAAATGTAATTAAAAACTAACAAAAGATATTTCCAAACGTAAAAAATGCTTCAAATGGCTCTTTTATTGCGTAATATGACAGTATATACGCGATTTAATTGTTTTCAACATTGCGCAATAAATAAAGATGAGAAACATAAACCGATGTCTTGAACAGGTAGAGAAGCTCAAGCGCAACATAATGATACCACTTAGGAGACCATGGCATTCTTTATAAGAAAGATATTTTCAAATGTAAAAAATGCTTCAAATGAAAAACATCAACCGATGACGCGAACAGGTAGAGAAGCTCATGCGCAACATAATGATACCACTTAGGAGACCGAGTTAATCGTTTTAAACATTGCGCAATAAATAAAGATGAAAGACATAAACCGATGACGCGAACAGAAAGAGAAGCTCAAGCGCAGCATAATTATACCACTTAGGAGACCGAGTTAATCGTTTTAAACATTGCGCAATAAATAAAGATGAAAAACATCAACCGATGATGCGAACATATAGAGAAGCTCATGCGCAACATAATGATACCACTTAGGAGACCATGGCATTCTTTAAAAGAAAAATATTTGCAAATGTAATTAAAAACTAACAAAAGATATTTCCAAACGTAAAAAATGCTTCAAATGGCTCTTTTATTGCGTAATATGACAGTATATACGCGATTTAATTGTTTTCAACATTGCGCAATAAAGAAAGATGAGAAACATAAACCGATGTCTTGAACAGGTAGAGAAGCTCAAGCGCAACATAATGATACCACTTAGGAGACCATGGCATTCTTTATAAGAAAGATATTTGCAAATGTAAAAAATGCTTCAAATGAGAAACATAAACCGATGTCGCGAACAGGTAGAGAAGCTCCAGCGCAACATAATGATACCACTTAGGAGACCGAGTTAATCGTTTTAAACATTGCGCAATAAATAAAGATGAAAAACATCAACCGATGATGCGAACATATAGAGAAGCTCAAGCGCAACATAATGATACCACTTAGGAGACCATGGCATTCTTTGAAAGAAAGATATTTGCAAATGTAATTAAAAACTAACAAAAGATATTTCCAAACGTAAAAAATGCGTCAAATGGCTCTTTTATTGCGTAATATGACAGTATATACGCGATTTAATTGTTTTCAACATTGCGCAATAAAGAAAGATGAGAAACATAAACCGATGTCGCGAACAGGTAGAGAAGCTCATGCGCAACATAATGATACCACTTAGGAGACCATGGCATTCTTTGAAAGAAAGATATTTGCAAATGTAATTAAAAACTAACAAAAGATATTTCCAAACGTAAAAAATGCTTCAAATGGCTCTTTTATTGCGTAATATGACAGTATATACGCGATTTAATTGTTTTCAACATTGCGCAATAAATAAAGATGAAAGACATAAACCCATGACGCGAACAGAAAGAGAAGCTCAAGGGCAGCATAATGATACCACTTAGGAGACCATGGCATTCTTTATAAGAAAGATATTTTCAAATGTAAAAAATGCTTCAAATGAAAAACATCAACCGATGACGCGAACAGGTAGAGAAGCTCATGCGCAACATAATGATACCACTTAGGAGACCGAGTTAATCGTTTTAAACATTGCGCAATAAATAAAGATGAAAGACATAAACCGATGACGCGAACAGAAAGAGAAGCTCAAGCGCAGCATAATTATACCACTTAGGAGACCGAGTTAATCGTTTTAAACATTGCGCAATAAATAAAGATGAAAAACATCAACCGATGATGCGAACATATAGAGAAGCTCATGCGCAACATAATGATACCACTTAGGAGACCATGGCATTCTTTAAAAGAAAAATATTTGCAAATGTAATTAAAAACTAACAAAAGATATTTCCAAACGTAAAAAATGCTTCAAATGGCTCTTTTATTGCGTAATATGACAGTATATACGCGATTTAATTGTTTTCAACATTGCGCAATAAATAAAGATGAAAGACATAAACCGATGACGCGAACAGAAAGAGAAGCTCAAGCGCAGCATAATGATACCACTTAGGAGACCGAGTTAATCGTTTTAAACATTGCGCAATAAATAAAGATGAAAAACATCAACCGATGATGCGAACATATAGAGAGGCTCATGCGCAACATAATGATACCACTTAGGAGACCATGGCATTCTTTGAAAGAAAGATATTTGCAAATGTAATTGAAAACTAACAAAAGATATTTCCAAACGTAAAAAATGCTTCAAATGGCTCTTTTATTGCGTAATATGACAGTATATACGCGATTTAATTGTTTTCAACATTGCGCAATAAATAAAGATGAAAGACATAAACCGATGACGCGAACAGAAAGAGAAGCTCAAGCGCAGCATAATGATACCACTTAGGAGACCGAGTTAATCGTTTTAAACATTGCGCAATAAATAAAGATGAAAAACATCAACCGATGATGCGAACATATAGAGAGGCTCATGCGCAACATAATGATACCACTTAGGAGACCATGGCATTCTTTGAAAGAAAGATATTTGCAAATGTAATTAAAAACTAACAAAAGATATTTCCAAACGTAAAAAATGCGTCAAATGGCTCTTTTATTGCGTAATATGACAGTATATACGCGATTTAATTGTTTTCAACATTGCGCAATAAAGAAAGATGAGAAACATAAACCGATGTCGCGAACAGGTAGAGAAGCTCATGCGCAACATAATGATACCACTTAGGAGACCATGGCATTCTTTGAAAGAAAGATATTTGCAAATGTAATTAAAAACTAACAAAAGATATTTCCAAACGTAAAAAATGCTTCAAATGGCTCTTTTATTGCGTAATATGACAGTATATACGCGATTTAATTGTTTTCAACATTGCGCAATAAATAAAGATGAGAAACATAAACCGATGTCTTGAACAGGTAGAGAAGCTCAAGCGCAACATAATGATACCACTTAGGAGACCATGGCATTCTTTATAAGAAAGATATTTTCAAATGTAAAAAATGCTTCAAATGAAAAACATCAACCGATGACGCGAACAGGTAGAGAAGCTCATGCGCAACATAATGATACCACTTAGGAGACCGAGTTAATCGTTTTAAACATTGCGCAATAAATAAAGATGAAAGACATAAACCGATGACGCGAACAGAAAGAGAAGCTCAAGCGCAGCATAATTATACCACTTAGGAGACCGAGTTAATCGTTTTAAACATTGCGCAATAAATAAAGATGAAAAACATCAACCGATGATGCGAACATATAGAGAAGCTCATGCGCAACATAATGATACCACTTAGGAGACCATGGCATTCTTTAAAAGAAAAATATTTGCAAATGTAATTAAAAACTAACAAAAGATATTTCCAAACGTAAAAAATGCTTCAAATGGCTCTTTTATTGCGTAATATGACAGTATATACGCGATTTAATTGTTTTCAACATTGCGCAATAAAGAAAGATGAGAAACATAAACCGATGTCTTGAACAGGTAGAGAAGCTCAAGCGCAACATAATGATACCACTTAGGAGACCATGGCATTCTTTATAAGAAAGATATTTGCAAATGTAAAAAATGCTTCAAATGAGAAACATAAACCGATGTCGCGAACAGGTAGAGAAGCTCCAGCGCAACATAATGATACCACTTAGGAGACCGAGTTAATCGTTTTAAACATTGCGCAATAAATAAAGATGAAAAACATCAACCGATGATGCGAACATATAGAGAAGCTCAAGCGCAACATAATGATACCACTTAGGAGACCATGGCATTCTTTGAAAGAAAGATATTTGCAAATGTAAAAAATGCTTCAAATGGCTCTTTTATTGCGCAATATGACAGTATATACGCGATTTAATTGTTTTCAACATTGCGCAATATTTATTGCGATGAGAGACATCAACCGATGTCGCGAACAGGTAGAGAAGCTCATGCGCAACATAATGATACCACTTAGGAGACCATAGCATTCTTTGAAAGAAAGATATTTGCAAATGTAATTAAAAACTAACAAAAGATATTTCCAAACGTAAAAAATGCTTCAAATGGCTCTTTTATTGCGTAATATGACAGTATATACGCGATTTAATTGTTTTCAACATTGCGCAATAAATAAAGATGAAAGACATAAACCGATGACGCGAACAGAAAGAGAAGCTCAAGCGCAGCATAATGATACCACTTAGGAGACCGAGTTAATCGTTTTAAACATTGCGCAATAAATAAAGATGAAAAACATCAACCGATGATGCGAACATATAGAGAAGCTCAAGCGCAACATAATGATACCACTTAGGAGACCATGGCATTCTTTGAAAGAAAGATATTTGCAAATGTAATTAAAAACTAACAAAAGATATTTCCAAACGTAAAAAATGCGTCAAATGGCTCTTTTATTGCGTAATATGACAGTATATACGCGATTTAATTGTTTTCAACATTGCGCAATAAAGAAAGATGAGAAACATAAACCGATGTCGCGAACAGGTAGAGAAGCTCATGCGCAACATAATGATACCACTTAGGAGACCATGGCATTCTTTGAAAGAAAGATATTTGCAAATGTAATTAAAAACTAACAAAAGATATTTCCAAACGTAAAAAATGCTTCAAATGGCTCTTTTATTGCGTAATATGACAGTATATACGCGATTTAATTGTTTTCAACATTGCGCAATATTTATTGCGATGAGAGACATGAACCCATGACGCGAACAGAAAGAGAAGCTCAAGGGCAGCATAATGATACCACTTAGGAGACCATGGCATTCTTTATAAGAAAGATATTTTCAAATGTAAAAAATGCTTCAAATGAAAAACATCAACCGATGACGCGAACAGGTAGAGAAGCTCATGCGCAACATAATGATACCACTTAGGAGACCGAGTTAATCGTTTTAAACATTGCGCAATAAATAAAGATGAAAGACATAAACCGATGACGCGAACAGAAAGAGAAGCTCAAGCGCAGCATAATGATACCACTTAGGAGACCGAGTTAATCGTTTTAAACATTGCGCAATAAATAAAGATGAAAAACATCAACCGATGATGCGAACATATAGAGAAGCTCAAGCGCAACATAATGATACCACTTAGGAGACCATGGCATTCTTTAAAAGAAAAATATTTGCAAATGTAATTAAAAACTAACAAAAGATATTTCCAAACGTAAAAAATGCTTCAAATGGCTCTTTTATTGCGTAATATGACAGTATATACGCGATTTAATTGTTTTCAACATTGCGCAATAAAGAAAGATGAGAAACATAAACCGATGTCTTGAACAGGTAGAGAAGCTCAAGCGCAACATAATGATACCACTTAGGAGACCATGGCATTCTTTATAAGAAAGATATTTGCAAATGTAAAAAATGCTTCAAATGAGAAACATAAACCGATGTCGCGAACAGGTAGAGAAGCTCCAGCGCAACATAATGATACCACTTAGGAGACCGAGTTAATCGTTTTAAACATTGCGCAATAAATAAAGATGAAAAACATCAACCGATGATGCGAACATATAGAGAAGCTCAAGCGCAACATAATGATACCACTTAGGAGACCATGGCATTCTTTGAAAGAAAGATATTTGCAAATGTAAAAAATGCTTCAAATGGCTCTTTTATTGCGCAATATGACAGTATATACGCGATTTAATTGTTTTCAACATTGCGCAATATTTATTGCGATGAGAGACATCAACCGATGTCGCGAACAGGTAGAGAAGCTCATGCGCAACATAATGATACCACTTAGGAGACCATAGCATTCTTTGAAAGAAAGATATTTGCAAATGTAATTAAAAACTAACAAAAGATATTTCCAAACGTAAAAAATGCTTCAAATGGCTCTTTTATTGCGTAATATGACAGTATATACGCGATTTAATTGTTTTCAACATTGCGCAATAAATAAAGATGAAAGACATAAACCGATGACGCGAACAGAAAGAGAAGCTCAAGCGCAGCATAATGATACCACTTAGGAGACCGAGTTAATCGTTTTAAACATTGCGCAATAAATAAAGATGAAAAACATCAACCGATGATGCGAACATATAGAGAAGCTCAAGCGCAACATAATGATACCACTTAGGAGACCATGGCATTCTTTGAAAGAAAGATATTTGCAAATGTAATTAAAAACTAACAAAAGATATTTCCAAACGTAAAAAATGCGTCAAATGGCTCTTTTATTGCGTAATATGACAGTATATACGCGATTTAATTGTTTTCAACATTGCGCAATAAAGAAAGATGAGAAACATAAACCGATGTCGCGAACAGGTAGAGAAGCTCATGCGCAACATAATGATACCACTTAGGAGACCATGGCATTCTTTGAAAGAAAGATATTTGCAAATGTAATTAAAAACTAACAAAAGATATTTCCAAACGTAAAAAATGCTTCAAATGGCTCTTTTATTGCGTAATATGACAGTATATACGCGATTTAATTGTTTTCAACATTGCGCAATAAATAAAGATGAAAGACATAAACCCATGACGCGAACAGAAAGAGAAGCTCAAGGGCAGCATAATGATACCACTTAGGAGACCATGGCATTCTTTATAAGAAAGATATTTTCAAATGTAAAAAATGCTTCAAATGAAAAACATCAACCGATGACGCGAACAGGTAGAGAAGCTCATGCGCAACATAATGATACCACTTAGGAGACCGAGTTAATCGTTTTAAACATTGCGCAATAAATAAAGATGAAAGACATAAACCGATGACGCGAACAGAAAGAGAAGCTCAAGCGCAGCATAATTATACCACTTAGGAGACCGAGTTAATCGTTTTAAACATTGCGCAATAAATAAAGATGAAAAACATCAACCGATGATGCGAACATATAGAGAAGCTCATGCGCAACATAATGATACCACTTAGGAGACCATGGCATTCTTTAAAAGAAAAATATTTGCAAATGTAATTAAAAACTAACAAAAGATATTTCCAAACGTAAAAAATGCTTCAAATGGCTCTTTTATTGCGTAATATGACAGTATATACGCGATTTAATTGTTTTCAACATTGCGCAATAAATAAAGATGAAAGACATAAACCGATGACGCGAACAGAAAGAGAAGCTCAAGCGCAGCATAATGATACCACTTAGGAGACCGAGTTAATCGTTTTAAACATTGCGCAATAAATAAAGATGAAAAACATCAACCGATGATGCGAACATATAGAGAGGCTCATGCGCAACATAATGATACCACTTAGGAGACCATGGCATTCTTTGAAAGAAAGATATTTGCAAATGTAATTGAAAACTAACAAAAGATATTTCCAAACGTAAAAAATGCTTCAAATGGCTCTTTTATTGCGTAATATGACAGTATATACGCGATTTAATTGTTTTCAACATTGCGCAATAAATAAAGATGAAAGACATAAACCGATGACGCGAACAGAAAGAGAAGCTCAAGCGCAGCATAATGATACCACTTAGGAGACCGAGTTAATCGTTTTAAACATTGCGCAATAAATAAAGATGAAAAACATCAACCGATGATGCGAACATATAGAGAGGCTCATGCGCAACATAATGATACCACTTAGGAGACCATGGCATTCTTTGAAAGAAAGATATTTGCAAATGTAATTAAAAACTAACAAAAGATATTTCCAAACGTAAAAAATGCGTCAAATGGCTCTTTTATTGCGTAATATGACAGTATATACGCGATTTAATTGTTTTCAACATTGCGCAATAAAGAAAGATGAGAAACATAAACCGATGTCGCGAACAGGTAGAGAAGCTCATGCGCAACATAATGATACCACTTAGGAGACCATGGCATTCTTTGAAAGAAAGATATTTGCAAATGTAATTAAAAACTAACAAAAGATATTTCCAAACGTAAAAAATGCTTCAAATGGCTCTTTTATTGCGTAATATGACAGTATATACGCGATTTAATTGTTTTCAACATTGCGCAATAAATAAAGATGAGAAACATAAACCGATGTCTTGAACAGGTAGAGAAGCTCAAGCGCAACATAATGATACCACTTAGGAGACCATGGCATTCTTTATAAGAAAGATATTTTCAAATGTAAAAAATGCTTCAAATGAAAAACATCAACCGATGACGCGAACAGGTAGAGAAGCTCATGCGCAACATAATGATACCACTTAGGAGACCGAGTTAATCGTTTTAAACATTGCGCAATAAATAAAGATGAAAGACATAAACCGATGACGCGAACAGAAAGAGAAGCTCAAGCGCAGCATAATTATACCACTTAGGAGACCGAGTTAATCGTTTTAAACATTGCGCAATAAATAAAGATGAAAAACATCAACCGATGATGCGAACATATAGAGAAGCTCATGCGCAACATAATGATACCACTTAGGAGACCATGGCATTCTTTAAAAGAAAAATATTTGCAAATGTAATTAAAAACTAACAAAAGATATTTCCAAACGTAAAAAATGCTTCAAATGGCTCTTTTATTGCGTAATATGACAGTATATACGCGATTTAATTGTTTTCAACATTGCGCAATAAAGAAAGATGAGAAACATAAACCGATGTCTTGAACAGGTAGAGAAGCTCAAGCGCAACATAATGATACCACTTAGGAGACCATGGCATTCTTTATAAGAAAGATATTTGCAAATGTAAAAAATGCTTCAAATGAGAAACATAAACCGATGTCGCGAACAGGTAGAGAAGCTCCAGCGCAACATAATGATACCACTTAGGAGACCGAGTTAATCGTTTTAAACATTGCGCAATAAATAAAGATGAAAAACATCAACCGATGATGCGAACATATAGAGAAGCTCAAGCGCAACATAATGATACCACTTAGGAGACCATGGCATTCTTTGAAAGAAAGATATTTGCAAATGTAAAAAATGCTTCAAATGGCTCTTTTATTGCGCAATATGACAGTATATACGCGATTTAATCGTTTTAAACATTGCGCAATAAATAAAGATGAAAAACATCAACCGATGATGCGAACATATAGAGAAGCTCATGCGCAACATAATGATACCACTTAGGAGACCATGGCATTCTTTAAAAGAAAAATATTTGCAAATGTAATTAAAAACTAACAAAAGATATTTCCAAACGTAAAAAATGCTTCAAATGGCTCTTTTATTGCGTAATATGACAGTATATACGCGATTTAATTGTTTTCAACATTGCGCAATAAATAAAGATGAAAGACATAAACCGATGACGCGAACAGAAAGAGAAGCTCAAGCGCAGCATAATGATACCACTTAGGAGACCGAGTTAATCGTTTTAAACATTGCGCAATAAATAAAGATGAAAAACATCAACCGATGATGCGAACATATAGAGAGGCTCATGCGCAACATAATGATACCACTTAGGAGACCATGGCATTCTTTGAAAGAAAGATATTTGCAAATGTAATTGAAAACTAACAAAAGATATTTCCAAACGTAAAAAATGCGTCAAATGGCTCTTTTATTGCGTAATATGACAGTATATACGCGATTTAATTGTTTTCAACATTGCGCAATAAATAAAGATGAAAGACATAAACCGATGACGCGAACAGAAAGAGAAGCTCAAGCGCAGCATAATGATACCACTTAGGAGACCGAGTTAATCGTTTTAAACATTGCGCAATAAATAAAGATGAAAAACATCAACCGATGATGCGAACATATAGAGAGGCTCATGCGCAACATAATGATACCACTTAGGAGACCATGGCATTCTTTGAAAGAAAGATATTTGCAAATGTAATTAAAAACTAACAAAAGATATTTCCAAACGTAAAAAATGCGTCAAATGGCTCTTTCATTGCGTAATATGACAGTATATACGCGATTTAATTGTTTTCAACATTGCGCAATAAAGAAAGATGAGAAACATAAACCGATGTCGCGAACAGGTAGAGAAGCTCATGCGCAACATAATGATACCACTTAGGAGACCATGGCATTCTTTGAAAGAAAGATATTTGCAAATGTAATTAAAAACTAACAAAAGATATTTCCAAACGTAAAAAATGCTTCAAATGGCTCTTTTATTGCGTAATATGACAGTATATACGCGATTTAATTGTTTTCAACATTGCGCAATAAATAAAGATGAGAAACATAAACCGATGTCTTGAACAGGTAGAGAAGCTCAAGCGCAACATAATGATACCACTTAGGAGACCATGGCATTCTTTATAAGAAAGATATTTTCAAATGTAAAAAATGCTTCAAATGAAAAACATCAACCGATGACGCGAACAGGTAGAGAAGCTCATGCGCAACATAATGATACCACTTAGGAGACCGAGTTAATCGTTTTAAACATTGCGCAATAAATAAAGATGAAAGACATAAACCGATGACGCGAACAGAAAGAGAAGCTCAAGCGCAGCATAATTATACCACTTAGGAGACCGAGTTAATCGTTTTAAACATTGCGCAATAAATAAAGATGAAAAACATCAACCGATGATGCGAACATATAGAGAAGCTCATGCGCAACATAATGATACCACTTAGGAGACCATGGCATTCTTTAAAAGAAAAATATTTGCAAATGTAATTAAAAACTAACAAAAGATATTTCCAAACGTAAAAAATGCTTCAAATGGCTCTTTTATTGCGTAATATGACAGTATATACGCGATTTAATTGTTTTCAACATTGCGCAATAAAGAAAGATGAGAAACATAAACCGATGTCTTGAACAGGTAGAGAAGCTCAAGCGCAACATAATGATACCACTTAGGAGACCATGGCATTCTTTATAAGAAAGATATTTGCAAATGTAAAAAATGCTTCAAATGAGAAACATAAACCGATGTCGCGAACAGGTAGAGAAGCTCCAGCGCAACATAATGATACCACTTAGGAGACCGAGTTAATCGTTTTAAACATTGCGCAATAAATAAAGATGAAAAACATCAACCGATGATGCGAACATATAGAGAAGCTCAAGCGCAACATAATGATACCACTTAGGAGACCATGGCATTCTTTGAAAGAAAGATATTTGCAAATGTAAAAAATGCTTCAAATGGCTCTTTTATTGCGCAATATGACAGTATATACGCGATTTAATTGTTTTCAACATTGCGCAATATTTATTGCGATGAGAGACATCAACCGATGTCGCGAACAGGTAGAGAAGCTCATGCGCAACATAATGATACCACTTAGGAGACCATAGCATTCTTTGAAAGAAAGATATTTGCAAATGTAATTAAAAACTAACAAAAGATATTTCCAAACGTAAAAAATGCTTCAAATGGCTCTTTTATTGCGTAATATGACAGTATATACGCGATTTAATTGTTTTCAACATTGCGCAATAAATAAAGATGAAAGACATAAACCGATGACGCGAACAGAAAGAGAAGCTCAAGCGCAGCATAATGATACCACTTAGGAGACCGAGTTAATCGTTTTAAACATTGCGCAATAAATAAAGATGAAAAACATCAACCGATGATGCGAACATATAGAGAAGCTCAAGCGCAACATAATGATACCACTTAGGAGACCATGGCATTCTTTGAAAGAAAGATATTTGCAAATGTAATTAAAAACTAACAAAAGATATTTCCAAACGTAAAAAATGCGTCAAATGGCTCTTTTATTGCGTAATATGACAGTATATACGCGATTTAATTGTTTTCAACATTGCGCAATAAAGAAAGATGAGAAACATAAACCGATGTCGCGAACAGGTAGAGAAGCTCATGCGCAACATAATGATACCACTTAGGAGACCATGGCATTCTTTGAAAGAAAGATATTTGCAAATGTAATTAAAAACTAACAAAAGATATTTCCAAACGTAAAAAATGCTTCAAATGGCTCTTTTATTGCGTAATATGACAGTATATACGCGATTTAATTGTTTTCAACATTGCGCAATATTTATTGCGATGAGAGACATGAACCCATGACGCGAACAGAAAGAGAAGCTCAAGGGCAGCATAATGATACCACTTAGGAGACCATGGCATTCTTTATAAGAAAGATATTTTCAAATGTAAAAAATGCTTCAAATGAAAAACATCAACCGATGACGCGAACAGGTAGAGAAGCTCATGCGCAACATAATGATACCACTTAGGAGACCGAGTTAATCGTTTTAAACATTGCGCAATAAATAAAGATGAAAGACATAAACCGATGACGCGAACAGAAAGAGAAGCTCAAGCGCAGCATAATTATACCACTTAGGAGACCGAGTTAATCGTTTTAAACATTGCGCAATAAATAAAGATGAAAAACATCAACCGATGATGCGAACATATAGAGAAGCTCATGCGCAACATAATGATACCACTTAGGAGACCATGGCATTCTTTAAAAGAAAAATATTTGCAAATGTAATTAAAAACTAACAAAAGATATTTCCAAACGTAAAAAATGCTTCAAATGGCTCTTTTATTGCGTAATATGACAGTATATACGCGATTTAATTGTTTTCAACATTGCGCAATAAATAAAGATGAAAGACATAAACCGATGACGCGAACAGAAAGAGAAGCTCAAGCGCAGCATAATGATACCACTTAGGAGACCGAGTTAATCGTTTTAAACATTGCGCAATAAATAAAGATGAAAAACATCAACCGATGATGCGAACATATAGAGAAGCTCATGCGCAACATAATGATACCACTTAGGAGACCATGGCATTCTTTGAAAGAAAGATATTTGCAAATGTAATTAAAAACTAACAAAAGATATTTCCAAACGTAAAAAATGCTTCAAATGGCTCTTTTATTGCGTAATATGACAGTATATACGCGATTTAATTGTTTTCAACATTGCGCAATAAATAAAGATGAGAAACATAAACCGATGTCTTGAACAGGTAGAGAAGCTCAAGCGCAACATAATGATACCACTTAGGAGACCATGGCATTCTTTATAAGAAAGATATTTTCAAATGTAAAAAATGCTTCAAATGAAAAACATCAACCGATGACGCGAACAGGTAGAGAAGCTCATGCGCAACATAATGATACCACTTAGGAGACCGAGTTAATCGTTTTAAACATTGCGCAATAAATAAAGATGAAAGACATAAACCGATGACGCGAACAGAAAGAGAAGCTCAAGCGCAGCATAATTATACCACTTAGGAGACCGAGTTAATCGTTTTAAACATTGCGCAATAAATAAAGATGAAAAACATCAACCGATGATGCGAACATATAGAGAAGCTCATGCGCAACATAATGATACCACTTAGGAGACCATGGCATTCTTTAAAAGAAAAATATTTGCAAATGTAATTAAAAACTAACAAAAGATATTTCCAAACGTAAAAAATGCTTCAAATGGCTCTTTTATTGCGTAATATGACAGTATATACGCGATTTAATTGTTTTCAACATTGCGCAATAAAGAAAGATGAGAAACATAAACCGATGTCTTGAACAGGTAGAGAAGCTCAAGCGCAACATAATGATACCACTTAGGAGACCATGGCATTCTTTATAAGAAAGATATTTGCAAATGTAAAAAATGCTTCAAATGAGAAACATAAACCGATGTCGCGAACAGGTAGAGAAGCTCCAGCGCAACATAATGATACCACTTAGGAGACCGAGTTAATCGTTTTAAACATTGCGCAATAAATAAAGATGAAAAACATCAACCGATGATGCGAACATATAGAGAAGCTCAAGCGCAACATAATGATACCACTTAGGAGACCATGGCATTCTTTGAAAGAAAGATATTTGCAAATGTAATTAAAAACTAACAAAAGATATTTCCAAACGTAAAAAATGCGTCAAATGGCTCTTTTATTGCGTAATATGACAGTATATACGCGATTTAATTGTTTTCAACATTGCGCAATAAAGAAAGATGAGAAACATAAACCGATGTCGCGAACAGGTAGAGAAGCTCATGCGCAACATAATGATACCACTTAGGAGACCATGGCATTCTTTGAAAGAAAGATATTTGCAAATGTAATTAAAAACTAACAAAAGATATTTCCAAACGTAAAAAATGCTTCAAATGGCTCTTTTATTGCGTAATATGACAGTATATACGCGATTTAATTGTTTTCAACATTGCGCAATAAATAAAGATGAAAGACATAAACCCATGACGCGAACAGAAAGAGAAGCTCAAGGGCAGCATAATGATACCACTTAGGAGACCATGGCATTCTTTATAAGAAAGATATTTTCAAATGTAAAAAATGCTTCAAATGAAAAACATCAACCGATGACGCGAACAGGTAGAGAAGCTCATGCGCAACATAATGATACCACTTAGGAGACCGAGTTAATCGTTTTAAACATTGCGCAATAAATAAAGATGAAAGACATAAACCGATGACGCGAACAGAAAGAGAAGCTCAAGCGCAGCATAATTATACCACTTAGGAGACCGAGTTAATCGTTTTAAACATTGCGCAATAAATAAAGATGAAAAACATCAACCGATGATGCGAACATATAGAGAAGCTCATGCGCAACATAATGATACCACTTAGGAGACCATGGCATTCTTTAAAAGAAAAATATTTGCAAATGTAATTAAAAACTAACAAAAGATATTTCCAAACGTAAAAAATGCTTCAAATGGCTCTTTTATTGCGTAATATGACAGTATATACGCGATTTAATTGTTTTCAACATTGCGCAATAAATAAAGATGAAAGACATAAACCGATGACGCGAACAGAAAGAGAAGCTCAAGCGCAGCATAATGATACCACTTAGGAGACCGAGTTAATCGTTTTAAACATTGCGCAATAAATAAAGATGAAAAACATCAACCGATGATGCGAACATATAGAGAGGCTCATGCGCAACATAATGATACCACTTAGGAGACCATGGCATTCTTTGAAAGAAAGATATTTGCAAATGTAATTGAAAACTAACAAAAGATATTTCCAAACGTAAAAAATGCTTCAAATGGCTCTTTTATTGCGTAATATGACAGTATATACGCGATTTAATTGTTTTCAACATTGCGCAATAAATAAAGATGAAAGACATAAACCGATGACGCGAACAGAAAGAGAAGCTCAAGCGCAGCATAATGATACCACTTAGGAGACCGAGTTAATCGTTTTAAACATTGCGCAATAAATAAAGATGAAAAACATCAACCGATGATGCGAACATATAGAGAGGCTCATGCGCAACATAATGATACCACTTAGGAGACCATGGCATTCTTTGAAAGAAAGATATTTGCAAATGTAATTAAAAACTAACAAAAGATATTTCCAAACGTAAAAAATGCGTCAAATGGCTCTTTTATTGCGTAATATGACAGTATATACGCGATTTAATTGTTTTCAACATTGCGCAATAAAGAAAGATGAGAAACATAAACCGATGTCGCGAACAGGTAGAGAAGCTCATGCGCAACATAATGATACCACTTAGGAGACCATGGCATTCTTTGAAAGAAAGATATTTGCAAATGTAATTAAAAACTAACAAAAGATATTTCCAAACGTAAAAAATGCTTCAAATGGCTCTTTTATTGCGTAATATGACAGTATATACGCGATTTAATTGTTTTCAACATTGCGCAATAAATAAAGATGAGAAACATAAACCGATGTCTTGAACAGGTAGAGAAGCTCAAGCGCAACATAATGATACCACTTAGGAGACCATGGCATTCTTTATAAGAAAGATATTTTCAAATGTAAAAAATGCTTCAAATGAAAAACATCAACCGATGACGCGAACAGGTAGAGAAGCTCATGCGCAACATAATGATACCACTTAGGAGACCGAGTTAATCGTTTTAAACATTGCGCAATAAATAAAGATGAAAGACATAAACCGATGACGCGAACAGAAAGAGAAGCTCAAGCGCAGCATAATTATACCACTTAGGAGACCGAGTTAATCGTTTTAAACATTGCGCAATAAATAAAGATGAAAAACATCAACCGATGATGCGAACATATAGAGAAGCTCATGCGCAACATAATGATACCACTTAGGAGACCATGGCATTCTTTAAAAGAAAAATATTTGCAAATGTAATTAAAAACTAACAAAAGATATTTCCAAACGTAAAAAATGCTTCAAATGGCTCTTTTATTGCGTAATATGACAGTATATACGCGATTTAATTGTTTTCAACATTGCGCAATAAAGAAAGATGAGAAACATAAACCGATGTCTTGAACAGGTAGAGAAGCTCAAGCGCAACATAATGATACCACTTAGGAGACCATGGCATTCTTTATAAGAAAGATATTTGCAAATGTAAAAAATGCTTCAAATGAGAAACATAAACCGATGTCGCGAACAGGTAGAGAAGCTCCAGCGCAACATAATGATACCACTTAGGAGACCGAGTTAATCGTTTTAAACATTGCGCAATAAATAAAGATGAAAAACATCAACCGATGATGCGAACATATAGAGAAGCTCAAGCGCAACATAATGATACCACTTAGGAGACCATGGCATTCTTTGAAAGAAAGATATTTGCAAATGTAAAAAATGCTTCAAATGGCTCTTTTATTGCGCAATATGACAGTATATACGCGATTTAATTGTTTTCAACATTGCGCAATATTTATTGCGATGAGAGACATCAACCGATGTCGCGAACAGGTAGAGAAGCTCATGCGCAACATAATGATACCACTTAGGAGACCATAGCATTCTTTGAAAGAAAGATATTTGCAAATGTAATTAAAAACTAACAAAAGATATTTCCAAACGTAAAAAATGCTTCAAATGGCTCTTTTATTGCGTAATATGACAGTATATACGCGATTTAATTGTTTTCAACATTGCGCAATAAATAAAGATGAAAGACATAAACCGATGACGCGAACAGAAAGAGAAGCTCAAGCGCAGCATAATGATACCACTTAGGAGACCGAGTTAATCGTTTTAAACATTGCGCAATAAATAAAGATGAAAAACATCAACCGATGATGCGAACATATAGAGAAGCTCAAGCGCAACATAATGATACCACTTAGGAGACCATGGCATTCTTTGAAAGAAAGATATTTGCAAATGTAATTAAAAACTAACAAAAGATATTTCCAAACGTAAAAAATGCGTCAAATGGCTCTTTTATTGCGTAATATGACAGTATATACGCGATTTAATTGTTTTCAACATTGCGCAATAAAGAAAGATGAGAAACATAAACCGATGTCGCGAACAGGTAGAGAAGCTCATGCGCAACATAATGATACCACTTAGGAGACCATGGCATTCTTTGAAAGAAAGATATTTGCAAATGTAATTAAAAACTAACAAAAGATATTTCCAAACGTAAAAAATGCTTCAAATGGCTCTTTTATTGCGTAATATGACAGTATATACGCGATTTAATTGTTTTCAACATTGCGCAATAAATAAAGATGAAAGACATAAACCCATGACGCGAACAGAAAGAGAAGCTCAAGGGCAGCATAATGATACCACTTAGGAGACCATGGCATTCTTTATAAGAAAGATATTTTCAAATGTAAAAAATGCTTCAAATGAAAAACATCAACCGATGACGCGAACAGGTAGAGAAGCTCATGCGCAACATAATGATACCACTTAGGAGACCGAGTTAATCGTTTTAAACATTGCGCAATAAATAAAGATGAAAGACATAAACCGATGACGCGAACAGAAAGAGAAGCTCAAGCGCAGCATAATGATACCACTTAGGAGACCGAGTTAATCGTTTTAAACATTGCGCAATAAATAAAGATGAAAAACATCAACCGATGATGCGAACATATAGAGAAGCTCAAGCGCAACATAATGATACCACTTAGGAGACCATGGCATTCTTTAAAAGAAAGATATTTGCAAATGTAATTAAAAACTAACAAAAGATATTTCCAAACGTAAAAAATGCTTCAAATGGCTCTTTTATTGCGTAATATGACAGTATATACGCGATTTAATTGTTTTCAACATTGCGCAATAAAGAAAGATGAGAAACATAAACCGATGTCTTGAACAGGTAGAGAAGCTCAAGCGCAACATAATGATACCACTTAGGAGACCATGGCATTCTTTATAAGAAAGATATTTGCAAATGTAAAAAATGCTTCAAATGAGAAACATAAACCGATGTCGCGAACAGGTAGAGAAGCTCCAGCGCAACATAATGATACCACTTAGGAGACCGAGTTAATCGTTTTAAACATTGCGCAATAAATAAAGATGAAAAACATCAACCGATGATGCGAACATATAGAGAAGCTCAAGCGCAACATAATGATACCACTTAGGAGACCATGGCATTCTTTGAAAGAAAGATATTTGCAAATGTAAAAAATGCTTCAAATGGCTCTTTTATTGCGCAATATGACAGTATATACGCGATTTAATTGTTTTCAACATTGCGCAATATTTATTGCGATGAGAGACATCAACCGATGTCGCGAACAGGTAGAGAAGCTCATGCGCAACATAATGATACCACTTAGGAGACCATAGCATTCTTTGAAAGAAAGATATTTGCAAATGTAATTAAAAACTAACAAAAGATATTTCCAAACGTAAAAAATGCTTCAAATGGCTCTTTTATTGCGTAATATGACAGTATATACGCGATTTAATTGTTTTCAACATTGCGCAATAAATAAAGATGAGAAACATAAACCGATGTCTTGAACAGGTAGAGAAGCTCAAGCGCAACATAATGATACCACTTAGGAGACCATGGCATTCTTTATAAGAAAGATATTTTCAAATGTAAAAAATGCTTCAAATGAAAAACATCAACCGATGACGCGAACAGGTAGAGAAGCTCATGCGCAACATAATGATACCACTTAGGAGACCGAGTTAATCGTTTTAAACATTGCGCAATAAATAAAGATGAAAGACATAAACCGATGACGCGAACAGAAAGAGAAGCTCAAGCGCAGCATAATTATACCACTTAGGAGACCGAGTTAATCGTTTTAAACATTGCGCAATAAATAAAGATGAAAAACATCAACCGATGATGCGAACATATAGAGAAGCTCAAGCGCAACATAATGATACCACTTAGGAGACCATGGCATTCTTTGAAAGAAAGATATTTGCAAATGTAATTAAAAACTAACAAAAGATATTTCCAAACGTAAAAAATGCGTCAAATGGCTCTTTTATTGCGTAATATGACAGTATATACGCGATTTAATTGTTTTCAACATTGCGCAATAAAGAAAGATGAGAAACATAAACCGATGTCGCGAACAGGTAGAGAAGCTCATGCGCAACATAATGATACCACTTAGGAGACCATGGCATTCTTTGAAAGAAAGATATTTGCAAATGTAATTAAAAACTAACAAAAGATATTTCCAAACGTAAAAAATGCTTCAAATGGCTCTTTTATTGCGTAATATGACAGTATATACGCGATTTAATTGTTTTCAACATTGCGCAATAAATAAAGATGAAAGACATAAACCCATGACGCGAACAGAAAGAGAAGCTCAAGGGCAGCATAATGATACCACTTAGGAGACCATGGCATTCTTTATAAGAAAGATATTTTCAAATGTAAAAAATGCTTCAAATGAAAAACATCAACCGATGACGCGAACAGGTAGAGAAGCTCATGCGCAACATAATGATACCACTTAGGAGACCGAGTTAATCGTTTTAAACATTGCGCAATAAATAAAGATGAAAGACATAAACCGATGACGCGAACAGAAAGAGAAGCTCAAGCGCAGCATAATTATACCACTTAGGAGACCGAGTTAATCGTTTTAAACATTGCGCAATAAATAAAGATGAAAAACATCAACCGATGATGCGAACATATAGAGAAGCTCATGCGCAACATAATGATACCACTTAGGAGACCATGGCATTCTTTAAAAGAAAAATATTTGCAAATGTAATTAAAAACTAACAAAAGATATTTCCAAACGTAAAAAATGCTTCAAATGGCTCTTTTATTGCGTAATATGACAGTATATACGCGATTTAATTGTTTTCAACATTGCGCAATAAATAAAGATGAAAGACATAAACCGATGACGCGAACAGAAAGAGAAGCTCAAGCGCAGCATAATGATACCACTTAGGAGACCGAGTTAATCGTTTTAAACATTGCGCAATAAATAAAGATGAAAAACATCAACCGATGATGCGAACATATAGAGAGGCTCATGCGCAACATAATGATACCACTTAGGAGACCATGGCATTCTTTGAAAGAAAGATATTTGCAAATGTAATTGAAAACTAACAAAAGATATTTCCAAACGTAAAAAATGCTTCAAATGGCTCTTTTATTGCGTAATATGACAGTATATACGCGATTTAATTGTTTTCAACATTGCGCAATAAATAAAGATGAAAGACATAAACCGATGACGCGAACAGAAAGAGAAGCTCAAGCGCAGCATAATGATACCACTTAGGAGACCGAGTTAATCGTTTTAAACATTGCGCAATAAATAAAGATGAAAAACATCAACCGATGATGCGAACATATAGAGAGGCTCATGCGCAACATAATGATACCACTTAGGAGACCATGGCATTCTTTGAAAGAAAGATATTTGCAAATGTAATTAAAAACTAACAAAAGATATTTCCAAACGTAAAAAATGCGTCAAATGGCTCTTTTATTGCGTAATATGACAGTATATACGCGATTTAATTGTTTTCAACATTGCGCAATAAAGAAAGATGAGAAACATAAACCGATGTCGCGAACAGGTAGAGAAGCTCATGCGCAACATAATGATACCACTTAGGAGACCATGGCATTCTTTGAAAGAAAGATATTTGCAAATGTAATTAAAAACTAACAAAAGATATTTCCAAACGTAAAAAATGCTTCAAATGGCTCTTTTATTGCGTAATATGACAGTATATACGCGATTTAATTGTTTTCAACATTGCGCAATAAATAAAGATGAGAAACATAAACCGATGTCTTGAACAGGTAGAGAAGCTCAAGCGCAACATAATGATACCACTTAGGAGACCATGGCATTCTTTATAAGAAAGATATTTTCAAATGTAAAAAATGCTTCAAATGAAAAACATCAACCGATGACGCGAACAGGTAGAGAAGCTCATGCGCAACATAATGATACCACTTAGGAGACCGAGTTAATCGTTTTAAACATTGCGCAATAAATAAAGATGAAAGACATAAACCGATGACGCGAACAGAAAGAGAAGCTCAAGCGCAGCATAATTATACCACTTAGGAGACCGAGTTAATCGTTTTAAACATTGCGCAATAAATAAAGATGAAAAACATCAACCGATGATGCGAACATATAGAGAAGCTCATGCGCAACATAATGATACCACTTAGGAGACCATGGCATTCTTTAAAAGAAAAATATTTGCAAATGTAATTAAAAACTAACAAAAGATATTTCCAAACGTAAAAAATGCTTCAAATGGCTCTTTTATTGCGTAATATGACAGTATATACGCGATTTAATTGTTTTCAACATTGCGCAATAAAGAAAGATGAGAAACATAAACCGATGTCTTGAACAGGTAGAGAAGCTCAAGCGCAACATAATGATACCACTTAGGAGACCATGGCATTCTTTATAAGAAAGATATTTGCAAATGTAAAAAATGCTTCAAATGAGAAACATAAACCGATGTCGCGAACAGGTAGAGAAGCTCCAGCGCAACATAATGATACCACTTAGGAGACCGAGTTAATCGTTTTAAACATTGCGCAATAAATAAAGATGAAAAACATCAACCGATGATGCGAACATATAGAGAAGCTCAAGCGCAACATAATGATACCACTTAGGAGACCATGGCATTCTTTGAAAGAAAGATATTTGCAAATGTAAAAAATGCTTCAAATGGCTCTTTTATTGCGCAATATGACAGTATATACGCGATTTAATTGTTTTCAACATTGCGCAATATTTATTGCGATGAGAGACATCAACCGATGTCGCGAACAGGTAGAGAAGCTCATGCGCAACATAATGATACCACTTAGGAGACCATAGCATTCTTTGAAAGAAAGATATTTGCAAATGTAATTAAAAACTAACAAAAGATATTTCCAAACGTAAAAAATGCTTCAAATGGCTCTTTTATTGCGTAATATGACAGTATATACGCGATTTAATTGTTTTCAACATTGCGCAATAAATAAAGATGAAAGACATAAACCGATGACGCGAACAGAAAGAGAAGCTCAAGCGCAGCATAATGATACCACTTAGGAGACCGAGTTAATCGTTTTAAACATTGCGCAATAAATAAAGATGAAAAACATCAACCGATGATGCGAACATATAGAGAAGCTCAAGCGCAACATAATGATACCACTTAGGAGACCATGGCATTCTTTGAAAGAAAGATATTTGCAAATGTAATTAAAAACTAACAAAAGATATTTCCAAACGTAAAAAATGCGTCAAATGGCTCTTTTATTGCGTAATATGACAGTATATACGCGATTTAATTGTTTTCAACATTGCGCAATAAAGAAAGATGAGAAACATAAACCGATGTCGCGAACAGGTAGAGAAGCTCATGCGCAACATAATGATACCACTTAGGAGACCATGGCATTCTTTGAAAGAAAGATATTTGCAAATGTAATTAAAAACTAACAAAAGATATTTCCAAACGTAAAAAATGCTTCAAATGGCTCTTTTATTGCGTAATATGACAGTATATACGCGATTTAATTGTTTTCAACATTGCGCAATAAATAAAGATGAAAGACATAAACCCATGACGCGAACAGAAAGAGAAGCTCAAGGGCAGCATAATGATACCACTTAGGAGACCATGGCATTCTTTATAAGAAAGATATTTTCAAATGTAAAAAATGCTTCAAATGAAAAACATCAACCGATGACGCGAACAGGTAGAGAAGCTCATGCGCAACATAATGATACCACTTAGGAGACCGAGTTAATCGTTTTAAACATTGCGCAATAAATAAAGATGAAAGACATAAACCGATGACGCGAACAGAAAGAGAAGCTCAAGCGCAGCATAATGATACCACTTAGGAGACCGAGTTAATCGTTTTAAACATTGCGCAATAAATAAAGATGAAAAACATCAACCGATGATGCGAACATATAGAGAAGCTCAAGCGCAACATAATGATACCACTTAGGAGACCATGGCATTCTTTAAAAGAAAAATATTTGCAAATGTAATTAAAAACTAACAAAAGATATTTCCAAACGTAAAAAATGCTTCAAATGGCTCTTTTATTGCGTAATATGACAGTATATACGCGATTTAATTGTTTTCAACATTGCGCAATAAAGAAAGATGAGAAACATAAACCGATGTCTTGAACAGGTAGAGAAGCTCAAGCGCAACATAATGATACCACTTAGGAGACCATGGCATTCTTTATAAGAAAGATATTTGCAAATGTAAAAAATGCTTCAAATGAGAAACATAAACCGATGTCGCGAACAGGTAGAGAAGCTCCAGCGCAACATAATGATACCACTTAGGAGACCGAGTTAATCGTTTTAAACATTGCGCAATAAATAAAGATGAAAAACATCAACCGATGATGCGAACATATAGAGAAGCTCAAGCGCAACATAATGATACCACTTAGGAGACCATGGCATTCTTTGAAAGAAAGATATTTGCAAATGTAAAAAATGCTTCAAATGGCTCTTTTATTGCGCAATATGACAGTATATACGCGATTTAATTGTTTTCAACATTGCGCAATATTTATTGCGATGAGAGACATCAACCGATGTCGCGAACAGGTAGAGAAGCTCATGCGCAACATAATGATACCACTTAGGAGACCATAGCATTCTTTGAAAGAAAGATATTTGCAAATGTAATTAAAAACTAACAAAAGATATTTCCAAACGTAAAAAATGCTTCAAATGGCTCTTTTATTGCGTAATATGACAGTATATACGCGATTTAATTGTTTTCAACATTGCGCAATAAATAAAGATGAGAAACATAAACCGATGTCTTGAACAGGTAGAGAAGCTCAAGCGCAACATAATGATACCACTTAGGAGACCATGGCATTCTTTATAAGAAAGATATTTTCAAATGTAAAAAATGCTTCAAATGAAAAACATCAACCGATGACGCGAACAGGTAGAGAAGCTCATGCGCAACATAATGATACCACTTAGGAGACCGAGTTAATCGTTTTAAACATTGCGCAATAAATAAAGATGAAAGACATAAACCGATGACGCGAACAGAAAGAGAAGCTCAAGCGCAGCATAATTATACCACTTAGGAGACCGAGTTAATCGTTTTAAACATTGCGCAATAAATAAAGATGAAAAACATCAACCGATGATGCGAACATATAGAGAAGCTCAAGCGCAACATAATGATACCACTTAGGAGACCATGGCATTCTTTGAAAGAAAGATATTTGCAAATGTAATTAAAAACTAACAAAAGATATTTCCAAACGTAAAAAATGCGTCAAATGGCTCTTTTATTGCGTAATATGACAGTATATACGCGATTTAATTGTTTTCAACATTGCGCAATAAAGAAAGATGAGAAACATAAACCGATGTCGCGAACAGGTAGAGAAGCTCATGCGCAACATAATGATACCACTTAGGAGACCATGGCATTCTTTGAAAGAAAGATATTTGCAAATGTAATTAAAAACTAACAAAAGATATTTCCAAACGTAAAAAATGCTTCAAATGGCTCTTTTATTGCGTAATATGACAGTATATACGCGATTTAATTGTTTTCAACATTGCGCAATAAATAAAGATGAAAGACATAAACCCATGACGCGAACAGAAAGAGAAGCTCAAGGGCAGCATAATGATACCACTTAGGAGACCATGGCATTCTTTATAAGAAAGATATTTTCAAATGTAAAAAATGCTTCAAATGAAAAACATCAACCGATGACGCGAACAGGTAGAGAAGCTCATGCGCAACATAATGATACCACTTAGGAGACCGAGTTAATCGTTTTAAACATTGCGCAATAAATAAAGATGAAAGACATAAACCGATGACGCGAACAGAAAGAGAAGCTCAAGCGCAGCATAATTATACCACTTAGGAGACCGAGTTAATCGTTTTAAACATTGCGCAATAAATAAAGATGAAAAACATCAACCGATGATGCGAACATATAGAGAAGCTCATGCGCAACATAATGATACCACTTAGGAGACCATGGCATTCTTTAAAAGAAAAATATTTGCAAATGTAATTAAAAACTAACAAAAGATATTTCCAAACGTAAAAAATGCTTCAAATGGCTCTTTTATTGCGTAATATGACAGTATATACGCGATTTAATTGTTTTCAACATTGCGCAATAAATAAAGATGAAAGACATAAACCGATGACGCGAACAGAAAGAGAAGCTCAAGCGCAGCATAATGATACCACTTAGGAGACCGAGTTAATCGTTTTAAACATTGCGCAATAAATAAAGATGAAAAACATCAACCGATGATGCGAACATATAGAGAGGCTCATGCGCAACATAATGATACCACTTAGGAGACCATGGCATTCTTTGAAAGAAAGATATTTGCAAATGTAATTGAAAACTAACAAAAGATATTTCCAAACGTAAAAAATGCTTCAAATGGCTCTTTTATTGCGTAATATGACAGTATATACGCGATTTAATTGTTTTCAACATTGCGCAATAAATAAAGATGAAAGACATAAACCGATGACGCGAACAGAAAGAGAAGCTCAAGCGCAGCATAATGATACCACTTAGGAGACCGAGTTAATCGTTTTAAACATTGCGCAATAAATAAAGATGAAAAACATCAACCGATGATGCGAACATATAGAGAGGCTCATGCGCAACATAATGATACCACTTAGGAGACCATGGCATTCTTTGAAAGAAAGATATTTGCAAATGTAATTAAAAACTAACAAAAGATATTTCCAAACGTAAAAAATGCGTCAAATGGCTCTTTTATTGCGTAATATGACAGTATATACGCGATTTAATTGTTTTCAACATTGCGCAATAAAGAAAGATGAGAAACATAAACCGATGTCGCGAACAGGTAGAGAAGCTCATGCGCAACATAATGATACCACTTAGGAGACCATGGCATTCTTTGAAAGAAAGATATTTGCAAATGTAATTAAAAACTAACAAAAGATATTTCCAAACGTAAAAAATGCTTCAAATGGCTCTTTTATTGCGTAATATGACAGTATATACGCGATTTAATTGTTTTCAACATTGCGCAATAAAGAAAGATGAGAAACATAAACCGATGTCTTGAACAGGTAGAGAAGCTCAAGCGCAACATAATGATACCACTTAGGAGACCATGGCATTCTTTATAAGAAAGATATTTGCAAATGTAAAAAATGCTTCAAATGAGAAACATAAACCGATGTCGCGAACAGGTAGAGAAGCTCCAGCGCAACATAATGATACCACTTAGGAGACCGAGTTAATCGTTTTAAACATTGCGCAATAAATAAAGATGAAAAACATCAACCGATGATGCGAACATATAGAGAAGCTCAAGCGCAACATAATGATACCACTTAGGAGACCATGGCATTCTTTGAAAGAAAGATATTTGCAAATGTAAAAAATGCTTCAAATGGCTCTTTTATTGCGCAATATGACAGTATATACGCGATTTAATTGTTTTCAACATTGCGCAATATTTATTGCGATGAGAGACATCAACCGATGTCGCGAACAGGTAGAGAAGCTCATGCGCAACATAATGATACCACTTAGGAGACCATAGCATTCTTTGAAAGAAAGATATTTGCAAATGTAATTAAAAACTAACAAAAGATATTTCCAAACGTAAAAAATGCTTCAAATGGCTCTTTTATTGCGTAATATGACAGTATATACGCGATTTAATTGTTTTCAACATTGCGCAATAAATAAAGATGAAAGACATAAACCGATGACGCGAACAGAAAGAGAAGCTCAAGCGCAGCATAATGATACCACTTAGGAGACCGAGTTAATCGTTTTAAACATTGCGCAATAAATAAAGATGAAAAACATCAACCGATGATGCGAACATATAGAGAAGCTCAAGCGCAACATAATGATACCACTTAGGAGACCATGGCATTCTTTGAAAGAAAGATATTTGCAAATGTAATTAAAAACTAACAAAAGATATTTCCAAACGTAAAAAATGCGTCAAATGGCTCTTTTATTGCGTAATATGACAGTATATACGCGATTTAATTGTTTTCAACATTGCGCAATAAAGAAAGATGAGAAACATAAACCGATGTCGCGAACAGGTAGAGAAGCTCATGCGCAACATAATGATACCACTTAGGAGACCATGGCATTCTTTGAAAGAAAGATATTTGCAAATGTAATTAAAAACTAACAAAAGATATTTCCAAACGTAAAAAATGCTTCAAATGGCTCTTTTATTGCGTAATATGACAGTATATACGCGATTTAATTGTTTTCAACATTGCGCAATAAATAAAGATGAAAGACATAAACCCATGACGCGAACAGAAAGAGAAGCTCAAGGGCAGCATAATGATACCACTTAGGAGACCATGGCATTCTTTATAAGAAAGATATTTTCAAATGTAAAAAATGCTTCAAATGAAAAACATCAACCGATGACGCGAACAGGTAGAGAAGCTCATGCGCAACATAATGATACCACTTAGGAGACCGAGTTAATCGTTTTAAACATTGCGCAATAAATAAAGATGAAAGACATAAACCGATGACGCGAACAGAAAGAGAAGCTCAAGCGCAGCATAATGATACCACTTAGGAGACCGAGTTAATCGTTTTAAACATTGCGCAATAAATAAAGATGAAAAACATCAACCGATGATGCGAACATATAGAGAAGCTCAAGCGCAACATAATGATACCACTTAGGAGACCATGGCATTCTTTAAAAGAAAGATATTTGCAAATGTAATTAAAAACTAACAAAAGATATTTCCAAACGTAAAAAATGCTTCAAATGGCTCTTTTATTGCGTAATATGACAGTATATACGCGATTTAATTGTTTTCAACATTGCGCAATAAAGAAAGATGAGAAACATAAACCGATGTCTTGAACAGGTAGAGAAGCTCAAGCGCAACATAATGATACCACTTAGGAGACCATGGCATTCTTTATAAGAAAGATATTTGCAAATGTAAAAAATGCTTCAAATGAGAAACATAAACCGATGTCGCGAACAGGTAGAGAAGCTCCAGCGCAACATAATGATACCACTTAGGAGACCGAGTTAATCGTTTTAAACATTGCGCAATAAATAAAGATGAAAAACATCAACCGATGATGCGAACATATAGAGAAGCTCAAGCGCAACATAATGATACCACTTAGGAGACCATGGCATTCTTTGAAAGAAAGATATTTGCAAATGTAAAAAATGCTTCAAATGGCTCTTTTATTGCGCAATATGACAGTATATACGCGATTTAATTGTTTTCAACATTGCGCAATATTTATTGCGATGAGAGACATCAACCGATGTCGCGAACAGGTAGAGAAGCTCATGCGCAACATAATGATACCACTTAGGAGACCATAGCATTCTTTGAAAGAAAGATATTTGCAAATGTAATTAAAAACTAACAAAAGATATTTCCAAACGTAAAAAATGCTTCAAATGGCTCTTTTATTGCGTAATATGACAGTATATACGCGATTTAATTGTTTTCAACATTGCGCAATAAATAAAGATGAGAAACATAAACCGATGTCTTGAACAGGTAGAGAAGCTCAAGCGCAACATAATGATACCACTTAGGAGACCATGGCATTCTTTATAAGAAAGATATTTTCAAATGTAAAAAATGCTTCAAATGAAAAACATCAACCGATGACGCGAACAGGTAGAGAAGCTCATGCGCAACATAATGATACCACTTAGGAGACCGAGTTAATCGTTTTAAACATTGCGCAATAAATAAAGATGAAAGACATAAACCGATGACGCGAACAGAAAGAGAAGCTCAAGCGCAGCATAATTATACCACTTAGGAGACCGAGTTAATCGTTTTAAACATTGCGCAATAAATAAAGATGAAAAACATCAACCGATGATGCGAACATATAGAGAAGCTCAAGCGCAACATAATGATACCACTTAGGAGACCATGGCATTCTTTGAAAGAAAGATATTTGCAAATGTAATTAAAAACTAACAAAAGATATTTCCAAACGTAAAAAATGCGTCAAATGGCTCTTTTATTGCGTAATATGACAGTATATACGCGATTTAATTGTTTTCAACATTGCGCAATAAAGAAAGATGAGAAACATAAACCGATGTCGCGAACAGGTAGAGAAGCTCATGCGCAACATAATGATACCACTTAGGAGACCATGGCATTCTTTGAAAGAAAGATATTTGCAAATGTAATTAAAAACTAACAAAAGATATTTCCAAACGTAAAAAATGCTTCAAATGGCTCTTTTATTGCGTAATATGACAGTATATACGCGATTTAATTGTTTTCAACATTGCGCAATAAATAAAGATGAAAGACATAAACCCATGACGCGAACAGAAAGAGAAGCTCAAGGGCAGCATAATGATACCACTTAGGAGACCATGGCATTCTTTATAAGAAAGATATTTTCAAATGTAAAAAATGCTTCAAATGAAAAACATCAACCGATGACGCGAACAGGTAGAGAAGCTCATGCGCAACATAATGATACCACTTAGGAGACCGAGTTAATCGTTTTAAACATTGCGCAATAAATAAAGATGAAAGACATAAACCGATGACGCGAACAGAAAGAGAAGCTCAAGCGCAGCATAATTATACCACTTAGGAGACCGAGTTAATCGTTTTAAACATTGCGCAATAAATAAAGATGAAAAACATCAACCGATGATGCGAACATATAGAGAAGCTCATGCGCAACATAATGATACCACTTAGGAGACCATGGCATTCTTTAAAAGAAAAATATTTGCAAATGTAATTAAAAACTAACAAAAGATATTTCCAAACGTAAAAAATGCTTCAAATGGCTCTTTTATTGCGTAATATGACAGTATATACGCGATTTAATTGTTTTCAACATTGCGCAATAAATAAAGATGAAAGACATAAACCGATGACGCGAACAGAAAGAGAAGCTCAAGCGCAGCATAATGATACCACTTAGGAGACCGAGTTAATCGTTTTAAACATTGCGCAATAAATAAAGATGAAAAACATCAACCGATGATGCGAACATATAGAGAGGCTCATGCGCAACATAATGATACCACTTAGGAGACCATGGCATTCTTTGAAAGAAAGATATTTGCAAATGTAATTGAAAACTAACAAAAGATATTTCCAAACGTAAAAAATGCTTCAAATGGCTCTTTTATTGCGTAATATGACAGTATATACGCGATTTAATTGTTTTCAACATTGCGCAATAAATAAAGATGAAAGACATAAACCGATGACGCGAACAGAAAGAGAAGCTCAAGCGCAGCATAATGATACCACTTAGGAGACCGAGTTAATCGTTTTAAACATTGCGCAATAAATAAAGATGAAAAACATCAACCGATGATGCGAACATATAGAGAGGCTCATGCGCAACATAATGATACCACTTAGGAGACCATGGCATTCTTTGAAAGAAAGATATTTGCAAATGTAATTAAAAACTAACAAAAGATATTTCCAAACGTAAAAAATGCGTCAAATGGCTCTTTTATTGCGTAATATGACAGTATATACGCGATTTAATTGTTTTCAACATTGCGCAATAAAGAAAGATGAGAAACATAAACCGATGTCGCGAACAGGTAGAGAAGCTCATGCGCAACATAATGATACCACTTAGGAGACCATGGCATTCTTTGAAAGAAAGATATTTGCAAATGTAATTAAAAACTAACAAAAGATATTTCCAAACGTAAAAAATGCTTCAAATGGCTCTTTTATTGCGTAATATGACAGTATATACGCGATTTAATTGTTTTCAACATTGCGCAATAAATAAAGATGAGAAACATAAACCGATGTCTTGAACAGGTAGAGAAGCTCAAGCGCAACATAATGATACCACTTAGGAGACCATGGCATTCTTTATAAGAAAGATATTTTCAAATGTAAAAAATGCTTCAAATGAAAAACATCAACCGATGACGCGAACAGGTAGAGAAGCTCATGCGCAACATAATGATACCACTTAGGAGACCGAGTTAATCGTTTTAAACATTGCGCAATAAATAAAGATGAAAGACATAAACCGATGACGCGAACAGAAAGAGAAGCTCAAGCGCAGCATAATTATACCACTTAGGAGACCGAGTTAATCGTTTTAAACATTGCGCAATAAATAAAGATGAAAAACATCAACCGATGATGCGAACATATAGAGAAGCTCATGCGCAACATAATGATACCACTTAGGAGACCATGGCATTCTTTAAAAGAAAAATATTTGCAAATGTAATTAAAAACTAACAAAAGATATTTCCAAACGTAAAAAATGCTTCAAATGGCTCTTTTATTGCGTAATATGACAGTATATACGCGATTTAATTGTTTTCAACATTGCGCAATAAAGAAAGATGAGAAACATAAACCGATGTCTTGAACAGGTAGAGAAGCTCAAGCGCAACATAATGATACCACTTAGGAGACCATGGCATTCTTTATAAGAAAGATATTTGCAAATGTAAAAAATGCTTCAAATGAGAAACATAAACCGATGTCGCGAACAGGTAGAGAAGCTCCAGCGCAACATAATGATACCACTTAGGAGACCGAGTTAATCGTTTTAAACATTGCGCAATAAATAAAGATGAAAAACATCAACCGATGATGCGAACATATAGAGAAGCTCAAGCGCAACATAATGATACCACTTAGGAGACCATGGCATTCTTTGAAAGAAAGATATTTGCAAATGTAAAAAATGCTTCAAATGGCTCTTTTATTGCGCAATATGACAGTATATACGCGATTTAATTGTTTTCAACATTGCGCAATATTTATTGCGATGAGAGACATCAACCGATGTCGCGAACAGGTAGAGAAGCTCATGCGCAACATAATGATACCACTTAGGAGACCATAGCATTCTTTGAAAGAAAGATATTTGCAAATGTAATTAAAAACTAACAAAAGATATTTCCAAACGTAAAAAATGCTTCAAATGGCTCTTTTATTGCGTAATATGACAGTATATACGCGATTTAATTGTTTTCAACATTGCGCAATAAATAAAGATGAAAGACATAAACCGATGACGCGAACAGAAAGAGAAGCTCAAGCGCAGCATAATGATACCACTTAGGAGACCGAGTTAATCGTTTTAAACATTGCGCAATAAATAAAGATGAAAAACATCAACCGATGATGCGAACATATAGAGAAGCTCAAGCGCAACATAATGATACCACTTAGGAGACCATGGCATTCTTTGAAAGAAAGATATTTGCAAATGTAATTAAAAACTAACAAAAGATATTTCCAAACGTAAAAAATGCGTCAAATGGCTCTTTTATTGCGTAATATGACAGTATATACGCGATTTAATTGTTTTCAACATTGCGCAATAAAGAAAGATGAGAAACATAAACCGATGTCGCGAACAGGTAGAGAAGCTCATGCGCAACATAATGATACCACTTAGGAGACCATGGCATTCTTTGAAAGAAAGATATTTGCAAATGTAATTAAAAACTAACAAAAGATATTTCCAAACGTAAAAAATGCTTCAAATGGCTCTTTTATTGCGTAATATGACAGTATATACGCGATTTAATTGTTTTCAACATTGCGCAATAAATAAAGATGAAAGACATAAACCCATGACGCGAACAGAAAGAGAAGCTCAAGGGCAGCATAATGATACCACTTAGGAGACCATGGCATTCTTTATAAGAAAGATATTTTCAAATGTAAAAAATGCTTCAAATGAAAAACATCAACCGATGACGCGAACAGGTAGAGAAGCTCATGCGCAACATAATGATACCACTTAGGAGACCGAGTTAATCGTTTTAAACATTGCGCAATAAATAAAGATGAAAGACATAAACCGATGACGCGAACAGAAAGAGAAGCTCAAGCGCAGCATAATGATACCACTTAGGAGACCGAGTTAATCGTTTTAAACATTGCGCAATAAATAAAGATGAAAAACATCAACCGATGATGCGAACATATAGAGAAGCTCAAGCGCAACATAATGATACCACTTAGGAGACCATGGCATTCTTTAAAAGAAAAATATTTGCAAATGTAATTAAAAACTAACAAAAGATATTTCCAAACGTAAAAAATGCTTCAAATGGCTCTTTTATTGCGTAATATGACAGTATATACGCGATTTAATTGTTTTCAACATTGCGCAATAAAGAAAGATGAGAAACATAAACCGATGTCTTGAACAGGTAGAGAAGCTCAAGCGCAACATAATGATACCACTTAGGAGACCATGGCATTCTTTATAAGAAAGATATTTGCAAATGTAAAAAATGCTTCAAATGAGAAACATAAACCGATGTCGCGAACAGGTAGAGAAGCTCCAGCGCAACATAATGATACCACTTAGGAGACCGAGTTAATCGTTTTAAACATTGCGCAATAAATAAAGATGAAAAACATCAACCGATGATGCGAACATATAGAGAAGCTCAAGCGCAACATAATGATACCACTTAGGAGACCATGGCATTCTTTGAAAGAAAGATATTTGCAAATGTAAAAAATGCTTCAAATGGCTCTTTTATTGCGCAATATGACAGTATATACGCGATTTAATTGTTTTCAACATTGCGCAATATTTATTGCGATGAGAGACATCAACCGATGTCGCGAACAGGTAGAGAAGCTCATGCGCAACATAATGATACCACTTAGGAGACCATAGCATTCTTTGAAAGAAAGATATTTGCAAATGTAATTAAAAACTAACAAAAGATATTTCCAAACGTAAAAAATGCTTCAAATGGCTCTTTTATTGCGTAATATGACAGTATATACGCGATTTAATTGTTTTCAACATTGCGCAATAAATAAAGATGAGAAACATAAACCGATGTCTTGAACAGGTAGAGAAGCTCAAGCGCAACATAATGATACCACTTAGGAGACCATGGCATTCTTTATAAGAAAGATATTTTCAAATGTAAAAAATGCTTCAAATGAAAAACATCAACCGATGACGCGAACAGGTAGAGAAGCTCATGCGCAACATAATGATACCACTTAGGAGACCGAGTTAATCGTTTTAAACATTGCGCAATAAATAAAGATGAAAGACATAAACCGATGACGCGAACAGAAAGAGAAGCTCAAGCGCAGCATAATTATACCACTTAGGAGACCGAGTTAATCGTTTTAAACATTGCGCAATAAATAAAGATGAAAAACATCAACCGATGATGCGAACATATAGAGAAGCTCAAGCGCAACATAATGATACCACTTAGGAGACCATGGCATTCTTTGAAAGAAAGATATTTGCAAATGTAATTAAAAACTAACAAAAGATATTTCCAAACGTAAAAAATGCGTCAAATGGCTCTTTTATTGCGTAATATGACAGTATATACGCGATTTAATTGTTTTCAACATTGCGCAATAAAGAAAGATGAGAAACATAAACCGATGTCGCGAACAGGTAGAGAAGCTCATGCGCAACATAATGATACCACTTAGGAGACCATGGCATTCTTTGAAAGAAAGATATTTGCAAATGTAATTAAAAACTAACAAAAGATATTTCCAAACGTAAAAAATGCTTCAAATGGCTCTTTTATTGCGTAATATGACAGTATATACGCGATTTAATTGTTTTCAACATTGCGCAATAAATAAAGATGAAAGACATAAACCCATGACGCGAACAGAAAGAGAAGCTCAAGGGCAGCATAATGATACCACTTAGGAGACCATGGCATTCTTTATAAGAAAGATATTTTCAAATGTAAAAAATGCTTCAAATGAAAAACATCAACCGATGACGCGAACAGGTAGAGAAGCTCATGCGCAACATAATGATACCACTTAGGAGACCGAGTTAATCGTTTTAAACATTGCGCAATAAATAAAGATGAAAGACATAAACCGATGACGCGAACAGAAAGAGAAGCTCAAGCGCAGCATAATTATACCACTTAGGAGACCGAGTTAATCGTTTTAAACATTGCGCAATAAATAAAGATGAAAAACATCAACCGATGATGCGAACATATAGAGAAGCTCATGCGCAACATAATGATACCACTTAGGAGACCATGGCATTCTTTAAAAGAAAAATATTTGCAAATGTAATTAAAAACTAACAAAAGATATTTCCAAACGTAAAAAATGCTTCAAATGGCTCTTTTATTGCGTAATATGACAGTATATACGCGATTTAATTGTTTTCAACATTGCGCAATAAATAAAGATGAAAGACATAAACCGATGACGCGAACAGAAAGAGAAGCTCAAGCGCAGCATAATGATACCACTTAGGAGACCGAGTTAATCGTTTTAAACATTGCGCAATAAATAAAGATGAAAAACATCAACCGATGATGCGAACATATAGAGAGGCTCATGCGCAACATAATGATACCACTTAGGAGACCATGGCATTCTTTGAAAGAAAGATATTTGCAAATGTAATTGAAAACTAACAAAAGATATTTCCAAACGTAAAAAATGCTTCAAATGGCTCTTTTATTGCGTAATATGACAGTATATACGCGATTTAATTGTTTTCAACATTGCGCAATAAATAAAGATGAAAGACATAAACCGATGACGCGAACAGAAAGAGAAGCTCAAGCGCAGCATAATGATACCACTTAGGAGACCGAGTTAATCGTTTTAAACATTGCGCAATAAATAAAGATGAAAAACATCAACCGATGATGCGAACATATAGAGAGGCTCATGCGCAACATAATGATACCACTTAGGAGACCATGGCATTCTTTGAAAGAAAGATATTTGCAAATGTAATTAAAAACTAACAAAAGATATTTCCAAACGTAAAAAATGCGTCAAATGGCTCTTTTATTGCGTAATATGACAGTATATACGCGATTTAATTGTTTTCAACATTGCGCAATAAAGAAAGATGAGAAACATAAACCGATGTCGCGAACAGGTAGAGAAGCTCATGCGCAACATAATGATACCACTTAGGAGACCATGGCATTCTTTGAAAGAAAGATATTTGCAAATGTAATTAAAAACTAACAAAAGATATTTCCAAACGTAAAAAATGCTTCAAATGGCTCTTTTATTGCGTAATATGACAGTATATACGCGATTTAATTGTTTTCAACATTGCGCAATAAATAAAGATGAGAAACATAAACCGATGTCTTGAACAGGTAGAGAAGCTCAAGCGCAACATAATGATACCACTTAGGAGACCATGGCATTCTTTATAAGAAAGATATTTTCAAATGTAAAAAATGCTTCAAATGAAAAACATCAACCGATGACGCGAACAGGTAGAGAAGCTCATGCGCAACATAATGATACCACTTAGGAGACCGAGTTAATCGTTTTAAACATTGCGCAATAAATAAAGATGAAAGACATAAACCGATGACGCGAACAGAAAGAGAAGCTCAAGCGCAGCATAATTATACCACTTAGGAGACCGAGTTAATCGTTTTAAACATTGCGCAATAAATAAAGATGAAAAACATCAACCGATGATGCGAACATATAGAGAAGCTCATGCGCAACATAATGATACCACTTAGGAGACCATGGCATTCTTTAAAAGAAAAATATTTGCAAATGTAATTAAAAACTAACAAAAGATATTTCCAAACGTAAAAAATGCTTCAAATGGCTCTTTTATTGCGTAATATGACAGTATATACGCGATTTAATTGTTTTCAACATTGCGCAATAAATAAAGATGAAAGACATAAACCGATGACGCGAACAGAAAGAGAAGCTCAAGCGCAGCATAATGATACCACTTAGGAGACCGAGTTAATCGTTTTAAACATTGCGCAATAAATAAAGATGAAAAACATCAACCGATGATGCGAACATATAGAGAGGCTCATGCGCAACATAATGATACCACTTAGGAGACCATGGCATTCTTTGAAAGAAAGATATTTGCAAATGTAATTGAAAACTAACAAAAGATATTTCCAAACGTAAAAAATGCTTCAAATGGCTCTTTTATTGCGTAATATGACAGTATATACGCGATTTAATTGTTTTCAACATTGCGCAATAAATAAAGATGAAAGACATAAACCGATGACGCGAACAGAAAGAGAAGCTCAAGCGCAGCATAATGATACCACTTAGGAGACCGAGTTAATCGTTTTAAACATTGCGCAATAAATAAAGATGAAAAACATCAACCGATGATGCGAACATATAGAGAGGCTCATGCGCAACATAATGATACCACTTAGGAGACCATGGCATTCTTTGAAAGAAAGATATTTGCAAATGTAATTAAAAACTAACAAAAGATATTTCCAAACGTAAAAAATGCGTCAAATGGCTCTTTTATTGCGTAATATGACAGTATATACGCGATTTAATTGTTTTCAACATTGCGCAATAAAGAAAGATGAGAAACATAAACCGATGTCGCGAACAGGTAGAGAAGCTCATGCGCAACATAATGATACCACTTAGGAGACCATGGCATTCTTTGAAAGAAAGATATTTGCAAATGTAATTAAAAACTAACAAAAGATATTTCCAAACGTAAAAAATGCTTCAAATGGCTCTTTTATTGCGTAATATGACAGTATATACGCGATTTAATTGTTTTCAACATTGCGCAATAAATAAAGATGAGAAACATAAACCGATGTCTTGAACAGGTAGAGAAGCTCAAGCGCAACATAATGATACCACTTAGGAGACCATGGCATTCTTTATAAGAAAGATATTTTCAAATGTAAAAAATGCTTCAAATGAAAAACATCAACCGATGACGCGAACAGGTAGAGAAGCTCATGCGCAACATAATGATACCACTTAGGAGACCGAGTTAATCGTTTTAAACATTGCGCAATAAATAAAGATGAAAGACATAAACCGATGACGCGAACAGAAAGAGAAGCTCAAGCGCAGCATAATTATACCACTTAGGAGACCGAGTTAATCGTTTTAAACATTGCGCAATAAATAAAGATGAAAAACATCAACCGATGATGCGAACATATAGAGAAGCTCATGCGCAACATAATGATACCACTTAGGAGACCATGGCATTCTTTAAAAGAAAAATATTTGCAAATGTAATTAAAAACTAACAAAAGATATTTCCAAACGTAAAAAATGCTTCAAATGGCTCTTTTATTGCGTAATATGACAGTATATACGCGATTTAATTGTTTTCAACATTGCGCAATAAAGAAAGATGAGAAACATAAACCGATGTCTTGAACAGGTAGAGAAGCTCAAGCGCAACATAATGATACCACTTAGGAGACCATGGCATTCTTTATAAGAAAGATATTTGCAAATGTAAAAAATGCTTCAAATGAGAAACATAAACCGATGTCGCGAACAGGTAGAGAAGCTCCAGCGCAACATAATGATACCACTTAGGAGACCGAGTTAATCGTTTTAAACATTGCGCAATAAATAAAGATGAAAAACATCAACCGATGATGCGAACATATAGAGAAGCTCAAGCGCAACATAATGATACCACTTAGGAGACCATGGCATTCTTTGAAAGAAAGATATTTGCAAATGTAAAAAATGCTTCAAATGGCTCTTTTATTGCGCAATATGACAGTATATACGCGATTTAATTGTTTTCAACATTGCGCAATATTTATTGCGATGAGAGACATCAACCGATGTCGCGAACAGGTAGAGAAGCTCATGCGCAACATAATGATACCACTTAGGAGACCATAGCATTCTTTGAAAGAAAGATATTTGCAAATGTAATTAAAAACTAACAAAAGATATTTCCAAACGTAAAAAATGCTTCAAATGGCTCTTTTATTGCGTAATATGACAGTATATACGCGATTTAATTGTTTTCAACATTGCGCAATAAATAAAGATGAAAGACATAAACCGATGACGCGAACAGAAAGAGAAGCTCAAGCGCAGCATAATGATACCACTTAGGAGACCGAGTTAATCGTTTTAAACATTGCGCAATAAATAAAGATGAAAAACATCAACCGATGATGCGAACATATAGAGAAGCTCAAGCGCAACATAATGATACCACTTAGGAGACCATGGCATTCTTTGAAAGAAAGATATTTGCAAATGTAATTAAAAACTAACAAAAGATATTTCCAAACGTAAAAAATGCGTCAAATGGCTCTTTTATTGCGTAATATGACAGTATATACGCGATTTAAATGTTTTCAACATTGCGCAATAAAGAAAGATGAGAAACATAAACCGATGTCGCGAACAGGTAGAGAAGCTCATGCGCAACATAATGATACCACTTAGGAGACCATGGCATTCTTTGAAAGAAAGATATTTGCAAATGTAATTAAAAACTAACAAAAGATATTTCCAAACGTAAAAAATGCTTCAAATGGCTCTTTTATTGCGTAATATGACAGTATATACGCGATTTAATTGTTTTCAACATTGCGCAATAAATAAAGATGAAAGACATAAACCCATGACGCGAACAGAAAGAGAAGCTCAAGGGCAGCATAATGATACCACTTAGGAGACCATGGCATTCTTTATAAGAAAGATATTTTCAAATGTAAAAAATGCTTCAAATGAAAAACATCAACCGATGACGCGAACAGGTAGAGAAGCTCATGCGCAACATAATGATACCACTTAGGAGACCGAGTTAATCGTTTTAAACATTGCGCAATAAATAAAGATGAAAGACATAAACCGATGACGCGAACAGAAAGAGAAGCTCAAGCGCAGCATAATTATACCACTTAGGAGACCGAGTTAATCGTTTTAAACATTGCGCAATAAATAAAGATGAAAAACATCAACCGATGATGCGAACATATAGAGAAGCTCATGCGCAACATAATGATACCACTTAGGAGACCATGGCATTCTTTAAAAGAAAAATATTTGCAAATGTAATTAAAAACTAACAAAAGATATTTCCAAACGTAAAAAATGCTTCAAATGGCTCTTTTATTGCGTAATATGACAGTATATACGCGATTTAATTGTTTTCAACATTGCGCAATAAATAAAGATGAAAGACATAAACCGATGACGCGAACAGAAAGAGAAGCTCAAGCGCAGCATAATGATACCACTTAGGAGACCGAGTTAATCGTTTTAAACATTGCGCAATAAATAAAGATGAAAAACATCAACCGATGATGCGAACATATAGAGAAGCTCATGCGCAACATAATGATACCACTTAGGAGACCATGGCATTCTTTGAAAGAAAGATATTTGCAAATGTAATTAAAAACTAACAAAAGATATTTCCAAACGTAAAAAATGCTTCAAATGGCTCTTTTATTGCGTAATATGACAGTATATACGCGATTTAATTGTTTTCAACATTGCGCAATAAATAAAGATGAGAAACATAAACCGATGTCTTGAACAGGTAGAGAAGCTCAAGCGCAACATAATGATACCACTTAGGAGACCATGGCATTCTTTATAAGAAAGATATTTTCAAATGTAAAAAATGCTTCAAATGAAAAACATCAATCGATGTCGCGAACAGGTAGAGAAGCTCATGCGCAACATAATGATACCACTTAGGAGACCATAGCATTCTTTGAAAGAAAGATATTTGCAAATGTAATTAAAAACTAACAAAAGATATTTCCAAACGTAAAAAATGCTTCAAATGGCTCTTTTATTGCGTAATATGACAGTATATACGCGATTTAATTGTTTTCAACATTGCGCAATAAATAAAGATGAAAGACATAAACCGATGACGCGAACAGAAAGAGAAGCTCAAGCGCAGCATAATGATACCACTTAGGAGACCGAGTTAATCGTTTTAAACATTGCGCAATAAATAAAGATGAAAAACATCAACCGATGATGCGAACATATAGAGAGGCTCATGCGCAACATAATGATACCACTTAGGAGACCATGGCATTCTTTGAAAGAAAGATATTTGCAAATGTAATTGAAAACTAACAAAAGATATTTCCAAACGTAAAAAATGCTTCAAATGGCTCTTTTATTGCGTAATATGACAGTATATACGCGATTTAATTGTTTTCAACATTGCGCAATAAATAAAGATGAAAGACATAAACCGATGACGCGAACAGAAAGAGAAGCTCAAGCGCAGCATAATGATACCACTTAGGAGACCGAGTTAATCGTTTTAAACATTGCGCAATAAATAAAGATGAAAAACATCAACCGATGATGCGAACATATAGAGAGGCTCATGCGCAACATAATGATACCACTTAGGAGACCATGGCATTCTTTGAAAGAAAGATATTTGCAAATGTAATTAAAAACTAACAAAAGATATTTCCAAACGTAAAAAATGCGTCAAATGGCTCTTTTATTGCGTAATATGACAGTATATACGCGATTTAATTGTTTTCAACATTGCGCAATAAAGAAAGATGAGAAACATAAACCGATGTCGCGAACAGGTAGAGAAGCTCATGCGCAACATAATGATACCACGAAGGAGACCATGGCATTCTTTGAAAGAAAGATATTTGCAAATGTAATTAAAAACTAACAAAAGATATTTCCAAACGTAAAAAATGCTTCAAATGGCTCTTTTATTGCGTAATATGACAGTATATACGCGATTTAATTGTTTTCAACATTGCGCAATAAATAAAGATGAGAAACATAAACCGATGTCTTGAACAGGTAGAGAAGCTCAAGCGCAACATAATGATACCACTTAGGAGACCATGGCATTCTTTATAAGAAAGATATTTTCAAATGTAAAAAATGCTTCAAATGAAAAACATCAACCGATGACGCGAACAGGTAGAGAAGCTCATGCGCAACATAATGATACCACTTAGGAGACCGAGTTAATCGTTTTAAACATTGCGCAATAAATAAAGATGAAAGACATAAACCGATGACGCGAACAGAAAGAGAAGCTCAAGCGCAGCATAATTATACCACTTAGGAGACCGAGTTAATCGTTTTAAACATTGCGCAATAAATAAAGATGAAAAACATCAACCGATGATGCGAACATATAGAGAAGCTCATGCGCAACATAATGATACCACTTAGGAGACCATGGCATTCTTTAAAAGAAAAATATTTGCAAATGTAATTAAAAACTAACAAAAGATATTTCCAAACGTAAAAAATGCTTCAAATGGCTCTTTTATTGCGTAATATGACAGTATATACGCGATTTAATTGTTTTCAACATTGCGCAATAAAGAAAGATGAGAAACATAAACCGATGTCTTGAACAGGTAGAGAAGCTCAAGCGCAACATAATGATACCACTTAGGAGACCATGGCATTCTTTATAAGAAAGATATTTGCAAATGTAAAAAATGCTTCAAATGAGAAACATAAACCGATGTCGCGAACAGGTAGAGAAGCTCCAGCGCAACATAATGATACCACTTAGGAGACCGAGTTAATCGTTTTAAACATTGCGCAATAAATAAAGATGAAAAACATCAACCGATGATGCGAACATATAGAGAAGCTCAAGCGCAACATAATGATACCACTTAGGAGACCATGGCATTCTTTGAAAGAAAGATATTTGCAAATGTAAAAAATGCTTCAAATGGCTCTTTTATTGCGCAATATGACAGTATATACGCGATTTAATTGTTTTCAACATTGCGCAATATTTATTGCGATGAGAGACATCAACCGATGTCGCGAACAGGTAGAGAAGCTCATGCGCAACATAATGATACCACTTAGGAGACCATAGCATTCTTTGAAAGAAAGATATTTGCAAATGTAATTAAAAACTAACAAAAGATATTTCCAAACGTAAAAAATGCTTCAAATGGCTCTTTTATTGCGTAATATGACAGTATATACGCGATTTAATTGTTTTCAACATTGCGCAATAAATAAAGATGAAAGACATAAACCGATGACGCGAACAGAAAGAGAAGCTCAAGCGCAGCATAATGATACCACTTAGGAGACCGAGTTAATCGTTTTAAACATTGCGCAATAAATAAAGATGAAAAACATCAACCGATGATGCGAACATATAGAGAAGCTCAAGCGCAACATAATGATACCACTTAGGAGACCATGGCATTCTTTGAAAGAAAGATATTTGCAAATGTAATTAAAAACTAACAAAAGATATTTCCAAACGTAAAAAATGCGTCAAATGGCTCTTTTATTGCGTAATATGACAGTATATACGCGATTTAATTGTTTTCAACATTGCGCAATAAAGAAAGATGAGAAACATAAACCGATGTCGCGAACAGGTAGAGAAGCTCATGCGCAACATAATGATACCACTTAGGAGACCATGGCATTCTTTGAAAGAAAGATATTTGCAAATGTAATTAAAAACTAACAAAAGATATTTCCAAACGTAAAAAATGCTTCAAATGGCTCTTTTATTGCGTAATATGACAGTATATACGCGATTTAATTGTTTTCAACATTGCGCAATAAATAAAGATGAAAGACATAAACCCATGACGCGAACAGAAAGAGAAGCTCAAGGGCAGCATAATGATACCACTTAGGAGACCATGGCATTCTTTATAAGAAAGATATTTTCAAATGTAAAAAATGCTTCAAATGAAAAACATCAACCGATGACGCGAACAGGTAGAGAAGCTCATGCGCAACATAATGATACCACTTAGGAGACCGAGTTAATCGTTTTAAACATTGCGCAATAAATAAAGATGAAAGACATAAACCGATGACGCGAACAGAAAGAGAAGCTCAAGCGCAGCATAATTATACCACTTAGGAGACCGAGTTAATCGTTTTAAACATTGCGCAATAAATAAAGATGAAAAACATCAACCGATGATGCGAACATATAGAGAAGCTCATGCGCAACATAATGATACCACTTAGGAGACCATGGCATTCTTTAAAAGAAAAATATTTGCAAATGTAATTAAAAACTAACAAAAGATATTTCCAAACGTAAAAAATGCTTCAAATGGCTCTTTTATTGCGTAATATGACAGTATATACGCGATTTAATTGTTTTCAACATTGCGCAATAAATAAAGATGAAAGACATAAACCGATGACGCGAACAGAAAGAGAAGCTCAAGCGCAGCATAATGATACCACTTAGGAGACCGAGTTAATCGTTTTAAACATTGCGCAATAAATAAAGATGAAAAACATCAACCGATGATGCGAACATATAGAGAAGCTCATGCGCAACATAATGATACCACTTAGGAGACCATGGCATTCTTTGAAAGAAAGATATTTGCAAATGTAATTAAAAACTAACAAAAGATATTTCCAAACGTAAAAAATGCTTCAAATGGCTCTTTTATTGCGTAATATGACAGTATATACGCGATTTAATTGTTTTCAACATTGCGCAATAAATAAAGATGAGAAACATAAACCGATGTCTTGAACAGGTAGAGAAGCTCAAGCGCAACATAATGATACCACTTAGGAGACCATGGCATTCTTTATAAGAAAGATATTTTCAAATGTAAAAAATGCTTCAAATGAAAAACATCAATCGATGTCGCGAACAGGTAGAGAAGCTCATGCGCAACATAATGATACCACTTAGGAGACCATAGCATTCTTTGAAAGAAAGATATTTGCAAATGTAATTAAAAACTAACAAAAGATATTTCCAAACGTAAAAAATGCTTCAAATGGCTCTTTTATTGCGTAATATGACAGTATATACGCGATTTAATTGTTTTCAACATTGCGCAATAAATAAAGATGAAAGACATAAACCGATGACGCGAACAGAAAGAGAAGCTCAAGCGCAGCATAATGATACCACTTAGGAGACCGAGTTAATCGTTTTAAACATTGCGCAATAAATAAAGATGAAAAACATCAACCGATGATGCGAACATATAGAGAAGCTCAAGCGCAACATAATGATACCACTTAGGAGACCATGGCATTCTTTGAAAGAAAGATATTTGCAAATGTAATAAAAAACTAACAAAAGATATTTCCAAACGTAAAAAATGCGTCAAATGGCTCTTTTATTGCGTAATATGACAGTATATACGCGATTTAATTGTTTTCAACATTGCGCAATAAAGAAAGATGAGAAACATAAACCGATGTCGCGAACAGGTAGAGAAGCTCATGCGCAACATAATGATACCACTTAGGAGACCATGGCATTCTTTGAAAGAAAGATATTTGCAAATGTAATTAAAAACTAACAAAAGATATTTCCAAACGTAAAAAATGCTTCAAATGGCTCTTTTATTGCGTAATATGACAGTATATACGCGATTTAATTGTTTTCAACATTGCGCAATAAATAAAGATGAAAGACATAAACCGATGACGCGAACAGAAAGAGAAGCTCAAGCGCAGCATAATGATACCACTTAGGAGACCGAGTTAATCGTTTTAAACATTGCGCAATAAATAAAGATGAAAAACATCAACCGATGATGCGAACATATAGAGAGGCTCATGCGCAACATAATGATACCACTTAGGAGACCATGGCATTCTTTGAAAGAAAGATATTTGCAAATGTAATTAAAAACTAACAAAAGATATTTCCAAACGTAAAAAATGCTTCAAATGGCTCTTTTATTGCGTAATATGACAGTATATACGCGATTTAATTGTTTTCAACATTGCGCAATAAAGAAAGATGAGAAACATAAACCGATGTCTTGAACAGGTAGAGAAGCTCAAGCGCAACATAATGATACCACTTAGGAGACCATGGCATTCTTTATAAGAAAGATATTTGCAAATGTAAAAAATGCTTCAAATGAGAAACATAAACCGATGTCACGAACAGGTAGAGAAGCTCCAGCGCAACATAATGATACCACTTAATCGTTTTAAACATTGCGCAATAAATAAAGATGAAAAACATCAACCGATGATGCGAACATATAGAGAAGTTCAAGCGCAACATAATGATACCACTTAGGAGACCATGGCATTCTTTGAAAGAAAGATATTTGCAAATGTAATTGAAAACTAACAAAAGATATTTCCAAACGTAAAAAATGCTTCAAATGGCTCTTTTATTGCGTAATATGACAGTATATACGCGATTTAATTGTTTTCAACATTGCGCAATAAATAAAGATGAAAGACATAAACCGATGACGCGAACAGAAAGAGAAGCTCAAGCGCAGCAAAATGATACCACTTAGGAGACCGAGTTAATCGTTTTAAACATTGCGCAATAAATAAAGATGAAAAACATCAACCGATGATGCGAACATATAGAGAGGCTCATGCGCAACATAATGATACCACTTAGGAGACCATGGCATTCTTTGAAAGAAAGATATTTGCAAATGTAATTAAAAACTAACAAAAGATATTTCCAAACGTAAAAAATGCTTCAAATGGCTCTTTTATTGCGTAATATGACAGTATATACGCGATTTAATTGTTTTCAACATTGCGCAATAAATAAAGATGAAAAACATCAACCAATGATGCTAACATATAGAGAAGCTCAAGCGCAACATAATGATACCACTTAGGAGACCATGGCATTCTTTGAAAGAAAGATATTTGCAAATGTAAAAAATGCTTCAAATGGCTCTTTTATTGCGCAATATAACAGTATATACGCGATTTAATTGTTTTCAACATTGCGCAATAAATAAAGATGAAAAACATCAACCGATGATGGGAACATATAGAGAAGCTCAAGCGCAGCATAATGATACCACTTAGGAAACCGAGTTAATCGTTTTAAACATTGCGCAATAAATAAATATGAAAAACATCAACCGATGACGCGAACAGGTAGAGAAGCTCATGCGCAACATAATGATACCACTAAGGAGACCATGGCATTCTTTTAAAGAAAGATATTTGCAAATGTAATTAAAAACTAACAAAAGATATTTCCAAACGTAAAAAATGCTTCAAATGGCTCTTTTATTGCGTAATATGACAGTATATACGCGATTTAATTGTTTTCAACATTGCGCAATAAAGAAAGATGAGAAACATAAACCGATGTCTTGAACAGGTAGAGAAGCTCAAGCGCAACATAATGATACCACTTAGGAGACCATGGCATTCTTTATAAGAAAGATATTTGCAAATGTAAAAAATGCTTCAAATGAGAAACATAAACCGATGTCGCGAACAGGTAGAGAAGCTCCAGCGCAACATAATGATACCACTTAGGAGACCGAGTTAATCGTTTTAAACATTGCGCAATAAATAAAGATGAAAGACATAAACCGATGACGCGAACAGAAAGAGAAGCTCAAGCGCAGCATAATGATACCACTTAGGAGACCGAGTTAATCGTTTTAAACATTGCGCAATAAATAAAGATGAAAAACATCAACCGATGATGCGAACATATAGAGAGGCTCATGCGCAACATAATGATACCACTTAGGAGACCATGGCATTCTTTGAAAGAAAGATATTTGCAAATGTAATTGAAAACTAACAAAAGATATTTCCAAACGTAAAAAATGCTTCAAATGGCTCTTTTATTGCGTAATATGACAGTATATACGCGATTTAATTGTTTTCAACATTGCGCAATAAATAAAGATGAAAGACATAAACCGATGACGCGAACAGAAAGAGAAGCTCAAGCGCAGCATAATGATACCACTTAGGAGACCGAGTTAATCGTTTTAAACATTGCGCAATAAATAAAGATGAAAAACATCAACCGATGATGCGAACATATAGAGAGGCTCATGCGCAACATAATGATACCACTTAGGAGACCATGGCATTCTTTGAAAGAAAGATATTTGCAAATGTAATTAAAAACTAACAAAAGATATTTCCAAACGTAAAAAATGCTTCAAATGGCTCTTTAATTGCGTAATATGACAGTATATACGCGATTTAATTGTTTTCAACATTGCGCAATAAAGAAAGATGAGAAACATAAACCGATGTCTTGAACAGGTAGAGAAGCTCAAGCGCAACATAATGATACCACTTAGGAGACCATGGCATTCTTTATAAGAAAGATATTTGCAAATGTAAAAAATGCTTCAAATGAGAAACATAAACCGATGTCGCGAACAGGTAGAGAAGCTCCAGCGCAACATAATGATACCACTTAATCGTTTTAAACATTGCGCAATAAATAAAGATGAAAAACATCAACCGATGATGCGAACATATAGAGAAGTTCAAGCGCAACATAATGATACCACTTAGGAGACCATGGCATTCTTTGAAAGAAAGATATTTGCAAATGTAAAAAATGCTTCAAATGGCTCTTTTATTGCGCAATATACATGATTTAATTGTTTTCAACATTGCGCAATAAATAAAGATGAGAGACATCAACCGATGTCGCGAACAGGTAGAGAAGCTCATGCGCAAATTAATGATACCACTTAGGAGACCATGGCATTCTTTTAAAGAAAGATATTTGCAAATGTAATTAAAAACTAACAAAAGATATTTCCAAATATAAAAAATGCTTCAAATGGATATTTTATTGCGTAATATGACAGTATATACGCGATTTAATTGTTTTTAACATTGCGCAATAAATAAAGATGAAAGACATAAACCGATGACGCGAACAGAAAGAGAAGCTCAAGCGCAGCATAATTATACCACTTAGGAGACCGAGTTAATCGTTTTAAACATTGCGCAATAAATAAAGATGAAAAACATCAACCGATGATGGGAACATATAGAGAAGCTCAAGCGCAGCATAATAATACCACTTAGGAAACCGAGTTAATCGTTTTAAACATTGCGCAATAAATAAATATGAAAAACATCAACCGATGACGCGAACAGGTAGAGAAGCTCATGCGCAACATAATGATACCACTAAGGAGACCATGGCATTCTTTTAAAGAAAGATATTTGCAAATGTAATTAAAAACTAACAAAAGATATTTCCAAACGTAAAAAATGCTTCAAATGGCTCTTTTATTGCGTAATATGACAGTATATACGCGATTTAATTGTTTTCAACATTGCGCAATAAATAAAGATGAAAGACATAAACCGATGACGCGAACAGAAAGAGAAGCTCAAGCGCAGCATAATGATACCACTTAGGAGACCGAGTTAATCGTTTTAAACATTGCGCAATAAATAAAGATGAAAAACATCAACCGATGATGCGAACATATAGAGAGGCTCATGCGCAACATAATGATACCACTTAGGAGACCATGGCATTCTTTGAAAGAAAGATATTTGCAAATGTAATTAAAAACTAACAAAAGATATTTCCAAACGTAAAAAATGCTTCAAATGGCTCTTTTATTGCGTAATATGACAGTATATACGCGATTTAATTGTTTTCAACATTGCGCAATAAATAAAGATGAAAAACATCAACCAATGATGCTAACATATAGAGAAGCTCAAGCGCAACATAATGATACCACTTAGGAGACCATGGCATTCTTTGAAAGAAAGATATTTGCAAATGTAAAAAATGCTTCAAATGGCTCTTTTATTGCGCAATATGACAGTATATACGCGATTTAATTGTTTTCAACATTGCGCAATAAATAAAGATGAAAAACATCAACCGATGATGGGAACATATAGAGAAGCTCAAGCGCAGCATAATGATACCACTTAGGAAACCGAGTTAATCGTTTTAAACATTGCGCAATAAATAAATATGAAAAACATCAACCGATGACGCGAACAGGTAGAGAAGCTCATGCGCAACATAATGATACCACTAAGGAGACCATGGCATTCTTTTAAAGAAAGATATTTGCAAATGTAATTAAAAACTAACAAAAGATATTTCCAAACGTAAAAAATGCTTCAAATGGCTCTTTTATTGCGTAATATGACAGTATATACGCGATTTAATTGTTTTCAACATTGCGCAATAAATAAAGATGAAAGACATAAACCGATGACGCGAACAGAAAGAGAAGCTCATGCGCAACATAATGATACCACTTAGGAGACCATGGCATTCTTTGAAAGAAAGATATTTGCAAATGTAATTAAAAACTAACAAAAGATATTTCCAAACGTAAAAAATGCTTCAAATGGCTCTTTTATTGCGTAATATGACAGTGTATACGCGATTTAATTGTTTTCAACATTGCGCAATAAAGAAAGATGAGAAACATAAACCGATGTCTTGAACAGGTAGAGAAGCTCAAGCGCAACATAATGATACCACTTAGGAGACCATGGCATTCTTTGAAAGAAAGATATTTGCAAATGTAATTAAAAACTAACAAAAGATATTTCCAAACGTAAAAAATGCGTCAAATGGCTCTTTTATTGCGTAATATGACAGTATATACGCGATTTAATTGTTTTCAACATTGCGCAATAAAGAAAGATGAGAAACATAAACCGATGTCTTGAACAGGTAGAGAAGCTCAAGCGCAACATAATGATACCACTTAGGAGACCATGGCATTCTTTGAAAGAAAGATATTTGCAAATGTAATTAAAAACTAACAAAAGATATTTCCGAACGTAAAAAATGCGTCAAATGGCTCTTTTATTGCGTAATATGACAGTATATACGCGATTTAATTGTTTTCAACATTGCGCAATAAATAAAGATGAAAAACATCAACCGATGACGCGAACAGATAGAGAAGCTCAAGCGCAACATAATGTTAAGGGCGACCCAGAATGCAAGGGTCCCCCCACTATGAATATGACAGACAATGAAAGCGGACAAAATATACAGTTCCTCAGGTAGACAAAGGAACATCCCTTCACTGCTATTATGTAAAATGTGTAGAACAGGTGAATATGCATGTGACACCTGTTCTACACATTTTTACATAATAGCAGTGAAGGGATGTCCCTTTGTCTACCTGAGGAACTGTATATTTTGTCCGCTTTCATTGTCTGTCATGTTCATAGTGCCCCTTGCCATTTGGGCGACTCAGAATACAAGCTCCCCCCTTGCAAATTGTACAGCCCTTAACATCTCATGGAATGATCTGCGATTTCATTGTTTGGATAGACAGAGATCTACACGCCTATATAGAGATAAAAAGAGATCATTTCATGACATGTTAAGGGCGACCCAGAATGCAAGGGTCTCCCCTTGCCATTTGGGCGACTCAGAATGCAAGGCTCCCCTTGCAATTTGTCCCGCCCTTAACATCTCATGGAATGATCTGCGATTACATTGTTTGGATAGACAGAGATCTACACTCCTATATAGAGATAAAAAGAGATCATTTCATGACATGTTAAGGCGATCGACCCAGAATGCAAGGGTCTCCCCTTGCCATTTGGGCGACTCAGAATGCAAGGCTCCCCTTGCAATTTGTCCCGCCCTTAACATCTCATGATATGATCTGCGATTACATTGTTTGGATAGACAGGGATCTACACTCCTATATAGAGATGAAAAGAGATCATTTCATGACATGTTAAGGACGACATAGAGTGCAAGGGTCCCCCCTTGCATTTTGGCCCGTCCTTAACATCTCATGGAATGATCTGCGATTACATAGTTTGGATAGATTGATCATACACTCCTATATAGAAATGATCATACACTCCTATATAGAAATGAAAAGAAATCATTTCATGACATGTTAAGGACGACACAGAATGCAAGGGTCCCCCTTGCAAACTATGTAATCACAGAACTCAAGGGTCCCCCTTGTATTTTGTCCCGTCCTTAACATCTCATGGAATGATCTGCGATTACATAGTTTGGATAGACTGATCATACAATCCTATATAGAAATGAAAAGAGATAATTTCATAGCATGTTAAGGACGACACAGAATGCAAGGGTCCCCCCTTCCTTTTTGTCCCGTCCTTAACATCTCATGGAATGATCTACGATTACATAGTTTGGATAGACTGATCACACAATCCTATATAGAAATGAAAAGAGATAATTTCATGACATGTTAAGGACGACACAGAATGCCAGGGTATCCCCTTGCATTTTGTCCCGTCCTTAACATCTCATGGAATGATCTGCGATTACATAGTTTGGATAGACTGATCATACAATCCTATATAGAAATGAAAAGAGATAATTTCATAGCATGTTAAGGACGACACAGAATGCAAAGTTCCCCCCATTCATTTTGTCCCGTCCTTCACATCTCAAGGAATGATCTGCGATTACATAGTTTGGATAGACTGATCATACACTTCTATATAGAAATGATCATACACTCCTATATAGAAATAAAAAGAGATCATTTCATGACATGTTAAGGACGACACAGAATGCAAGGGTCCCCCCTATCATTTTGTCCCGTCCTTAACATCTCAAGGAATGATCTGCGATTACATAGTTTGGATAGACTGATCATACAATCCTATCTATCTATCTATAATAATAATACGCTAAGGCTCCGCGGGGGGCGCGACGTCTCCGCCAGCCTTTGTATTCTATTGTTTTTTAATGAGATCGCCGACCCAAGTTGGTGCAGCTATCTCCTCCTGAACCCTCCCCTCGGGGTACCCGTGCCCGGTGCCGTCGTCCGCGGGAGAGTCTACTCTAGCGAATTGGCTATACTCCGCCCGAGGTCCTCCTCCGTGTCGACGTCCAGGGCGAAAACAGACGCGACATGCATAATGCATGATATGCGTGACGACAGAGATACCTCATGGATATTCAACATGACATCCGTAGACACACGACCGATGACTACCCACTCACATTAAGTTGCGTATTAAATGCACGCTGAATGGGTATGACTTACCCCGTGTTAGGTATCTTTCTATAGGATGTGCTTTGTACTAGCTGCACTGCACAAGCGGTACCTGCACAAGCGAGATACACTGGGCTAATTCCCGTCGACGTCCAAACTTAGAGACCTATTTCCATCATGATTGCCGCGATTTTTATATAGTTTTCGTGAATGGAGGTATGAAATCAAAGCTTATTTTGTGATTATTACGGCCATGTATACTCAATTTTGATTATCATTTTCTAAAGGAAAGTTTTCACAAGAAAACCAATGGACTGACAGTTCAGTCGCACACAGTGCAGCTGCGCTGCTCTGGAAGCTCCAACACAGGCACCGCGCACCGCAGGAGTCCGACGCCTGCGGCGCCGGTGTTCGAGCTTGCTGGAGTTACGCTGAAGTGTGTGTGCTGAAGCTGAGCTCGAGTCGAAGAGATTTGACACTTTGCATCATTATTGCCGCGATTTCAATATAGTTTCGTGAATATATTTACGAAACCTGAGCTTAGAATTAGTAAAAGTATTACTATAATGTCTACGTTTTTAAACGACTGTCTGATATTTTCTTATGAAAATTTTACTTTGAAAAATGATTATCGAAATTCATGGTCAGAAATAATCACAATCTAGGGTCTATTATTATGTTACAGTTCTTGCATCAAATCAATGCATGAAAACTTGGTTATTGAACTAGAAAAATGTTTTGTTTTTTTTTAAATAGGCAATTATGAAGTAGGATGTAGGAAGCCTGAAACCTTAGCCTACTAAACAAATCTCAACAAAGTGTAGGCCTATCCTTTAATGAATTAATGAAAAAGTAGCCCCAGAAAAAAGAGCCCCCGAAAGTTGAAAAAGCCCCCGAAAATTTTCTGAAAATTTTAAATGGAGCCCCAGAAATGAAAAACTTAATTTTTTGCCTGCGCCCCCTCTAGAATGGGTCCTGAGTTGAGTGTATATATAATATAGGCGTGGGGTCCATGGGTTACAAGGGGTCATTAACCCCCAAAAGCTCAGGGGGTTACGTTCTTCAAAGTGGGGGGGGGGAGAGATCAGATCGCAGCGAGTTGAGTGTATATATAATATAGGCGTGGGGTCCACGGGTTTCAAGGGGCCATAAACCCCCGAAAGCTTGGGGGTTTTAGGCGTTTAATTAGGGTCAGATGAGCATTTTTTTAATACTTTATTTGTGACACCTGCGGGTCACTAATTGGCGTGGGTCAATACGTAGAGTTGCGTAGTGTTGCGTACCACCTACGCTGGCCTACGTTACTATATGCTGAGGGACAGAAAGGGGTACGCAAGATGAACGAAAACAATTCAACATGTTTAATTTTTTTCGCGTACTTTAGGCATAGAAACTTGACGCAGAAAGTACGTCTTTTTACGCAACACTACGCTACATGCCTACGCAACAGTACGCTACCCTACGCCAGATCGACAAAGCAGTAAAAGCTTTCAACACAGTAAGCAACCATAAGCAAACCCGTACGCCAGCCTACGCATAACCTACGCAGGGACTTTTTTCCCATTAATACGCAGCCTAATTTCTGCGTAGTCGGTACGCCACACTTACGCAGTTCCAGTGGCTTAAAGAATAACTACCGGTACAGTTGGATCTTTTTTTTTTTTTTAAATAAGGCCAAATTAAAAACAAAACATGTTTAGCGTCCTGTTTTTTCGAAAAATGGGGAGGAGGCCCTTTTTTTTTTGTTACTTTCAAAATGGCCGCTCCGTACATTTTCCCTGACATTCGGGCTATTTTTCAAGATGGCGGCCGACAATTTTTTTTTTTTTTTTTTTAAGTCAGAAATACATTTTAGCAGTGTTTTTCATGTTTTTTTTCTTTCAAAAAATTCAACAAAAAAACAAAAAAAAATAGGAGGCGGCCCCCAAAAAGGAAACGGGCGGTGACGCTGTTTTTTTTCTTTCAAAAAAAAAAAAAAAATATATATATATATATATATATAGACTATAGACCCTATTAAAAAAAAAATTAAAAAAAAAAAAAAAATAGGAGGCGGCGAAAGTGAGAATATGGATAGGAACAATTGAAGACAATAATCATAAATAACGAAAGTGAAAACGAAATTAAATTATCTGCAACAAATTTTAATTACAAATATCTGATTTCACTTTTTTCTTCCAATTTTTAATTTTTATTACATGGTACAGATAAAAAATAAAATCAAAACGCTACATTAAACGGCAAAGAAAAGGTTTATATTTTTACAAGTAAAATATAAATAAAAAGAGAAGAAAATGAAAAAATAAATAAAAAGTAATCATATACAAGAAAGAGAAATAAAAATGAAAATAAAAGAAGAAAAAAATGTTCCAAAGAAAAAAAAGGGTGTTAAATTATATAAAATCTAACGTAACCTAAATTAACCTTAATTTTGTTTGTATTTAAATCAATATTATTTTCGAGAGCGCATATATATCTATTAACATTTTACAGCCCCCCCCCCCCAACCCCCTATAATCCCGTGGATTTTTCAATGTGAATACCAACAAGTTAGACTTATGGTGTCCTCAAAATGGCAAATAAAGTTGGGTAGGAACTTATGGTTTCCTCTAATTTGCAAATACAGTTCTTGGTGGTTTTAATTTATATATCTATTTACACCCTCCCCCCCCCCCCTTAGGTATTCCGCGGGTCCTGCTTCTATTACAGTTATTTTCTTTTTTTTTTAATCAGAAATACATTTTAGCAGTGCTTTTCATGTTTTTTTTCTTTCAAAAAATCCAAAAAAAATCAAAAAAAAAAAAAAAATAGGAGGCGGCCCCCAAAAAGGAAGCGGACGGGGACGCTGTTTTATTTTCTTTAAAAAAAAAAAAATCAAAAAATAAATAGGAGGCGGCCCCCAAAAAGGAAGCGGGAGGGGACGCTAAACAAGTTTATTTTTTTAATGGCTTGAATGGCAAATAAAGTTCTTGGTGGTTTTAATTTAGACAGTCTCTATATATCTATTTACACCCCCCGCCCCCCTCTAGAATCCCGCGGATTTCCGCGGGTCCAGCTAGTATAGAAATAAAAAGAGATCATTTCATGACATGTTAAGGACGACAAAGAATGCAAGGGTCCCCCCTTGCATTTTGTCCCGTCCTTAACATCTCATGGAATGATATGCGATTACATAGTTTGGACAGACTGATCATACACTCCTATATAGAAATAAAAAGAGATCATTTCATGACATGTTAAGGACGACAAAGAATGCAAGGGTCCCCCCTTGCATTTTGTCCCGTCCTTAACATCTCATGGAATGATATGCGATTACATAGTTTGGATAGACTGATCACACAATCCTATATAGAAATGAAAAGAGATAATTTCATGACATGTTAAGGAAGACACAGAATGCAAGGGTCCCCCTTGCATTTTGTCCCGTCCTTAACATCTCATGGAATGATATGCGATTACGAAATGAAAAGAGATAATTTCATGACATGTTAAGGAAGACACAGAATGCAAGGGTCCCCCCTTCCTTTTTGTCCCGTCCTTAACATCTCATGGAATGATCTGCGATTACATAGTTTGGATAGACTGATCATACAATCCTATATAGAAATGAAAAGAGATAATTTCATAGCATGTTAAGGACGACACAGAATGCAAGGTTCCCCCCTTTCATTTTGTCCCGTCCTTAACATCTCATGGAATGATCTGCGATTACATAGTTTGGATAGACTTTTCATAGAAATGAAAAGAGATCATTTCATGACATGTTAAGGACGACACAGAGTGCAAGGGTCCCCTCTTCCTGTTTGTCCCGTCCTTAACATCTCAAGGAATGATCTGCGATTACATAGTTTGGATAGACTGATCAGACAATATAGAAATGAAAAGAGATAATTTCATGACATGTTAAGGAAGACACAGAATGCAAGATTCCCCCCTTGTATTTTGTCCCGTCCTTAACATCTCATGGAATGATCTGCGATTACATAGTTTGGATAGACTGATCATACAATCCTATATAGAAATGAAAAGAGATCATTTCATGACATGTTAAGGACGACAAAGAATGCAAGGGTCCCCCCTTGCATTTTGTCCCGTCCTTAACATCTCATGGAATGATATGCGATTACATAGTTTGGATAGACTGATCACACAATCCTTTATAGAAATGAAAAGAGATAATTTCATGACATGTTAAGGAAGACACAGAATGCAAGGGTCCCCCCTTGCATTTTGTCCCGTCCTTTACATCTCATGAAATGATCTGCCATTACATAGTTTGGATAGACTGATCATACACTCCTATATAGAAATGAAAAGAGATCATTAAATGACATGTTAAGGACGACACAGAATGCAAGGGTCCCCCTTGCATTTTGTCCCGTCCTTAACATCTCATGAAATGATCTACGATTACATAGTTTGGATAGACTGATCACACAATCCTATATAGAAATGAAAAGAGATAATTTCATGACATGTTAAGGAAGACACAGAATGCAAGGGTCCCCCTTGCATTTTGTCCCGTCCTTAACATCTCATGGAATGATATGCGATTACATAGTTTGGATAGACTGATCACACAATCCTATATAGAAATGAAAAGAGATAATTTCATGACATGTTAAGGAAGACACAGAATGCAAGGGTCCCCCCTTCCTTTTTGTCCCGTCCTTAACATCTCATGGAATGATCTGCGATTACATAGTTTGGATAGACTGATCATACAATCCTATATAGAAATGAAAAGAGATAATTTCATAGCATGTTAAGGACGACACAGAATGCAAGGTTCCCCCCTTTCATTTTGTCCCGTCCTTAACATCTCAAGGAATGATCTGCAATTACATAGTTTGGATAGACTGATCATACACTCCTATATAGAAATGAAAAGAGATCATTTCATGACATGTTAAGGACGACACAGAATGCAAGGGTCCCCCCTTGCTTTTTGTCCCGTCCTTAACATCTCATGGAATGATCTGCGATTACATAGTTTGGATAGACTTTTCATAGAAATGAAAAGAGATCATTTCATGACATGTTAAGGATGACACAGAGTGCAAGGGTCCCCTCTTCCTGTTTGTCCCGTCCTTAACATCTCATGGAATGATCTGCGATTACATAGTTTAGATAGACTGATCATACACTCCTATATAGAAATGAAAAGAGATAATTTCATGACATGTTAAGGACGACAAAGAATGCAAGGGTCCCCCCTTGCATTTTGTCCCGTCCTTAACATCTCATGGAATGATATGCGATTACATAGTTTGGATAGACTGATCACACAATCCTATATAGAAATGAAAAGAGATAATTTCATGACATGTTAAGGAAGACACAGAATGCAAGGGTCCCCCCTTCCTTTTTGTCCCGTCCTTAACATCTCATGGAATGATCTGCGATTACATAGTTTGGATAGACTGATCATACAATCCTATATAGAAATGAAAAGAGATAATTTCATAGCATGTTAAGGACGACACAGAATGCAAGGTTCCCCCCTTTCATTTTGTCCCGTCCTTAACATCTCATGGAATGATCTGCGATTACATAGTTTGGATAGACTTTTCATAGAAATGAAAAGAGATCATTTCATGACATGTTAAGGACGACACAGAGTGCAAGGGTCCCCTCTTCCTGTTTGTCCCGTCCTTAACATCTCAAGGAATGATCTGCGATTACATAGTTTGGATAGACTGATCAGACAATATAGAAATGAAAAGAGATAATTTCATGACATGTTAAGGAAGACACAGAATGCAAGGGTCCCCCCTTGCATTTTGTCCCGTCCTTTACATCTCATGAAATGATCTGCCATTAATAGTTTGGATAGACTGATCATACACTCCTATATAGAAATGAAAAGAGATCATTAAATGACATGTTAAGGACGACACAGAATGCAAGGGTCCCCCTTGCATTTTGTCCCGTCCTTAACATCTCATGAAATGATCTACGATTACATAGTTTGGATAGACTGATCATACAATCCTATATAGAAATGAAAAGAGATAATTTCATAGCATGTTAAGGACGACACAGAATGCAAGGTTCCCCCCTTTCATTTTGTCCCGTCCTTAACATCTCAAGGAATGATCTGCAATTACATAGTTTGGATAGACTGATCATACACTCCTATATAGAAATGAAAAGAGATCATTTCATGACATGTTAAGGACGACACAGAATGCAAGGGTCCCCCCTTGCTTTTTGTCCCGTCCTTAACATCTCATGGAATGATCTGCGATTACATAGTTTGGATAGACTTTTCATAGAAATGAAAAGAGATCATTTCATGACATGTTAAGGACGACACAGAGTGCAAGGGTCCCCTCTTCCTGTTTGTCCCGTCCTTAACATCTCATGGAATGATCTGCGATTACATAGTTTAGATAGACTGATCATACACTCCTATATAGAAATGAAAAGAGATAATTTCATGACATGTTAAGGAAGACACAGAATGCAAGATTCCCCCCTTGTATTTTGTCCCGTCCTTAACATCTCATGGAATGATCTGCGATTACATAGTTTGGATAGACTGATCATACAATCCTATATAGAAATGAAAAGAGATCATTTCATGACATGTTAAGGAAGACACAGAATGCAAGGGTCCCCCCTTGCATTTTGTCCCGTCCTTTTCATCTCATGAAATGATCTGCCATTACATAGTTTGGATAGACTGATCATACACCAGGCGCGGATCAACGGGGGGGGGGGGGGGGGGGTTTAGGGGGTTTAAACCCCCCCTTGGGCGGCTCCCCCACCCCCAAAAAAAAGGGAAAAAAAAGAAAAAAAGAAAGAAAAAAGAACGCACGCTGGAGAGAAACCCTTTCAAGTGCAAATATTGTGAGAAGATATTCAACTCATCTGGTAACTTAACCAAACACATGATAACTCTGGATATAACTGTGTATTAAACTGTTACTTGATTTAAAAAGACGTTATCATGCACTGCTTTTTATGGTCTCCATTGTGTTAATAGATGCCAGGAAATCATCACTTACAGGGTTCAAATAAACACCCCAAAAAAAATCGGCTCGCCGCTTTGCGGCTCGTGGACGATGCTCTGCATCGTCATTATTTTAGTCAAACCCCCCCTTAGCAAAAAGCTAGATCCGCCCCTGTACACTCCTATATAGAAATGAAAAGAGATAATTTCATGACATGTTAAGGAAGACAAAGAATGCAAGGGTCCCCCCTTGCTTTTTGTCCCGTCCTTAACATCTCATGGAATGATCTGCGATTACATAGTTTGGATAGACTTTTCATAGAAATGAAAAGAGATCATTTCATGACATGTTAAGGACGACACAGAGTGCAAGGGTCCCCTCTTCCTGTTTGTCCCGTCCTTAACATCTCAAGGAATGATCTGCGATTACATAGTTTGGATAGACTGATCAGACAATATAGAAATGAAAAGAGATAATTTCATGACATGTTAAGGAAGACACAGAATGCAAGGGTCCCCCCTTGCATTTTGTCCCGTCCTTTACATCTCATGAAATGATCTGCCATTAATAGTTTGGATAGACTGATCATACACTCCTATATAGAAATGAAAAGAGATCATTAAATGACATGTTAAGGACGACACAGAATGCAAGGGTCCCCCTTGCATTTTGTCCCGTCCTTAACATCTCATGAAATGATCTACGATTACATAGTTTGGATAGACTGATCATACAATCCTATATAGAAATGAAAAGAGATAATTTCATAGCATGTTAAGGACGACACAGAATGCAAGGTTCCCCCCTTTCATTTTGTCCCGTCCTTAACATCTCAAGGAATGATCTGCAATTACATAGTTTGGATAGACTGATCATACACTCCTATATAGAAATGAAAAGAGATCATTTCATGACATGTTAAGGACGACACAGAATGCAAGGGTCCCCCCTTGCTTTTTGTCCCGTCCTTAACATCTCATGGAATGATCTGCGATTACATAGTTTGGATAGACTTTTCATAGAAATGAAAAGAGATCATTTCATGACATGTTAAGGACGACACAGAGTGCAAGGGTCCCCTCTTCCTGTTTGTCCCGTCCTTAACATCTCATGGAATGATCTGCGATTACATAGTTTAGATAGACTGATCATACACTCCTATATAGAAATGAAAAGAGATAATTTCATGACATGTTAAGGAAGACACAGAATGCAAGATTCCCCCCTTGTATTTTGTCCCGTCCTTAACATCTCATGGAATGATCTGCGATTACATAGTTTGGATAGACTGATCATACAATCCTATATAGAAATGAAAAGAGATCATTTCATGACATGTTAAGGAAGACACAGAATGCAAGGGTCCCCCCTTGCATTTTGTCCCGTCCTTTTCATCTCATGAAATGATCTGCCATTACATAGTTTGGATAGACTGATCATACACCAGGCGCGGATCAACGGGGGGGGGGGGGGGGGGTTTAGGGGGTTTAAACCCCCCCTTGGGCGGCTCCCCCACCCCCAAAAAAAAGGGAAAAAAAAGAAAAAAAGAAAGAAAAAAGAACGCACGCTGGAGAGAAACCCTTTCAAGTGCAAATATTGTGAGAAGATATTCAACTCATCTGGTAACTTAACCAAACACATGATAACTCTGGATATAACTGTGTATTAAACTGTTACTTGATTTAAAAAGACGTTATCATGCACTGCTTTTTATGGTCTCCATTGTGTTAATAGATGCCAGGAAATCATCACTTACAGGGTTCAAATAAACACCCCAAAAAAAATCGGCTCGCCGCTTTGCGGCTCGTGGACGATGCTCTGCATCGTCATTATTTTAGTCAAACCCCCCCTTAGCAAAAAGCTAGATCCGCCCCTGTACACTCCTATATAGAAATGAAAAGAGATAATTTCATGACATGTTAAGGAAGACAAAGAATGCAAGGGTCCCCCCTTGCTTTTTGTCCCGTCCTTAACATCTCATGGAATGATCTGCGATTACATAGTTTGGATAGACTGATCATACACTCCTATATAGAAATGATCATACACTCCTATATAGAAATAAAAAGAGATCATTTTATGACATGTTAAGGACGACACAGAATGCCAGGGTATCCCCTTGCATTTTGTCCCGTCCTTAACATCTCATGGAATGATCTGCGATTACATAGTTTGGATAGACTGATCATACAATCCTATATAGAAATGAAAAGAGATAATTTCATGACATGTTAAGGACGACAAAGAATGCAAGGGTCCCCCCTTGCATTTTGTCCCGTCCTTAACATCTCATGGAATGATATGCGATTACATAGTTTGGATAGACTGATCACACAATCCTTTATAGAAATGAAAAGAGATAATTTCATGACATGTTAAGGAAGACACAAAATGCAAGGGTCCCCCCTTGCATTTTGTCCCGTCCTTTACATCTCATGAAATGATCTGCCATTACATAGTTTGGATAGACTGATCATACACTCCTATATAGAAATGAAAAGAGATCATTAAATGACATGTTAAGGACGACACAGAATGCAAGGGTCCCCCTTGCATTTTGTCCCGTCCTTAACATCTCATGAAATGATCTACGATTACATAGTTTGGATAGACTGATCATACAATCCTATATAGAAATGAAAAGAGATAATTTCATAGCATGTTAAGGACGACACAGAATGCAAGGTTCCCCCCTTTCATTTTGTCCCGTCCTTAACATCTCAAGGAATGATCTGCAATTACATAGTTTGGATACACTGATCATACACTCCTATATAGAAATGAAAAGAGATCATTTCATGACATGTTAAGGACGACACAGAATGCAAGGGTCCCCCCTTGCTTTTTGTCCCGTCCTTAACATCTCATGGAATGATCTGCGATTACATAGTTTGGATAGACTTTTCATAGAAATGAAAAGAGATCATTTCATGACATGTTAAGGACGACACAGAGTGCAAGGGTCCCCTCTTCCTGTTTGTCCCGTCCTTAACATCTCATGGAATGATCTGCGATTACATAGTTTAGATAGACTGATCATACACTCCTATATAGAAATGAAAAGAGATCATTTCATGACATGTTAAGGAAGACACAGAATGCAAGGGTCCCCCCTTGCATTTTGTCCCGTCCTTTACATCTCATGAAATGATCTGCCATTACATAGTTTGGATAGACTGATCATACACCAGGCGCAGATCAACGGGGGGGGGGGGGGTTTAGGGGGTTTAAACCCCCCCTTGGGCGGCCCCCCCCCCCCCAAAAAAAAAGGAAAAAAAAAGAAAAAAAGAAAGAAAAAAGAACGCACGCTGGAGAGAAACCCTTTCAAGTGCAAATATTGTGAGAAGATAGTCAACTCATCTGGTAACTTAACCAAACACATGATAACTCTGGATATAACTGTGTATTAAACTGTTACTTGATTTAAAAAGACGTTATCATGCACTGCTTTTTATGGTCTCCATTGTGTTAATAGATGCCAGGAAATCATCACTTACGGGGTTCAAATAAACACCCCAAAAAAAAATCGGCTCGTGGACGATGCTCCGCATCGTCATTATTTTAGTCAAACCCCCCCTTAGCAAAAAGCTAGATCCGCCCCTGTACACTCCTATATAGAAATGAAAAGAGATAATTTCATGACATGTTAAGGAAGACAAAGAATGCAAGGGTCCCCCCTTGCTTTTTGTCCCGTCCTTAACATCTCATGGAATGATCTGCGATTACATAGTTTGGATAGACTGATCATACACTCCTATATAGAAATGATCATACACTCCTATATAGAAATAAAAAGAGATCATTTTATGACATGTTAAGGACGACACAGAATGCCAGGGTATCCCCTTGCATTTTGTCCCGTCCTTAACATCTCATGGAATGATCTGCGATTACATAGTTTGGATAGACTGATCATACAATCCTATATAGAAATGAAAAGAGATAATTTCATAGCATGTTAAGGACGACACAGAATGCCAGGGTATCCCCTTGCATTTTGTCCCGTCCTTAACATCTCATGGAATGATCTGCGATTACATAGTTTGGATAGACTGATCATACAATCCTATATAGAAATGAAAAGAGATAATTTCATAGCATGTTAAGGACGACACAAAATGCAAAGTTCCCCCCATTCATTTTGTCCCGTCCTTAACATCTCAAGGAATGATCTGCAATTACATAGTTTGGATAGACTGATCATACACTCCTATATAGAAATGATCATACACTCCTATATAGAAATAAAAAGAGATCATTTCATGACATGTTAAGGACGACAAAGAATGCAAGGGTCCCCCCTTGCATTTTGTCCCGTCCTTAACATCTCATGAAATGATCTACGATTACATAGTTTGGATAGACTGATCATACAATCCTATATAGAAATGAAAAGAGATAATTTCATAGCATGTTAAGGACGACACAGAATGCAAGGTTCCCCCCTTTCATTTTGTCCCGTCCTTAACATCTCAAGGAATGATCTGCGATTACATAGTTTGGATAGACTGATCATACAATCCTATATAGAAATAAAAAGAGATAATTTCATAGCATGTTAAGGACGACACAGAATGCAAGGTTCCCCCCTATCATTTTGTCCCGTCCTTAACATCTCAAGGAATGATCTGCGATTACATAGTTAGGATACACTGATCATACAATCCTATATAGAAATAAAAAGAGATCATTTCATGACATGTTAAGGACGACACAGAATGCAAAGTTCCCCCCATTCATTTTGTCCCGTCCTTAACATCTCAAGGAATGATCTGCGATTACATAGTTTGGATAGACTGATCATACACTCCTATATAGAAATGATCATACACTCCTATATAGAAATAAAAAGAGATCATTTCATGACATGTTAAGGACGACACAGAATGCAAGGGTCCCCCCTTGCTTTTTGTCCCGTCCTTAACATCTCATGGAATGATCTGCGATTACATAGTTTGGATAGACTGATCATACAATCCTATATAGAAATGAAAAGAGATAATTTCATAGCATGTTAAGGACGACACAGAATGCAAGGTTCCCCCCTTTCATTTTGTCCCGTCCTTAACATCTCAAGGAATGATCTGCGATTACATAGTTTGGATAGACTGATCATACACTCCTATATAGAAATGATCATACACTCCTATATAGAAATAAAAAGAGATCATTTCATGACATGTTAAGGACGACACAGAATGCAAAGTTCCCCCCATTCATTTTGTCCCGTCCTTAACATCTCAAGGAATGATCTGCGATTACATAGTTTGGATAGACTGATCACACAATCCTATATAGAAATGAAAAGAGATCATTTCATGACATGTTAAGGACGACACAGAATGCCAGGGTATCCCCTTGCATTTTGTCCCGTCCTTAACATCTCATGGAATGATCTGCGATTACATAGTTTGGATAGACTGATCATACAATCCTATATAGAAATGAAAAGAGATAATTTCATAGCATGTTAAGGACGACACAGAATGCAAAGTTCCCCCCATTCATTTTGTCCCGTCCTTAACATCTCAAGGAATGATCTGCGATTACATAGTTTGGATAGACTGATCATACACTCCTATATTGAAATGATCATACACTCCTATATAGAAATAAAAAGAGATCATTTCATGACATGTTAAGGACGACACAGAATGCAAGGGTCCCCCCTTGCATTTTGTCCCCCCCTTAACATCTCATGGAATGATATGCGATTACATAGTTTGGACAGACTGATCATACACTCCTATATAGAAATAAAAAGAGATCATTTCATGACATGTTAAGGACGACAAAGAATGCAAGGGTCCCCCCTTGCATTTTGTCCCGTCCTTAACATCTCATGGAATGATATGCGATTACATAGTTTGGATAGACTGATCACACAATCCTATATAGAAATGAAAAGAGATAATTTCATGACATGTTAAGGAAGACACAGAATGCAAGGGTCCCCCTTGCATTTTGTCCCGTCCTTAACATCTCATGAAATGATCTACGATTACATAGTTTGGATAGACTGATCACACAATCCTATATAGAAATGAAAAGAGATAATTTCATGACATGTTAAGGAAGACACAGAATGCAAGGGTCCCCCCTTCCTTTTTGTCCCGTCCTTAACATCTCATGGAATGATCTGCGATTACATAGTTTGGATAGACTGATCATACAATCCTATATAGAAATGAAAAGAGATAATTTCATGACATGTTAAGGAAGACACAGAATGCAAGGGTCCCCCTTGCATTTTGTCCCGTCCTTAACATCTCATGGAATGATATGCGATTACATAGTTTGGATAGACTGATCACACAATCCTATATAGAAATGAAAAGAGATAATTTCATGACATGTTAAGGAAGACACAGAATGCAAGGGTCCCCCCTTCCTTTTTGTCCCGTCCTTAACATCTCATGGAATGATCTGCGATTACATAGTTTGGATAGACTGATCATACAATCCTATATAGAAATGAAAAGAGATAATTTCATAGCATGTTAAGGACGACACAGAATGCAAGGTTCCCCCCTTTCATTTTGTCCCGTCCTTAACATCTCATGGAATGATCTGCGATTACATAGTTTGGATAGACTTTTCATAGAAATGAAAAGAGATCATTTCATGACATGTTAAGGACGACACAGAGTGCAAGGGTCCCCTCTTCCTGTTTGTCCCGTCCTTAACATCTCAAGGAATGATCTGCGATTACATAGTTTGGATAGACTGATCAGACAATATAGAAATGAAAAGAGATAATTTCATGACATGTTAAGGAAGACACAGAATGCAAGATTCCCCCCTTGTATTTTGTCCCGTCCTTAACATCTCATGGAATGATCTGCGATTACATAGTTTGGATAGACTGATCATACAATCCTATATAGAAATGAAAAGAGATCATTTCATGACATGTTAAGGACGACAAAGAATGCAAGGGTCCCCCCTTGCATTTTGTCCCGTCCTTAACATCTCATGGAATGATATGCGATTACATAGTTTGGATAGACTGATCACACAATCCTTTATAGAAATGAAAAGAGATAATTTCATGACATGTTAAGGAAGACACAGAATGCAAGGGTCCCCCCTTGCATTTTGTCCCGTCCTTTACATCTCATGAAATGATCTGCCATTACATAGTTTGGATAGACTGATCATACACTCCTATATAGAAATGAAAAGAGATCATTAAATGACATGTTAAGGACGACACAGAATGCAAGGGTCCCCCTTGCATTTTGTCCCGTCCTTAACATCTCATGAAATGATCTACGATTACATAGTTTGGATAGACTGATCATACAATCCTATATAGAAATGAAAAGAGATAATTTCATAGCATGTTAAGGACGACACAGAATGCAAGGTTCCCCCCTTTCATTTTGTCCCGTCCTTAACATCTCAAGGAATGATCTGCAATTACATAGTTTGGATAGACTGATCATACACTCCTATATAGAAATGAAAAGAGATCATTTCATGACATGTTAAGGACGACACAGAATGCAAGGGTCCCCCCTTGCTTTTTGTCCCGTCCTTAACATCTCATGGAATGATCTGCGATTACATAGTTTGGATAGACTTTTCATAGAAATGAAAAGAGATCATTTCATGACATGTTAAGGACGACACAGAGTGCAAGGGTCCCCTCTTCCTGTTTGTCCCGTCCTTAACATCTCATGGAATGATCTGCGATTACATAGTTTAGATAGACTGATCATACACTCCTATATAGAAATGAAAAGAGATAATTTCATGACATGTTAAGGACGACAAAGAATGCAAGGGTCCCCCCTTGCATTTTGTCCCGTCCTTAACATCTCATGGAATGATATGCGATTACATAGTTTGGATAGACTGATCACACAATCCTATATAGAAATGAAAAGAGATAATTTCATGACATGTTAAGGAAGACACAGAATGCAAGGGTCCCCCCTTCCTTTTTGTCCCGTCCTTAACATCTCATGGAATGATCTGCGATTACATAGTTTGGATAGACTGATCATACAATCCTATATAGAAATGAAAAGAGATAATTTCATAGCATGTTAAGGACGACACAGAATGCAAGGTTCCCCCCTTTCATTTTGTCCCGTCCTTAACATCTCATGGAATGATCTGCGATTACATAGTTTGGATAGACTTTTCATAGAAATGAAAAGAGATCATTTCATGACATGTTAAGGACGACACAGAGTGCAAGGGTCCCCTCTTCCTGTTTGTCCCGTCCTTAACATCTCAAGGAATGATCTGCGATTACATAGTTTGGATAGACTGATCAGACAATATAGAAATGAAAAGAGATAATTTCATGACATGTTAAGGAAGACACAGAATGCAAGGGTCCCCCCTTGCATTTTGTCCCGTCCTTTACATCTCATGAAATGATCTGCCATTACATAGTTTGGATAGACTGATCATACACTCCTATATAGAAATGAAAAGAGATCATTAAATGACATGTTAAGGACGACACAGAATGCAAGGGTCCCCCTTGCATTTTGTCCCGTCCTTAACATCTCATGAAATGATCTACGATTACATAGTTTGGATAGACTGATCATACAATCCTATATAGAAATGAAAAGAGATAATTTCATAGCATGTTAAGGACGACACAGAATGCAAGGTTCCCCCCTTTCATTTTGTCCCGTCCTTAACATCTCAAGGAATGATCTGCAATTACATAGTTTGGATAGACTGATCATACACTCCTATATAGAAATGAAAAGAGATCATTTCATGACATGTTAAGGACGACACAGAATGCAAGGGTCCCCCCTTGCTTTTTGTCCCGTCCTTAACATCTCATGGAATGATCTGCGATTACATAGTTTGGATAGACTTTTCATAGAAATGAAAAGAGATCATTTCATGACATGTTAAGGACGACACAGAGTGCAAGGGTCCCCTCTTCCTGTTTGTCCCGTCCTTAACATCTCATGGAATGATCTGCGATTACATAGTTTAGATAGACTGATCATACACTCCTATATAGAAATGAAAAGAGATAATTTCATGACATGTTAAGGAAGACACAGAATGCAAGATTCCCCCCTTGTATTTTGTCCCGTCCTTAACATCTCATGGAATGATCTGCGATTACATAGTTTGGATAGACTGATCATACAATCCTATATAGAAATGAAAAGAGATCATTTCATGACATGTTAAGGAAGACACAGAATGCAAGGGTCCCCCCTTGCATTTTGTCCCGTCCTTTTCATCTCATGAAATGATCTGCCATTACATAGTTTGGATAGACTGATCATACACCAGGCGCGGATCAACGGGGGGGGGGGGGGGGGGGTTTAGGGGGTTTAAACCCCCCCTTGGGCGGCCCCCCCACCCCCCAAAAAAAGGGAAAAAAAAGAAAAAAAGAAAGAAAAAAGAACGCACGCTGGAGAGAAACCCTTTCAAGTGCAAATATTGTGAGAAGATATTCAACTCATCTGGTAACTTAACCAAACACATGATAACTCTGGATATAACTGTGTATTAAACTGTTACTTGATTTAAAAAGACGTTATCATGCACTGCTTTTTATGGTCTCCATTGTGTTAATAGATGCCAGGAAATCATCACTTACAGGGTTCAAATAAACACCCCAAAAAAAATCGGCGGCTCGTGGACGATGCTCTGCATCGTCATTATTTTAGTCAAACCCCCCCTTAGCAAAAAGCTAGATCCGCCCCTGTACACTCCTATATAGAAATGAAAAGAGATAATTTCATGACATGTTAAGGAAGACAAAGAATGCAAGGGTCCCCCCTTGCTTTTTGTCCCGTCCTTAACATCTCATGGAATGATCTGCGATTACATAGTTTGGATAGACTGATCATACACTCCTATATAGAAATGATCATACACTCCTATATAGAAATAAAAAGAGATCATTTTATGACATGTTAAGGACGACACAGAATGCCAGGGTATCCCCTTGCATTTTGTCCCGTCCTTAACATCTCATGGAATGATCTGCGATTACATAGTTTGGATAGACTGATCATACAATCCTATATAGAAATGAAAAGAGATAATTTCATGACATGTTAAGGACGACAAAGAATGCAAGGGTCCCCCCTTGCATTTTGTCCCGTCCTTAACATCTCATGGAATGATATGCGATTACATAGTTTGGATAGACTGATCACACAATCCTTTATAGAAATGAAAAGAGATAATTTCATGACATGTTAAGGAAGACACAAAATGCAAGGGTCCCCCCTTGCATTTTGTCCCGTCCTTTACATCTCATGAAATGATCTGCCATTACATAGTTTGGATAGACTGATCATACACTCCTATATAGAAATGAAAAGAGATCATTAAATGACATGTTAAGGACGACACAGAATGCAAGGGTCCCCCTTGCATTTTGTCCCGTCCTTAACATCTCATGAAATGATCTACGATTACATAGTTTGGATAGACTGATCATACAATCCTATATAGAAATGAAAAGAGATAATTTCATAGCATGTTAAGGACGACACAGAATGCAAGGTTCCCCCCTTTCATTTTGTCCCGTCCTTAACATCTCAAGGAATGATCTGCAATTACATAGTTTGGATACACTGATCATACTAGGCTTGAGTCGGTACGGTCGATCACACCGGGACCCGACCGTTGCCGTCGGGTCCCGGTTTCGTTTTTTGAGAACCGACGCTCCGAAAAAAATAATGAAATATGTAAGAAATTGCAGTTTTGCACACCACTAAAATCATTTCACCTTGAAACTTAAGTATTTAATTGTTACCAATCATATTCTAGCTCATCCTGAATCAATCCGAACTGCTGATATAAATATGGGTTGCAAAGCAGTTCGCCACTTCGCCCCATGGGGTTGTTGTTGCCAGCTGCTAGCTAGCTACTGTACTGGCCGGGTCTCTCGCCAGGATTAATAAATCAGGTTGAAAAAAACATTAATGTTTGAATAATAAAACGGCTTTCTAAAAAGTACTTCTTTACAACATACCGATCGAATAATTTTTAAAAGACAAAATGGATATTATTTCTTTGATTTTGAACACCGCATGCTTCTTTTAAAAGCTGAAAATTACTTGGTAATCACAAGAAGTTCGATACGGATAGCTGTTGCAAGGCAAGTTCAGACTAGTCTCGGAAAAATGCGCAGTGCTCCTCGTAGTTAGCTGTAATCCGTGCCAGAACGAACACAAACAAAGACGTGATCGTAACGAGAAAAAATCATTAAAAACTACGAGAGCACAATTGGAAAGACAACTACTCAAAATTATCGTAAGCAGATACATAACTTGGAGGAATAATACAATAGTTGTCCAAGAAAAGCCACAGAAATAGTGATATTTAAGGAGTTACTATAGGTACAATCATTATCGGAATGGGCCTGCTGATATGTCCGAATTACACGTTATTTGGTTTCTAGCCTCGTGTTCTAACACGAGGCTAGAAACCAAATAACGCCCTCTACGGTAAAAAGCAGTATAACAAAGGATTCGAGTATTTGCAGCAAGCCCCTTGCGATAAAAATGTACCCAGTTACTCCTCGATTATCACAATTTCTTTGGCATTTCTTGGGCGATTATTGAATTCTTTGTCCAAGTTATTTATCTGATTATCGTAATTTTGAGCAGTAGTTGTCTTTCCAATTGTGCTCTCGTAGTTTTTAATGATTTTTTTCTCGTTACGATCACGTCTTTGTTTGGGTTCGTTCTGGCACGCATTACAGCTAACAAGGAGCACTGCGCATTTTTCCGAGACTAGTCGGAACTTGCCTTGCAACAGCTATCCGTATCGAAACTTCTTGTGATTACCAAGTAATTTTCAGCTTTTGAAAGAAGCATGCGGTGTTCAAAATCAAAGAAAAAATATCTATTTTGTTTTTAAAAATTATTCGATCGGTATGTTGTAAAGGAGTACTTTTTAGAAAGCCGTTTTATTATTCAAACATTAATGTTTTTTGACCCGATTTATTCAACCTGCATGAATAAAAATGGCGGCTCGATCGTTGTCTTTCTATTTTTGCTCCAGTTTTTTTAATTTTAGAGGCACGATAATGGCACTAAACATCGCCAATCATGGATTAAAATAATGTCAAATGGAAGAATATACCGATCTGTGCCGAGGTATGCATGTGTTGATTTATTTGACTGATAAAAAAGGTCACTTTTAAGGGACATACTGATGATATGCGCTTTTTATAGAGGCAAGTGACAAATCCTGCGAGCTGATTTCGGGACACCGGGTCCCGATCGGTGCAAGGCCGTCGGGACCCGGTTTATGAAAATCCCGACATGACTCAGGCCTAGATCATACACTCCTATATAGAAATGAAAAGAGATCATTTCATGACATGTTAAGGACGACACAGAATGCAAGGGTCCCCCCTTGCTTTTTGTCCCGTCCTTAACATCTCATGGAATGATCTGCGATTACATAGTTTGGATAGACTTTTCATAGAAATGAAAAGAGATCATTTCATGACATGTTAAGGACGACACAGAGTGCAAGGGTCCCCTCTTCCTGTTTGTCCCGTCCTTAACATCTCATGGAATGATCTGCGATTACATAGTTTAGATAGACTGATCATACACTCCTATATAGAAATGAAAAGAGATCATTTCATGACATGTTAAGGAAGACACAGAATGCAAGGGTCCCCCCTTGCATTTTGTCCCGTCCTTTACATCTCATGAAATGATCTGCCATTACATAGTTTGGATAGACTGATCATACACCAGGCGCAGATCAACGGGGGGGGGGGGTTTAGGGGGTTTAAACCCCCCCTTGGGCGGCCCCCCCCCCCCCCAAAAAAAAAGGAAAAAAAAAGAAAAAAAGAAAGAAAAAAGAACGCACGCTGGAGAGAAACCCTTTCAAGTGCAAATATTGTGAGAAGATAGTCAACTCATCTGGTAACTTAACCAAACACATGATAACTCTGGATATAACTGTGTATTAAACTGTTACTTGATTTAAAAAGACGTTATCATGCACTGCTTTTTATGGTCTCCATTGTGTTAATAGATGCCAGGAAATCATCACTTACGGGGTTCAAATAAACACCCAAAAAAAAAATCGGCTCGTGGACGATGCTCCGCATCGTCATTATTTTAGTCAAACCCCCCCTTAGCAAAAAGCTAGATCCGCCCCTGTACACTCCTATATAGAAATGAAAAGAGATAATTTCATGACATGTTAAGGAAGACAAAGAATGCAAGGGTCCCCCCTTGCTTTTTGTCCCGTCCTTAACATCTCATGGAATGATCTGCGATTACATAGTTTGGATAGACTGATCATACACTCCTATATAGAAATGATCATACACTCCTATATAGAAATAAAAAGAGATCATTTTATGACATGTTAAGGACGACACAGAATGCCAGGGTATCCCCTTGCATTTTGTCCCGTCCTTAACATCTCATGGAATGATCTGCGATTACATAGTTTGGATAGACTGATCATACAATCCTATATAGAAATGAAAAGAGATAATTTCATAGCATGTTAAGGACGACACAGAATGCCAGGGTATCCCCTTGCATTTTGTCCCGTCCTTAACATCTCATGGAATGATCTGCGATTACATAGTTTGGATAGACTGATCATACAATCCTATATAGAAATGAAAAGAGATAATTTCATAGCATGTTAAGGACGACACAAAATGCAAAGTTCCCCCCATTCATTTTGTCCCGTCCTTAACATCTCAAGGAATGATCTGCGATTACATAGTTTGGATAGACTGATCATACACTCCTATATAGAAATGATCATACACTCCTATATAGAAATAAAAAGAGATCATTTCATGACATGTTAAGGACGACAAAGAATGCAAGGGTCCCCCCTTGCATTTTGTCCCGTCCTTAACATCTCATGAAATGATCTACGATTACATAGTTTGGATAGACTGATCATACAATCCTATATAGAAATGAAAAGAGATAATTTCATAGCATGTTAAGGACGACACAGAATGCAAGGTTCCCCCCTTTCATTTTGTCCCGTCCTTAACATCTCAAGGAATGATCTGCGATTACATAGTTTGGATAGACTGATCATACAATCCTATATAGAAATAAAAAGAGATAATTTCATAGCATGTTAAGGACGACACAGAATGCAAGGTTCCCCCCTATCATTTTGTCCCGTCCTTAACATCTCAAGGAATGATCTGCGATTACATAGTTAGGATACACTGATCATACAATCCTATATAGAAATAAAAAGAGATCATTTCATGACATGTTAAGGACGACACAGAATGCAAAGTTCCCCCCATTCATTTTGTCCCGTCCTTAACATCTCAAGGAATGATCTGCGATTACATAGTTTGGATAGACTGATCATACACTCCTATATAGAAATGATCATACACTCCTATATAGAAATAAAAAGAGATCATTTCATGACATGTTAAGGACGACACAGAATGCAAGGGTCCCCCCTTGCTTTTTGTCCCGTCCTTAACATCTCATGGAATGATCTGCGATTACATAGTTTGGATAGACTGATCATACAATCCTATATAGAAATGAAAAGAGATAATTTCATAGCATGTTAAGGACGACACAGAATGCAAGGTTCCCCCCTTTCATTTTGTCCCGTCCTTAACATCTCAAGGAATGATCTGCGATTACATAGTTTGGATAGACTGATCATACACTCCTATATAGAAATGATCATACACTCCTATATAGAAATAAAAAGAGATCATTTCATGACATGTTAAGGACGACACAGAATGCAAAGTTCCCCCCATTCATTTTGTCCCGTCCTTAACATCTCAAGGAATGATCTGCGATTACATAGTTTGGATAGACTGATCACACAATCCTATATAGAAATGAAAAGAGATCATTTCATGACATGTTAAGGACGACACAGAATGCCAGGGTATCCCCTTGCATTTTGTCCCGTCCTTAACATCTCATGGAATGATCTGCGATTACATAGTTTGGATAGACTGATCATACAATCCTATATAGAAATGAAAAGAGATAATTTCATAGCATGTTAAGGACGACACAGAATGCAAAGTTCCCCCCATTCATTTTGTCCCGTCCTTAACATCTCAAGGAATGATCTGCGATTACATAGTTTGGATAGACTGATCATACACTCCTATATTGAAATGATCATACACTCCTATATAGAAATAAAAAGAGATCATTTCATGACATGTTAAGGACGACACAGAATGCAAGGGTCCCCCCTTGCATTTTGTCCCGTCCTTAACATCTCATGGAATGATATGCGATTACATAGTTTGGACAGACTGATCATACACTCCTATATAGAAATAAAAAGAGATCATTTCATGACATGTTAAGGACGACAAAGAATGCAAGGGTCCCCCCTTGCATTTTGTCCCGTCCTTAACATCTCATGGAATGATATGCGATTACATAGTTTGGATAGACTGATCACACAATCCTATATAGAAATGAAAAGAGATAATTTCATGACATGTTAAGGAAGACACAGAATGCAAGGGTCCCCCTTGCATTTTGTCCCGTCCTTAACATCTCATGAAATGATCTACGATTACATAGTTTGGATAGACTGATCACACAATCCTATATAGAAATGAAAAGAGATAATTTCATGACATGTTAAGGAAGACACAGAATGCAAGGGTCCCCCCTTCCTTTTTGTCCCGTCCTTAACATCTCATGGAATGATCTGCGATTACATAGTTTGGATAGACTGATCATACAATCCTATATAGAAATGAAAAGAGATAATTTCATAGCATGTTAAGGACGACACAGAATGCAAGGTTCCCCCCTTTCATTTTGTCCCGTCCTTAACATCTCATGGAATGATCTGCGATTACATAGTTTGGATAGACTTTTCATAGAAATGAAAAGAGATCATTTCATGACATGTTAAGGACGACACAGAGTGCAAGGGTCCCCTCTTCCTGTTTGTCCCGTCCTTAACATCTCAAGGAATGATCTGCGATTACATAGTTTGGATAGACTGATCAGACAATCCTATATAGAAATGAAAAGAGATAATTTCATGACATGTTAAGGAAGACACAGAATGCAAGATTCCCCCCTTGTATTTTGTCCCGTCCTTAACATCTCATGGAATGATCTACGATTACATAGTTTGGATAGACTGATCATACAATCCTATATAGAAATGAAAAGAGATAATTTCATAGCATATTAAGGACGACACAGAATGCAAGGGTCCCCCCTTGCATTTTGTCCCGTCCTTAACATCTCATGGAATGATATGCGATTACATAGTTTGGATAGACTGATCACACAATCCTTTATAGAAATGAAAAGAGATAATTTCATGACATGTTAAGGAAGACACAGAATGCAAGGGTCCCCCCTTGCATTTTGTCCCGTCCTTTACATCTCATGAAATGATCTGCCATTACATAGTTTGGATAGACTGATCATACACTCCTATATTAGAAATGAAAAGAGATCATTAAATGACATGTTAAGGACGACACAGAATGCAAGGGTCCCCCTTGCATTTTGTCCCGTCCTTAACATCTCATGAAATGATCTACGATTACATAGTTTGGATAGACTGATCATACAATCCTATATAGAAATGAAAAGAGATAATTTCATAGCATATTAAGGACGACACAGAATGCAAGGTTCCCCCCTTTCATTTTGTCCCGTCCTTAACATCTCAAGGAATGATCTGCAATTACATAGTTTGGATAGACTGATCATACACTCCTATATAGAAATGAAAAGAGATCATTTCATGACATGTTAAGGACGACACAGAATGCAAGGGTCCCCCCTTGCTTTTTGTCCCGTCCTTAACATCTCATGGAATGATCTGCGATTACATAGTTTGGATAGACTTTTCATAGAAATGAAAAGAGATCATTTCATGACATGTTAAGGACGACACAGAGTGCAAGGGTCCCCTCTTCCTGTTTGTCCCGTCCTTAACATCTCATGGAATGATCTGCGATTACATAGTTTAGATAGACTGATCATACACTCCTATATAGAAATGAAAAGAGATCATTTCATGACATGTTAAGGAAGACACAGAATGCAAGGGTCCCCCCTTGCATTTTGTCCCGTCCTTTACATCTCATGAAATGATCTGCCATTACATAGTTTGGATAGACTGATCATACACCAGGCGCAGATCAACGGGGGGGGGGGGGGGGTTTAGGGGGTTTAAACCCCCCCTTGGGCGGCCCCCCCCCCCCCCCCCAAAAAAAAAGGAAAAAAAAAGAAAAAAAGAAAGAAAAAAGAACGCACGCTGGAGAGAAACCCTTTCAAGTGCAAATATTGTGAGAAGATAGTCAACTCATCTGGTAACTTAACCAAACACATGATAACTCTGGATATAACTGTGTATTAAACTGTTACTTGATTTAAAAAGACGTTATCATGCACTGCTTTTTATGGTCTCCATTGTGTTAATAGATGCCAGGAAATCATCACTTACGGGGTTCAAATAAACACCCCAAAAAAAAATCGGCTCGTGGACGATGCTCCGCATCGTCATTATTTTAGTCAAACCCCCCCTTAGCAAAAAGCTAGATCCGCCCCTGTACACTCCTATATAGAAATGAAAAGAGATAATTTCATGACATGTTAAGGAAGACAAAGAATGCAAGGGTCCCCCCTTGCTTTTTGTCCCGTCCTTAACATCTCATGGAATGATCTGCGATTACATAGTTTGGATAGACTGATCATACACTCCTATATAGAAATGATCATACACTCCTATATAGAAATAAAAAGAGATCATTTTATGACATGTTAAGGACGACACAGAATGCCAGGGTATCCCCTTGCATTTTGTCCCGTCCTTAACATCTCATGGAATGATCTGCGATTACATAGTTTGGATAGACTGATCATACAATCCTATATAGAAATGAAAAGAGATAATTTCATAGCATGTTAAGGACGACACAGAATGCCAGGGTATCCCCTTGCATTTTGTCCCGTCCTTAACATCTCATGGAATGATCTGCGATTACATAGTTTGGATAGACTGATCATACAATCCTATATAGAAATGAAAAGAGATAATTTCATAGCATGTTAAGGACGACACAGAATGCAAAGTTCCCCCCATTCATTTTGTCCCGTCCTTAACATCTCAAGGAATGATCTGCGATTACATAGTTTGGATAGACTGATCATACACTCCTATATAGAAATAAAAAGAGATCATTTCATGACATGTTAAGGACGACACAGAATGCAAGGGTCCCCCCCCCCTTGCTTTTTGTCCCGTCCTTAACATCTCATGGAATGATCTGCGATTACATAGTTTAGATAGACTGATCATACATTCCTATATAGAAATGAAAAGAGATAATTTCATAGCATGTTAAGGACGAAACAGAATGCAAGGGTCCCCCTTCCTTTTTGTCCCGTCCTTAACATCTCATGGAATGATCTACGATTACATAGTTTGGATAGACTGATCATACCTTCCTATATAGAAATGAAAAGAGATAATTTCATAGCATGTTAAGGACGACACAGAATGCAAGGGTCCCCCCTTGCTTTTTGTCCCGTCCTTAACATCTCATGGAATGATCTGCGATTACATAGTTTGGACAGACTGATCATACACTCCTATATAGAAATGAAAAGAGATAATTTCATAGCATGTTAAGGACGACACAGAATGCAAGGGTCCCCCTTGCATTTTGTCCCGTCCTTAACATCTCATGGAATGATCTACGATTACATAGTTTGGATAGACTGATCACACAATCCTATATAGAAATGAAAAGAGATAATTTCATGACATGTTAAGGAAGACACAGAATGCAAGATTCCCCCCTTGTATTCTGTCCCGTTCTTAACATCTCATGGAATGATCTGCGATTACATAGTTTGGATAGACTGATCATACATTCCTATATAGAAATGAAAAGAGATCATTTCATGACATGTTAAGGACGACACAGAATGCCAGGGTATCCCCTTGCATTTTGTCCCGTCCTTAACATCTCATGGAATGATCTGCGATTACATAGTTTGGATAGACTGATCATACAATCCTATATAGAAATGAAAAGAGATAATTTCATAGCATGTTAAGGACGACACAAAATGCAAAGTTCCCCCCATTCATTTTGTCCCGTCCTTAACATCTCAAGGAATGATCTGCGATTACATAGTTTGGATAGACTGATCATACACTCCTATATAGAAATGATCATACACTCCTATATAGAAATAAAAAGAGATCATTTCATGACATGTTAAGGACGACAAAGAATGCAAGGGTCCCCCCTTGCATTTTGTCCCGTCCTTAACATCTCATGAAATGATCTACGATTACATAGTTTGGATAGACTGATCATACAATCCTATATAGAAATGAAAAGAGATAATTTCATAGCATGTTAAGGACGACACAGAATGCAAGGTTCCCCCCTTTCATTTTGTCCCGTCCTTAACATCTCAAGGAATGATCTGCGATTACATAGTTTGGATAGACTGATCATACAATCCTATATAGAAATAAAAAGAGATAATTTCATAGCATGTTAAGGACGACACAGAATGCAAGGTTCCCCCCTATCATTTTGTCCCGTCCTTAACATCTCAAGGAATGATCTGCGATTACATAGTTAGGATACACTGATCATACAATCCTATATAGAAATAAAAAGAGATCATTTCATGACATGTTAAGGACGACACAGAATGCAAAGTTCCCCCCATTCATTTTGTCCCGTCCTTAACATCTCAAGGAATGATCTGCGATTACATAGTTTGGATAGACTGATCATACACTCCTATATAGAAATGATCATACACTCCTATATAGAAATAAAAAGAGATCATTTCATGACATGTTAAGGACGACACAGAATGCAAGGGTCCCCCCTTGCTTTTTGTCCCGTCCTTAACATCTCATGGAATGATCTGCGATTACATAGTTTGGATAGACTGATCATACAATCCTATATAGAAATGAAAAGAGATAATTTCATAGCATGTTAAGGACGACACAGAATGCAAGGTTCCCCCCTTTCATTTTGTCCCGTCCTTAACATCTCAAGGAATGATCTGCGATTACATAGTTTGGATAGACTGATCATACACTCCTATATAGAAATGATCATACACTCCTATATAGAAATAAAAAGAGATCATTTCATGACATGTTAAGGACGACACAGAATGCAAAGTTCCCCCCATTCATTTTGTCCCGTCCTTAACATCTCAAGGAATGATCTGCGATTACATAGTTTGGATAGACTGATCACACAATCCTATATAGAAATGAAAAGAGATCATTTCATGACATGTTAAGGACGACACAGAATGCCAGGGTATCCCCTTGCATTTTGTCCCGTCCTTAACATCTCATGGAATGATCTGCGATTACATAGTTTGGATAGACTGATCATACAATCCTATATAGAAATGAAAAGAGATAATTTCATAGCATGTTAAGGACGACACAGAATGCAAAGTTCCCCCCATTCATTTTGTCCCGTCCTTAACATCTCAAGGAATGATCTGCGATTACATAGTTTGGATAGACTGATCATACACTCCTATATAGAAATGATCATACACTCCTATATAGAAATAAAAAGAGATCATTTCATGACATGTTAAGGACGACACAGAATGCAAGGGTCCCCCCTTGCATTTTGTCCCGTCCTTAACATCTCATGGAATGATATGCGATTACATAGTTTGGACAGACTGATCATACACTCCTATATAGAAATAAAAAGAGATCATTTCATGACATGTTAAGGACGACAAAGAATGCAAGGGTCCCCCCTTGCATTTTGTCCCATCCTTAACATCTCATGGAATGATATGCGATTACATAGTTTGGATAGACTGATCACACAATCCTATATAGAAATGAAAAGAGATAATTTCATGACATGTTAAGGAAGACACAGAATGCAAGGGTCCCCCTTGCATTTTGTCCCGTCCTTAACATCTCATGAAATGATCTACGATTACATAGTTTGGATAGACTGATCACACAATCCTATATAGAAATGAAAAGAGATAATTTCATGACATGTTAAGGAAGACACAGAATGCAAGGGTCCCCCCTTCCTTTTTGTCCCGTCCTTAACATCTCATGGAATGATCTGCGATTACATAGTTTGGATAGACTGATCATACAATCCTATATAGAAATGAAAAGAGATAATTTCATAGCATGTTAAGGACGACACAGAATGCAAGGTTCCCCCCTTTCATTTTGTCCCGTCCTTAACATCTCATGGAATGATCTGCGATTACATAGTTTGGATAGACTTTTCATAGAAATGAAAAGAGATCATTTCATGACATGTTAAGGACGACACAGAGTGCAAGGGTCCCCTCTTCCTGTTTGTCCCGTCCTTAACATCTCAAGGAATGATCTGCGATTACATAGTTTGGATAGACTGATCAGACAATCCTATATAGAAATGAAAAGAGATAATTTCATGACATGTTAAGGAAGACACAGAATGCAAGATTCCCCCCTTGTATTTTGTCCCGTCCTTAACATCTCATGGAATGATCTGCGATTACATAGTTTGGATAGACTGATCATACAATCCTATATAGAAATGAAAAGAAATCATTTCATGACATGTTAAGGACGACAAAGAATGCAAGGGTCCCCCCTTGCATTTTGTCCCGTCCTTAACATCTCATGGAATGATATGCGATTACATAGTTTGGATAGACTGATCACACAATCCTTTATAGAAATGAAAAGAGATAATTTCATGACATGTTAAGGAAGACACAGAATGCAAGGGTCCCCCCTTGCATTTTGTCCCGTCCTTTACATCTCATGAAATGATCTGCCATTACATAGTTTGGATAGACTGATCATACACTCCTATATTAGAAATGAAAAGAGATCATTAAATGACATGTTAAGGACGACACAGAATGCAAGGGTCCCCCTTGCATTTTGTCCCGTCCTTAACATCTCATGAAATGATCTACGATTACATAGTTTGGATAGACTGATCATACAATCCTATATAGAAATGAAAAGAGATAATTTCATAGCATATTAAGGACGACACAGAATGCAAGGTTCCCCCCTTTCATTTTGTCCCGTCCTTAACATCTCAAGGAATGATCTGCAATTACATAGTTTGGATAGACTGATCATACACTCCTATATAGAAATGAAAAGAGATCATTTCATGACATGTTAAGGAAGACAAAGAATGCAAGGGTCCCCCCTTGCTTTTTGTCCCGTCCTTAACATCTCATGGAATGATCTGCGATTACATAGTTTGGATAGACTGATCATACACTCCTATATAGAAATGATCATACACTCCTATATAGAAATAAAAAGAGATCATTTTATGACATGTTAAGGACGACACAGAATGCCAGGGTATCCCCTTGCATTTTGTCCCGTCCTTAACATCTCATGGAATGATCTGCGATTACATAGTTTGGATAGACTGATCATACAATCCTATATAGAAATGAAAAGAGATAATTTCATAGCATGTTAAGGACGACACAGAATGCCAGGGTATCCCCTTGCATTTTGTCCCGTCCTTAACATCTCATGGAATGATCTGCGATTACATAGTTTGGATAGACTGATCATACAATCCTATATAGAAATGAAAAGAGATAATTTCATAGCATGTTAAGGACGACACAGAATGCAAAGTTCCCCCCATTCATTTTGTCCCGTCCTTAACATCTCAAGGAATGATCTGCGATTACATAGTTTGGATAGACTGATCATACACTCCTATATAGAAATAAAAAGAGATCATTTCATGACATGTTAAGGACGACACAGAATGCAAGGGTCCCCCCCCTTGCTTTTTGTCCCGTCCTTAACATCTCATGGAATGATCTGCGATTACATAGTTTAGATAGACTGATCATACATTCCTATATAGAAATGAAAAGAGATAATTTCATAGCATGTTAAGGACGAAACAGAATGCAAGGGTCCCCCTTCCTTTTTGTCCCGTCCTTAACATCTCATGGAATGATCTACGATTACATAGTTTGGATAGACTGATCATACCTTCCTATATAGAAATGAAAAGAGATAATTTCATAGCATGTTAAGGACGACACAGAATGCAAGGGTCCCCCCTTGCTTTTTGTCCCGTCCTTAACATCTCATGGAATGATCTGCGATTACATAGTTTGGACAGACTGATCATACACTCCTATATAGAAATGAAAAGAGATAATTTCATAGCATGTTAAGGACGACACAGAATGCAAGGGTCCCCCTTGCATTTTGTCCCGTCCTTAACATCTCATGGAATGATCTACGATTACATAGTTTGGATAGACTGATCACACAATCCTATATAGAAATGAAAAGAGATAATTTCATGACATGTTAAGGAAGACACAGAATGCAAGATTCCCCCCTTGTATTCTGTCCCGTTCTTAACATCTCATGGAATGATCTGCGATTACATAGTTTGGATAGACTGATCATACATTCCTATATAGAAATGAAAAGAGATCATTTCATGACATGTTAAGGACGACACAGAATGCCAGGGTATCCCCTTGCATTTTGTCCCGTCCTTAACATCTCATGGAATGATCTGCGATTACATAGTTTGGATAGACTGATCATACAATCCTATATAGAAATGAAAAGAGATAATTTCATAGCATGTTAAGGACGACACAAAATGCAAAGTTCCCCCCATTCATTTTGTCCCGTCCTTAACATCTCAAGGAATGATCTGCGATTACATAGTTTGGATAGACTGATCATACACTCCTATATAGAAATGATCATACACTCCTATATAGAAATAAAAAGAGATCATTTCATGACATGTTAAGGACGACAAAGAATGCAAGGGTCCCCCCTTGCATTTTGTCCCGTCCTTAACATCTCATGAAATGATCTACGATTACATAGTTTGGATAGACTGATCATACAATCCTATATAGAAATGAAAAGAGATAATTTCATAGCATGTTAAGGACGACACAGAATGCAAGGTTCCCCCCTTTCATTTTGTCCCGTCCTTAACATCTCAAGGAATGATCTGCGATTACATAGTTTGGATAGACTGATCATACAATCCTATATAGAAATAAAAAGAGATAATTTCATAGCATGTTAAGGACGACACAGAATGCAAGGTTCCCCCCTATCATTTTGTCCCGTCCTTAACATCTCAAGGAATGATCTGCGATTACATAGTTAGGATACACTGATCATACAATCCTATATAGAAATAAAAAGAGATCATTTCATGACATGTTAAGGACGACACAGAATGCAAAGTTCCCCCCATTCATTTTGTCCCGTCCTTAACATCTCAAGGAATGATCTGCGATTACATAGTTTGGATAGACTGATCATACACTCCTATATAGAAATGATCATACACTCCTATATAGAAATAAAAAGAGATCATTTCATGACATGTTAAGGACGACACAGAATGCAAGGGTCCCCCCTTGCTTTTTGTCCCGTCCTTAACATCTCATGGAATGATCTGCGATTACATAGTTTGGATAGACTGATCATACAATCCTATATAGAAATGAAAAGAGATAATTTCATAGCATGTTAAGGACGACACAGAATGCAAGGTTCCCCCCTTTCATTTTGTCCCGTCCTTAACATCTCAAGGAATGATCTGCGATTACATAGTTTGGATAGACTGATCATACACTCCTATATAGAAATGATCATACACTCCTATATAGAAATAAAAAGAGATCATTTCATGACATGTTAAGGACGACACAGAATGCAAAGTTCCCCCCATTCATTTTGTCCCGTCCTTAACATCTCAAGGAATGATCTGCGATTACATAGTTTGGATAGACTGATCACACAATCCTATATAGAAATGAAAAGAGATCATTTCATGACATGTTAAGGACGACACAGAATGCCAGGGTATCCCCTTGCATTTTGTCCCGTCCTTAACATCTCATGGAATGATCTGCGATTACATAGTTTGGATAGACTGATCATACAATCCTATATAGAAATGAAAAGAGATAATTTCATAGCATGTTAAGGACGACACAGAATGCAAAGTTCCCCCCATTCATTTTGTCCCGTCCTTAACATCTCAAGGAATGATCTGCGATTACATAGTTTGGATAGACTGATCATACACTCCTATATAGAAATGATCATACACTCCTATATAGAAATAAAAAGAGATCATTTCATGACATGTTAAGGACGACACAGAATGCAAGGGTCCCCCCTTGCATTTTGTCCCGTCCTTAACATCTCATGGAATGATATGCGATTACATAGTTTGGACAGACTGATCATACACTCCTATATAGAAATAAAAAGAGATCATTTCATGACATGTTAAGGACGACAAAGAATGCAAGGGTCCCCCCTTGCATTTTGTCCCGTCCTTAACATCTCATGGAATGATATGCGATTACATAGTTTGGATAGACTGATCACACAATCCTATATAGAAATGAAAAGAGATAATTTCATGACATGTTAAGGAAGACACAGAATGCAAGGGTCCCCCTTGCATTTTGTCCCGTCCTTAACATCTCATGAAATGATCTACGATTACATAGTTTGGATAGACTGATCACACAATCCTATATAGAAATGAAAAGAGATAATTTCATGACATGTTAAGGAAGACACAGAATGCAAGTGTCCCCCCTTCCTTTTTGTCCCGTCCTTAACATCTCATGGAATGATCTGCGATTACATAGTTTGGATAGACTGATCATACAATCCTATATAGAAATGAAAAGAGATAATTTCATAGCATGTTAAGGACGACACAGAATGCAAGGTTCCCCCCTTTCATTTTGTCCCGTCCTTAACATCTCATGGAATGATCTGCGATTACATAGTTTGGATAGACTTTTCATAGAAATGAAAAGAGATCATTTCATGACATGTTAAGGACGACACAGAGTGCAAGGGTCCCCTCTTCCTGTTTGTCCCGTCCTTAACATCTCAAGGAATGATCTGCGATTACATAGTTTGGATAGACTGATCAGACAATCCTATATAGAAATGAAAAGAGATAATTTCATGACATGTTAAGGAAGACACAGAATGCAAGATTCCCCCCTTGTATTTTGTCCCGTCCTTAACATCTCATGGAATGATCTGCGATTACATAGTTTGGATAGACTGATCATACAATCCTATATAGAAATGAAAAGAGATCATTTCATGACATGTTAAGGACGACAAAGAATGCAAGGGTCCCCCCTTGCATTTTGTCCCGTCCTTAACATCTCATGGAATGATATGCGATTACATAGTTTGGATAGACTGATCACACAATCCTTTATAGAAATGAAAAGAGATAATTTCATGACATGTTAAGGAAGACACAGAATGCAAGGGTCCCCCCTTGCATTTTGTCCCGTCCTTTACATCTCATGAAATGATCTGCCATTACATAGTTTGGATAGACTGATCATACACTCCTATATTAGAAATGAAAAGAGATCATTAAATGACATGTTAAGGACGACACAGAATGCAAGGGTCCCCCTTGCATTTTGTCCCGTCCTTAACATCTCATGAAATGATCTACGATTACATAGTTTGGATAGACTGATCATACAATCCTATATAGAAATGAAAAGAGATAATTTCATAGCATATTAAGGACGACACAGAATGCAAGGTTCCCCCCTTTCATTTTGTCCCGTCCTTAACATCTCAAGGAATGATCTGCAATTACATAGTTTGGATAGACTGATCATACACTCCTATATAGAAATGAAAAGAGATCATTTCATGACATGTTAAGGACGACACAGAATGCAAGGGTCCCCCCTTGCTTTTTGTCCCGTCCTTAACATCTCATGGAATGATCTGCGATTACATAGTTTGGATAGACTTTTCATAGAAATGAAAAGAGATCATTTCATGACATGTTAAGGACGACACAGAGTGCAAGGGTCCCCTCTTCCTGTTTGTCCCGTCCTTAACATCTCATGGAATGATCTGCGATTACATAGTTTAGATAGACTGATCATACACTCCTATATAGAAATGAAAAGAGATAATTTCATGACATGTTAAGGAAGACACAGAATGCAAGATTCCCCCCTTGTATTTTGTCCCGTCCTTAACATCTCATGGAATGATCTGCGATTACATAGTTTGGATAGACTGATCATACAATCCTATATAGAAATGAAAAGAGATCATTTCATGACATGTTAAGGAAGACACAGAATGCAAGGGTCCCCCCTTGCATTTTGTCCCGTCCTTTACATCTCATGAAATGATCTGCCATTACATAGTTTGGATAGACTGATCATACACCAGGCGCGGATCAAGGGGGGGGGGGTTTAGGGGGTTTAAACCCCCCCCTTGGGCGCCCCCCCCCCCAAAAAAAAAGGAAAAAAAAAGAAAAAAAGAAAGAAAAAAGAACGCACGCTGGAGAGAAACCCTTTCAAGTGCAAATATTGTGAGAAGATATTCAACTCATCTGGTAACTTAACCAAACACATGATAACTCTGGATATAACTGTGTATTAAACTGTTACTTGATTTAAAAAGACGTTATCATGCACTGCTTTTTATGGTCTCCATTGTGTTAATAGATGCCAGGAAATCATCACTTACGGGGTTCAAATAAACACCCCAAAAAAAAATTGGCTCGCCGCTTTGCGGCTCGTGGACGATGCTCCTCATCGTCATTATTTTAGTCAAACCCCCCCTTAGCAAAAAGCTAGATCCGCCCCTGTACACTCCTATATAGAAATGAAAAGAGATAATTTCATGACATGTTAAGGAAGACAAAGAATGCAAGGGTCCCCCCTTGCTTTTTGTCCCGTCCTTAACATCTCATGGAATGATCTGCGATTACATAGTTTGGATAGACTGATCATACACTCCTATATAGAAATGATCATACACTCCTATATAGAAATAAAAAGAGATCATTTTATGACATGTTAAGGACGACACAGAATGCCAGGGTATCCCCTTGCATTTTGTCCCGTCCTTAACACCTCATGGAATGATCTGCGATTACATAGTTTGGATAGACTGATCATACAATCCTATATAGAAATGAAAAGAGATAATTTCATAGCATGTTAAGGACGACACAGAATGCCAGGGTATCCCCTTGCATTTTGTCCCGTCCTTAACATCTCATGGAATGATCTGCGATTACATAGTTTGGATAGACTGATCATACAATCCTATATAGAAATGAAAAGAGATAATTTCATAGCATGTTAAGGACGACACAGAATGCAAAGTTCCCCCCATTCATTTTGTCCCGTCCTTAACATCTCAAGGAATGATCTGCGATTACATAGTTTGGATAGACTGATCATACACTCCTATATAGAAATAAAAAGAGATCATTTCATGACATGTTAAGGACGACACAGAATGCAAGGTTCCCCCCTATCATTTTGTCCCGTCCTTAACATCTCAAGGAATGATCTGCGATTACATAGTTTGGATAGACTGATCATACAATCCTATATAGAAATAAAAGGAGATCATTTCATGACATGTTAAGGACGACAAAGAATGCAAGGGTCCCCCCTTGCATTTTGTCCCGTCCTTAACATCTCATGGAATGATATGCGATTACATAGTTTGTACAGACTGATCATACACTCCTATATAGAAATAAAAAGAGATCATTTCATGACATGTTAAGGACGGCAAAGAATGCAAGGGTCCCCCCTTGCATTTTGTCCCGTCCTTAACATCTCATGGAATGATCTGCGATTACATAGTTTGGACAGACTGATTATACAATCCTATATAGAAATGAAAAGAGATAATTTCATAGCATGTTAAGGACGACACAGAATGCAAGGGTCCCCCTTGCATTTTGTCCCGTCCTTAACATCTCATGGAATGATCTACGATTACATAGTTTGGATAGACTGATCACACAATCCTATATAGAAATGAAAAGAGATAATTTCATGACATGTTAAGGAAGACACAGAATGCAAGATTCCCCCCTTGTATTCTGTCCCGTTCTTAACATCTCATGGAATGATCTGCGATTACATAGTTTGGATAGACTGATCATACATTCCTATATAGAAATGAAAAGAGATCATTTCATGACATGTTAAGGACGACACAGAATGCCAGGGTATCCCCTTGCATTTTGTCCCGTCCTTAACATCTCATGGAATGATCTGCGATTACATAGTTTGGATAGACTGATCATACAATCCTATATAGAAATGAAAAGAGATAATTTCATAGCATGTTAAGGACGACACAGAATGCAAAGTTCCCCCCATTCATTTTGTCCCGTCCTTAACATCTCAAGGAATGATCTGCGATTACATAGTTTGGATAGACTGATCATACACTCCTATATAGAAATAAAAAGAGATCATTTCATGACATGTTAAGGACGACACAGAATGCAAGGGTCCCCCCCCCCCTTGCTTTTTGTCCCGTCCTTAACATCTCATGGAATGATCAGCGATTACATAGTTTAGATAGACTGATCATACATTCCTATATAGAAATGAAAAGAGATAATTTCATAGCATGTTAAGGACGAAACAGAATGCAAGGGTCCCCCTTCCTTTTTGTCCCGTCCTTAACATCTCATGGAATGATCTGCGATTACAAAGTTTGGATAGACTGATCATACAATCCTATATAGAAATAAAAAGAGATAATTTCATAGCATGTTAAGGACGACACAGAATGCAAAGTTCCCCCCTTTCATTTTGTCCCGTCCTTAACATCTCAAGGAATGATCTGCGATTACATAGTTTGGATAGACTGATCACACAATCCTATATAGAAATGAAAAGAGATCATTTCATGACATGTTAAGGACGACACAGAATGCCAGGGTATCCCCTTGCATTTTGTCCCGTCCTTAACATCTCGTGGAATGATCTGCGATTACATAGTTTGGATAGACTGATCATACAATCCTATATAGAAATGAAAAGAGATAATTTCATAGCATGTTAAGGACGACAAAGAATGCAAGGGTCCCCCCTTGCATTTTGTCCTGTCCTTAACATCTCATGGAATGATATGCGATTACATAGTTTGGATAGACTGATCACACAATCCTATATAGAAATGAAAAGGGATAATTTCATGACATGTTAAGGACGACACAGAATGCAAGGGTCCCCCCTTGCTTTTTGTCCCGTCCTTAACATCTCATGGAATGATCTGCGATTACATAGTTTGGACAGACTGATCATACACTCCTATATAGAAATGAAAAGAGATAAATTCATAGCATGTTAAGGACGACACAGAATGCAAGGGTCCCCCTTGCATTTTGTCCCGTCCTTAACATCTCATGGAATGATCTACGATTACATAGTTTGGATAGACTGATCATACCTTCCTATATAGAAATGAAAAGAGATAATTTCATAGCATGTTAAGGACGACACAGAATGCAAGGGTCCCCCCTTGCTTTTTGTCCCGTCCTTAACATCTCATGGAATGATCTGCGATTACATAGTTTGGACAGACTGATCATACACTCCTATATAGAAATGAAAAGAGATAATTTCATAGCATGTTAAGGACGACACAGAATGCAAGGGTCCCCCTTGCATTTTGTCCCGTCCTTAACATCTCATGGAATGATCTACGATTACATAGTTTGGATAGACTGATCACACAATCCTATATAGAAATGAAAAGAGATAATTTCATGACATGTTAAGGAAGACACAGAATGCAAGATTCCCCCCTTGTATTCTGTCCCGTTCTTAACATCTCATGGAATGATCTGCGATTACATAGTTTGGATAGACTGATCATACATTCCTATATAGAAATGAAAAGAGATCATTTCATGACATGTTAAGGACGACACAGAATGCCAGGGTATCCCCTTGCATTTTGTCCCGTCCTTAACATCTCATGGAATGATCTGCGATTACATAGTTTGGATAGACTGATCATACAATCCTATATAGAAATGAAAAGAGATCATTTCATGACATGTTAAGGACGAAAAAGAATGCAAGGGTCCCCCCTTGCATTTTGTCCCGTCCTTAACATCTCATGGAATGATATGCGATTACATAGTTTGGACAGACTGATCATACACTCCTATATAGAAATGATCATACACTCCTATATAGAAATAAAAAGAGATCATTTCATGACATGTTAAGGACGACACAGAATGCAAGGGTCCCCCCTTGCATTTTGTCCCGTCCTTAACATCTCATGGAATGATCTGCGATTACAAAGTTTGGATAGACTGATCATACAATCCTATATAGATATAAAAAGAGATAATTTCATAGCATGTTAAGGACGACAAAGAATGCAAGGGTCCCCCCTTGCATTTTGTCCCGTCCTTAACATCTCATGAAATGATCTACGATTACATAGTTTGGATAGACTGATCACACAATCCTATATAGAAATGAAAAGAGATAATTTCATGACATGTTAAGGAAGACACAGAATGCAAGGGTCCCCCCTTCCTTTTTGTCCCGTCCTTAACATCTCATGGAATGATCTGCGATTACATAGTTTGGATAGACTGATCATACAATCCTATATAGAAATTAAAAGAGATAATTTCATAGCATGTTAAGGACGACACAGAATGCAAGGTTCCCCCCTTTCATTTTGTCCCGTCCTTAACACCTCAAGGAATGATCTGCGATTACATAGTTTGGATAGACTGATCATACAATCCTATATAGAAATAAAAAGAGATAATTTCATAGCATGTTAAGGACGACACAGAATGCAAGGTTCCCCCCTATCATTTTGTCCTGTCCTTAACATCTCAAGGAATGATCTGCGATTACATAGTTTGGATAGACTGATCATACACTCCTATATAGAAATAAAAAGAGATCATTTCATGACATGTTAAGGACGACACAGAATGCAAGGGTCCCCCCTTGCTTTTTGTCCCGTCCTTAACATCTCATGGAATGATCTGCGATTACATAGTTTAGATAGACTGATCATACATTCCTATATAGAAATGAAAAGAGATAAATTTCATAGCATGTTAAGGACGAAACAGAATGCAAGGGTCCCCCTTCCTTTTTGTCCCATCCTTAACATCTCATGGAATGATCTGCGATTACAAAGTTTGGATAGACTGATCATACAATCCTATATAGAAATAAAAAGAGATAATTTCATAGCATGTTAAGTACGACACAGAATGCAAAGTTCCCCCCTTTCATTTTGTCCCGTCCTTAACATCTCAAGGAATGATCTGCGATTACATAGTTTGGATAGACTGATCACACAATCCTATATAGAAATGAAAAGAGATCATTTCATGACATGTTAAGGATGACACAGAATGCCAGGGTATCCCCTTGCATTTTGTCCCGTCCTTAACATCTCATGGAATGATCTGCGATTACATAGTTTGGATAGACTGATCATACAATCCTATATAGAAATGAAAAGAGATAATTTCATAGCATGTTAAGGACGACAAAGAATGCAAGGGTCCCCCCTTGCATTTTGTCCTGTCCTTAACATCTCATGGAATGATATGCGATTACATAGTTTGGATAGACTGATCACACAATCCTATACCGTGTGTCTCAAAAAAAACGTAACACTTTTGAAATGGTTGCCAAATTGAGCATATATAATTTTATGAAAAAATGTCTATATGTATGGAAAGCTAAAGGACCAACCTTTCATATGATATGAAAAAATTAAAAAAAAAATCATGCTTCGATGGACAGTGTTCACTTAAGTTAGAGGTATGAAAATGGGCCTGCGCAGGATTTTTCCTTCCAATTTTGGACAGGTAAATTACTTGTAACTTACAAAATAAGGTCGATATGAGATATTCATGATCGATGGATCAAAAGGATATTTTGAATCAAAAGGATATTTTGAATACCTCGAATACCATTCCTTTTTCAGTGTTATTTATCAATCCCGAAACACCACCGCCCACCCCCCCCCCCCCACACACACACACACACACATACACACACGTGCACACACACACACACACACATTAGGGCAGACATGACAAAAAACAAGTTAAATCTTTTTTTAAAAGATTTTCATGTTTCTTTTATTTCTTTCTTATTTAAAACTGCTTTGTTCATCTTAAAATGAAAGATCTGACAAAAGTAATCAGTTCAGTAGTCCACATGGCTATCTTTTCTTCTTGATTGAATATCAAGGCTTTCAAAGTACCGACTGAGTAAGGGTACCGGTAAAGATAAAAGTCTTTCACATTAATGATTCAAAATATCCTTTTGATCCATCGATCATGAATATCTCATATCGACCTTATTTTGTAAGTTACAAGTAATTTACCTGTCCAAAATTGGAAGGAAAAATCCTGCGCAGGCCCATTTTCATACCTCTAACTTAAGTGAACACTGTCCATCGAAGCATGATTTTTTTTAATTTTTTCATATCATATGAAAGGTTGGTCCTTTAGCTTTCCATACATATAGACATTTTTTCATAAAATTATATATGCTCAATTTGGCAACCATTTCAAAAGTGTTACGTTTTTTTTGAGACACACGGTATAGAAATGAAAAGGGATAATTTCATGACATGTTAAGGACGACACAGAATGCAAGGGTCCCCCCTTGCTTTTTGTCCCGTCCTTAACATCTCATGGAATGATCTGCGATTACATAGTTTGGACAGACTGATCATACACTCCTATATAGAAATGAAAAGAGATAATTTCATAGCATGTTAAGGACGACACAGAATGCAAGGGTCCCCCTTGCATTTTGTCCCGTCCTTAACATCTCAAGGAATGATCTGCGATTACATAGTTTGGATAGACTGATCATACAATCCTATATAGAAATAAAAAGAGATAATTTCATAGCATGTTAAGGACGACACAGAATGCAAAGTTCCCCCCTTTCATTTTGTCCCGTCCTTAACATCTCAAGGAATGATCTGCGATTACATAGTTTGGATAGACTGATCACACAATCCTATATAGAAATGAAAAGAGATCATTTCATGACATGTTAAGGACGACACAGAATGCCAGGGTATCCCCTTGCATTTTGTCCCGTCCTTAACATCTCGTGGAATGATCTGCGATTACATAGTTTGGATAGACTGATCATACAATCCTATATAGAAATGAAAAGAGATAATTTCATAGCATGTTAAGGACGACAAAGAATGCAAGGGTCCCCCCTTGCATTTTGTCCTGTCCTTAACATCTCATGGAATGATATGCGATTACATAGTTTGGATAGACTGATCACACAATCCTATATAGAAATGAAAAGGGATAATTTCATGACATGTTAAGGACGACACAGAATGCAAGGGTCCCCCCTTGCTTTTTGTCCCGTCCTTAACATCTCATGGAATGATCTGCGATTACATAGTTTGGACAGACTGATCATACACTCCTATATAGAAATGAAAAGAGATAATTTCATAGCATGTTAAGGACGACACAGAATGCAAGGGTCCCCCTTGCATTTTGTCCCGTCCTTAACATCTCATGGAATGATCTACGATTACATAGTTTGGATAGACTGATCATACCTTCCTATATAGAAATGAAAAGAGATAATTTCATAGCATGTTAAGGACGACACAGAATGCAAGGGTCCCCCCTTGCTTTTTGTCCCGTCCTTAACATCTCATGGAATGATCTGCGATTACATAGTTTGGACAGACTGATCATACACTCCTATATAGAAATGAAAAGAGATAATTTCATAGCATGTTAAGGACGACACAGAATGCAAGGGTCCCCCTTGCATTTTGTCCCGTCCTTAACATCTCATGGAATGATCTACGATTACATAGTTTGGATAGACTGATCACACAATCCTATATAGAAATGAAAAGAGATAATTTCATGACATGTTAAGGAAGACACAGAATGCAAGATTCCCCCCTTGTATTCTGTCCCGTTCTTAACATCTCATGGAATGATCTGCGATTACATAGTTTGGATAGACTGATCATACATTCCTATATAGAAATGAAAAGAGATCATTTCATGACATGTTAAGGACGACACAGAATGCCAGGGTATCCCCTTGCATTTTGTCCCGTCCTTAACATCTCATGGAATGATCTGCGATTACATAGTTTGGATAGACTGATCATACAATCCTATATAGAAATGAAAAGAGATAATTTCATAGCATGTTAAGGACGACACAGAATGCAAGGTTCCCCCCTTTCATTTTGTCCCGTCCTTAACATCTCAAGGAATGATCTGCGATTACATAGTTTGGATAGACTGATCATACAATCCTATATAGAAATAAAAAGAGATAATTTCATAGCATGTTAAGGACGACACAGAATGCAAGGTTCCCCCCTATCATTTTGTCCCGTCCTTAACATCTCAAGGAATGATCTGCGATTACATAGTTTGGATAGACTGATCACACAATCCTATATAGAAATGAAAAGAGATCATTTCATGACATGTTAAGGACGACACAGAATGCCAGGGTATCCCCTTGCATTTTGTCCCGTCCTTAACATCTCATGGAATGATCTGCGATTACATAGTTTGGATAGACTGATCATACAATCCTATATAGAAATGAAAAGAGATAATTTCATAGCATGTTAAGGACGACAAAGAATGCAAGGGTCCCCCCTTGCATTTTGTCCCGTCCTTAACATCTCAAGGAATGATCTGCGATTACATAGTTTGGATAGACTGATCATACAATCCTATATAGAAATGAAAAGAGATCATTTCATGACATGTTAAGGACGAAAAAGAATGCAAGGGTCCCCCCTTGCATTTTGTCCCGTCCTTAACATCTCATGGAATGATATGCGATTACATAGTTTGGACAGACTGATCATACACTCCTATATAGAAATGATCATACACTCCTATATAGAAATAAAAAGAGATCATTTCATGACATGTTAAGGACGACACAGAATGCAAGGGTCCCCCCTTGCATTTTGTCCCGTCCTTAACATCTCATGGAATGATCTGCGATTACAAAGTTTGGATAGACTGATCATACAATCCTATATAGAAATAAAAAGAGATAATTTCATAGCATGTTAAGGACGACAAAGAATGCAAGGGTCCCCCCTTGCATTTTGTCCCGTCCTTAACATCTCATGAAATGATCTACGATTACATAGTTTGGATAGACTGATCACACAATCCTATATAGAAATGAAAAGAGATAATTTCATGACATGTTAAGGAAGACACAGAATGCAAGGGTCCCCCCTTCCTTTTTGTCCCGTCCTTAACATCTCATGGAATGATCTGCGATTACATAGTTTGGATAGACTGATCATACAATCCTATATAGAAATGAAAAGAGATAATTTCATAGCATGTTAAGGACGACACAGAATGCAAGGTTCCCCCCTTTCATTTTGTCCCGTCCTTAACATCTCAAGGAATGATCTGCGATTACATAGTTTGGATAGACTGATCATACAATCCTATATAGAAATAAAAAGAGATAATTTCATAGCATGTTAAGGACGACACAGAATGCAAGGTTCCCCCCTATCATTTTGTCCCGTCCTTAACATCTCAAGGAATGATCTGCGATTACATAGTTTGGATAGACTGATCATACACTCCTATATAGAAATAAAAAGAGATCATTTCATGACATGTTAAGGACGACACAGAATGCAAGGGTCCCCCCTTGCTTTTTGTCCCGTCCTTAACATCTCAAGGAATGATCTGCGATTACATAGTTTGGATAGACTGATCATACAATCCTATATAGAAATAAAAAGAGATAATTTCATAGCATGTTAAGGACGACACAGAATGCAAGGTTCCCCCCTATCATTTTGTCCCGTCCTTAACATCTCAAGGAATGATCTGCGATTACATAGTTTGGATAGACTGATCATACACTCCTATATAGAAATAAAAAGAGATCATTTCATGACATGTTAAGGACGACACAGAATGCAAGGGTCCCCCCTTGCTTTTTGTCCCGTCCTTAACATCTCATGGAATGATCTGCGATTACATAGTTTAGATAGACTGATCATACATTCCTATATAGAAATGAAAAGAGATAAATTTCATAGCATGTTAAGGACGAAACAGAATGCAAGGGTCCCCCTTCCTTTTTGTCCCATCCTTAACATCTCATGGAATGATCTGCGATTACAAAGTTTGGATAGACTGATCATACAATCCTATATAGAAATAAAAAGAGATAATTTCATAGCATGTTAAGTACGACACAGAATGCAAAGTTCCCCCCTTTCATTTTGTCCCGTCCTTAACATCTCAAGGAATGATCTGCGATTACATAGTTTGGATAGACTGATCACACAATCCTATATAGAAATGAAAAGAGATCATTTCATGACATGTTAAGGACGACACAGAATGCCAGGGTATCCCCTTGCATTTTGTCCCGTCCTTAACATCTCATGGAATGATCTGCGATTACATAGTTTGGATAGACTGATCATACAATCCTATATAGAAATGAAAAGAGATAATTTCATAGCATGTTAAGGACGACAAAGAATGCAAGGGTCCCCCCTTGCATTTTGTCCTGTCCTTAACATCTCATGGAATGATATGCGATTACATAGTTTGGATAGACTGATCACACAATCCTATATAGAAATGAAAAGGGATAATTTCATGACATGTTAAGGACGACACAGAATGCAAGGGTCCCCCCTTGCTTTTTGTCCCGTCCTTAACATCTCATGGAATGATCTGCGATTACATAGTTTGGACAGACTGATCATACACTCCTATATAGAAATGAAAAGAGATAATTTCATAGCATGTTAAGGACGACACAGAATGCAAGGGTCCCCCTTGCATTTTGTCCCGTCCTTAACATCTCAAGGAATGATCTGCGATTACATAGTTTGGATAGACTGATCATACAATCCTATATAGAAATAAAAAGAGATAATTTCATAGCATGTTAAGGACGACACAGAATGCAAAGTTCCCCCCTTTCATTTTGTCCCGTCCTTAACATCTCAAGGAATGATCTGCGATTACATAGTTTGGATAGACTGATCACACAATCCTATATAGAAATGAAAAGAGATCATTTCATGACATGTTAAGGACGACACAGAATGCCAGGGTATCCCCTTGCATTTTGTCCCGTCCTTAACATCTCGTGGAATGATCTGCGATTACATAGTTTGGATAGACTGATCATACAATCCTATATAGAAATGAAAAGAGATAATTTCATAGCATGTTAAGGACGACAAAGAATGCAAGGGTCCCCCCTTGCATTTTGTCCTGTCCTTAACATCTCATGGAATGATATGCGATTACATAGTTTGGACAGACTGATCATACACTCCTATATAGAAATGAAAAGAGATAATTTCATAGCATGTTAAGGACGACACAGAATGCAAGGGTCCCCCTTGCATTTTGTCCCGTCCTTAACATCTCATGGAATGATCTACGATTACATAGTTTGGACAGACTGATCATACACTCCTATATAGAAATGAAAAGAGATAATTTCATAGCATGTTAAGGACGACACAGAATGCAAGGGTCCCCCTTGCATTTTGTCCCGTCCTTAACATCTCATGGAATGATCTACGATTACATAGTTTGGATAGACTGATCATACCTTCCTATATAGAAATGAAAAGAGATAATTTCATAGCATGTTAAGGACGACACAGAATGCAAGGGTCCCCCCTTGCTTTTTGTCCCGTCCTTAACATCTCATGGAATGATCTGCGATTACATAGTTTGGACAGACTGATCATACACTCCTATATAGAAATGAAAAGAGATAATTTCATAGCATGTTAAGGACGACACAGAATGCAAGGGTCCCCCTTGCATTTTGTCCCGTCCTTAACATCTCATGGAATGATCTACGATTACATAGTTTGGATAGACTGATCACACAATCCTATATAGAAATGAAAAGAGATAATTTCATGACATGTTAAGGAAGACACAGAATGCAAGATTCCCCCCTTGTATTCTGTCCCGTTCTTAACATCTCATGGAATGATCTGCGATTACATAGTTTGGATAGACTGATCATACATTCCTATATAGAAATGAAAAGAGATCATTTCATGACATGTTAAGGACGACACAGAATGCCAGGGTATCCCCTTGCATTTTGTCCCGTCCTTAACATCTCATGGAATGATCTGCGATTACATAGTTTGGATAGACTGATCATACAATCCTATATAGAAATGAAAAGAGATCATTTCATGACATGTTAAGGACGAAAAAGAATGCAAGGGTCCCCCCTTGCATTTTGTCCCGTCCTTAACATCTCATGGAATGATATGCGATTACATAGTTTGGACAGACTGATCATACACTCCTATATAGAAATGATCATACACTCCTATATAGAAATAAAAAGAGATCATTTCATGACATGTTAAGGACGACACAGAATGCAAGGGTCCCCCCTTGCATTTTGTCCCGTCCTTAACATCTCATGGAATGATCTGCGATTACAAAGTTTGGATAGACTGATCATACAATCCTATATAGAAATAAAAAGAGATAATTTCATAGCATGTTAAGGACGACAAAGAATGCAAGGGTCCCCCCTTGCATTTTGTCCCGTCCTTAACATCTCATGAAATGATCTACGATTACATAGTTTGGATAGACTGATCACACAATCCTATATAGAAATGAAAAGAGATAATTTCATGACATGTTAAGGAAGACACAGAATGCAAGGGTCCCCCCTTCCTTTTTGTCCCGTCCTTAACATCTCATGGAATGATCTGCGATTACATAGTTTGGATAGACTGATCATACAATCCTATATAGAAATGAAAAGAGATAATTTCATAGCATGTTAAGGACGACACAGAATGCAAGGTTCCCCCCTTTCATTTTGTCCCGTCCTTAACATCTCAAGGAATGATCTGCGATTACATAGTTTGGATAGACTGATCATACAATCCTATATAGAAATAAAAAGAGAGAATTTCATAGCATGTTAAGGACGACACAGAATGCAAGGTTCCCCCCTATCATTTTGTCCCGTCCTTAACATCTCAAGGAATGATCTGCGATTACATAGTTTGGATAGACTGATCATACACTCCTATATAGAAATAAAAAGAGATCATTTCATGACATGTTAAGGACGACACAGAATGCAAGGGTCCCCCCTTGCTTTTTGTCCCGTCCTTAACATCTCATGGAATGATCTGCGATTACATAGTTTAGATAGACTGATCATACATTCCTATATAGAAATGAAAAGAGATAAATTTCATAGCATGTTAAGGACGAAACAGAATGCAAGGGTCCCCCTTCCTTTTTGTCCCATCCTTAACATCTCATGGAATGATCTGCGATTACAAAGTTTGGATAGACTGATCATACAATCCTATATAGAAATAAAAAGAGATAATTTCATAGCATGTTAAGTACGACACAGAATGCAAAGTTCCCCCCTTTCATTTTGTCCCGTCCTTAACATCTCAAGGAATGATCTGCGATTACATAGTTTGGATAGACTGATCACACAATCCTATATAGAAATGAAAAGAGATCATTTCATGACATGTTAAGGACGACACAGAATGCCAGGGTATCCCCTTGCATTTTGTCCCGTCCTTAACATCTCATGGAATGATCTGCGATTACATAGTTTGGATAGACTGATCATACAATCCTATATAGAAATGAAAAGAGATAATTTCATAGCATGTTAAGGACGACAAAGAATGCAAGGGTCCCCCCTTGCATTTTGTCCTGTCCTTAACATCTCATGGAATGATATGCGATTACATAGTTTGGATAGACTGATCACACAATCCTATATAGAAATGAAAAGGGATAATTTCATGACATGTTAAGGACGACACAGAATGCAAGGGTCCCCCCTTGCTTTTTGTCCCGTCCTTAACATCTCATGGAATGATCTGCGATTACATAGTTTGGACAGACTGATCATACACTCCTATATAGAAATGAAAAGAGATAATTTCATAGCATGTTAAGGACGACACAGAATGCAAGGGTCCCCCTTGCATTTTGTCCCGTCCTTAACATCTCATGGAATGATCTACGATTACATAGTTTGGATAGACTGATCATACCTTCCTATATAGAAATGAAAAGAGATAATTTCATAGCATGTTAAGGACGACACAGAATGCAAGGGTCCCCCCTTGCTTTTTGTCCCGTCCTTAACATCTCATGGAATGATCTGCGATTACATAGTTTGGATAGACTGATCACACAATCCTATATAGAAATGAAAAGAGATAATTTCATGACATGTTAAGGAAGACACAGAATGCAAGATTCCCCCCTTGTATTCTGTCCCGTTCTTAACATCTCATGGAATGATCTGCGATTACATAGTTTGGATAGACTGATCATACATTCCTATATAGAAATGAAAAGAGATCATTTCATGACATGTTAAGGACGACACAGAATGCCAGGGTATCCCCTTGTATTTTGTCCCGTCCTTAACATCTCATGGAATGATCTGCGATTACATAGTTTGGATAGACCGATCATACAATCCTATATAGAAATGAAAAGAGATCATTTCATGACATGTTAAGGACGACAAAGAATGCAAGGGTCCCCCCTTGCATTTTGTCCCGTCCTTAACATCTCATGGAATGATATGCGATTACATAGTTTGGACAGACTGATCATACACTCCTATATAGAAATGATCATACACTCCTATATAGAAATAAAAAGAGATCATTTCATGACATGTTAAGGACGACACAGAATGCAAGGGTCCCCCCTTGCATTTTGTCCCGTCCTTAACATCTCATGGAATGATCTGCGATTACAAAGTTTGGATAGACTGATCATACAATCCTATATAGAAAAAAAAAGAGATAATTTCATAGCATGTTAAGGACGACAAAGAATGCAAGGGTCCCCCCTTGCATTTTGTCCCGTCCTTAACATCTCATGAAATGATCTACGATTACATAGTTTGGATAGACTGATCATACAATCCTATATAGAAATGAAAAGAGATAATTTCATAGCATGTTAAGGACGACACAGAATGCAAGGTTCCCCCCTTTCATTTTGTCCCGTCCTTAACATCTCAAGGAATGATCTGCGATTACATAGTTTAGATAGACTGATCATACATTCCTATATAGAAATGAAAAGAGATAATTTCATAGCATGTTAAGGACGAAACAGAATGCAAGGGTCCCCCTTCCTTTTTGTCCCGTCCTTAACATCTCATGGAATGATCTGCGATTACAAAGTTTGGATAGACTGATCATACAATCCTATATAGAAATGAAAAGAGATAATTTCATGACATGTTAAGGAAGACACAGAATGCAAGGGTCCCCCCTTCCTTTTTGTCCCGTCCTTAACATCTCATGGAATGATCTGCGATTACATAGTTTGGATAGACTGATCATACAATCCTATATAGAAATGAAAAGAGATAATTTCATAGCATGTTAAGGACGACACAGAATGCAAGGTTCCCCCCTTTCATTTTGTCCCGTCCTTAACATCTCAAGGAATGATCTGCGATTACATAGTTTGGATAGACTGATCATACAATCCTATATAGAAATAAAAAGAGATAATTTCATAGCATGTTAAGGACGACACAGAATGCAAGGTTCCCCCCTATCATTTTGTCCCGTCCTTAACATCTCAAGGAATGATCTGCGATTACATAGTTTGGATAGACTGATCATACACTCCTATATAGAAATGATCATACACTCCTATATAGAAATAAAAAGAGATCATTTCATGACATGTTAAGGACGACACAGAATGCAAGGGTCCCCCCTTCCTTTTTGTCCCGTCCTTAACATCTCATGGAATGATCTGCGATTACATAGTTTGGATAGACTGATCATACAATCCTATATAGAAATGAAAAGAGATAATTTCATAGCATGTTAAGGACGACAAAGAATGCAAGGGTCCCCCCTTGCATTTTGTCCTGTCCTTAACATCTCATGGAATGATATGCGATTACATAGTTTGGATAGACTGATCACACAATCCTATATAGAAATGAAAAGGGATAATTTCATGACATGTTAAGGACGACACTGAATGCAAGGGTCCCCCCTTGCTTTTTGTCCCGTCCTTAACATCTCATGGAATGATCTACGATTACATAGTTTGGATAGACTGATCATACCTTCCTATATAGAAATGAAAAGAGATAATTTCATAGCATGTTAAGGACGACACAGAATGCAAGGGTCCCCCCTTGCTTTTTGTCCCGTCCTTAACATCTCATGGAATGATCTGCGATTACATAGTTTGGATAGACTGATCACACAATCCTATATAGAAATGAAAAGAGATAATTTCATGACATGTTAAGGAAGACACAGAATGCAAGATTCCCCCCTTGTATTCTGTCCCGTTCTTAACATCTCATGGAATGATCTGCGATTACATAGTTTGGATAGACTGATCATACATTCCTATATAGAAATGAAAAGAGATCATTTCATGACATGTTAAGGACGACACAGAATGCCAGGGTATCCCCTTGTATTTTGTCCCGTCCTTAACATCTCATGGAATGATCTGCGATTACATAGTTTGGATAGACCGATCATACAATCCTATATAGAAATGAAAAGAGATCATTTCATGACATGTTAAGGACGACAAAGAATGCAAGGGTCCCCCCTTGCATTTTGTCCCGTCCTTAACATCTCATGGAATGATATGCGATTACATAGTTTGGACAGACTGATCATACACTCCTATATAGAAATGATCATACACTCCTATATAGAAATAAAAAGAGATCATTTCATGACATGTTAAGGACGACACAGAATGCAAGGGTCCCCCCTTGCATTTTGTCCCGTCCTTAACATCTCATGGAATGATCTGCGATTACAAAGTTTGGATAGACTGATCATACAATCCTATATAGAAAAAAAAAGAGATAATTTCATAGCATGTTAAGGACGACAAAGAATGCAAGGGTCCCCCCTTGCATTTTGTCCCGTCCTTAACATCTCATGAAATGATCTACGATTACATAGTTTGGATAGACTGATCATACAATCCTATATAGAAATGAAAAGAGATAATTTCATAGCATGTTAAGGACGACACAGAATGCAAGGTTCCCCCCTTTCATTTTGTCCCGTCCTTAACATCTCAAGGAATGATCTGCGATTACATAGTTTAGATAGACTGATCATACATTCCTATATAGAAATGAAAAGAGATAATTTCATAGCATGTTAAGGACGAAACAGAATGCAAGGGTCCCCCTTCCTTTTTGTCCCGTCCTTAACATCTCATGGAATGATCTGCGATTACAAAGTTTGGATAGACTGATCATACAATCCTATATAGAAATGAAAAGAGATAATTTCATGACATGTTAAGGAAGACACAGAATGCAAGGGTCCCCCCTTCCTTTTTGTCCCGTCCTTAACATCTCATGGAATGATCTGCGATTACATAGTTTGGATAGACTGATCATACAATCCTATATAGAAATGAAAAGAGATAATTTCATAGCATGTTAAGGACGACACAGAATGCAAGGTTCCCCCCTTTCATTTTGTCCCGTCCTTAACATCTCAAGGAATGATCTGCGATTACATAGTTTGGATAGACTGATCATACAATCCTATATAGAAATAAAAAGAGATAATTTCATAGCATGTTAAGGACGACACAGAATGCAAGGTTCCCCCCTATCATTTTGTCCCGTCCTTAACATCTCAAGGAATGATCTGCGATTACATAGTTTGGATAGACTGATCATACAATCCTATATAGAAATAAAAAGAGATAATTTCATAGCATGTTAAGGACGACACAGAATGCAAGGTTCCCCCCTATCATTTTGTCCCGTCCTTAACATCTCAAGGAATGATCTGCGATTACATAGTTTGGATAGACTGATCATACACTCCTATATAGAAATGATCATACACTCCTATATAGAAATAAAAAGAGATCATTTCATGACATGTTAAGGACGACACAGAATGCAAGGGTCCCCCCTTGCTTTTTGTCCCGTCCTTAACATCTCATGGAATGATCTGCGATTACATAGTTTGGATAGACTGATCATACAATCCTATATAGAAATGAAAAGAGATAATTTCATAGCATGTTAAGGACGACACAGAATGCAAGGTTCCCCCCTTTCATTTTGTCCCGTCCTTAACATCTCAAGGAATGATCTGCGATTACATAGTTTGGATAGACTGATCATACAATCCTATATAGAAATAAAAAGAGATAATTTCATAGCATGTTAAGGACGACACAGAATGCAAGGTTCCCCCCTATCATTTTGTCCCGTCCTTAACATCTCATGGAATGATCTGCGTTTACATAGTTTGGATAGACTGATCATACATTCCTATATAGAAATGAAAAGAGATAATTTCATAGCATGTTAAGGACGAAACAGAATGCAAGGGTCCCCCTTCCTTTTTGTCCCATCCTTAACATCTCATGGAATGATCTGCGATTACAAAGTTTGGATAGACTGATCATACAATCCTATATAGAAATAAAAAGAGATAATTTCATAGCATGTTAAGGACGACACAGAATGCAAAGTTCCCCCTTTCATTTTGTCCCGTCCTTAACATCTCAAGGAATGATCTGCGATTACATAGTTTGGATAGACTGATCATACACTCCTAGAAATAAAAAGAGATCATTTCATGACATGTTAAGGACGACAAAGAATGCAAGGGTCCCCCCTTGCATTTTGTCCCGTCTTTAACATCTCATGGAATGATATGCGATTACATAGTTTGGATAGACTGATCACACAATCCTATATAGAAATGAAAAGAGATAATTTCATGACATGTTAAGGAAGACACAGAATGCAAGGGTCCCCCTTGCATTTTGTCCCGTCCTTTACATCTCATGAAATGATCTGCCATTACATAGTTTGGATAGACTGATCATACATTCCTATATAGAAATGAAAAGAGATCATTTCATGACATGTTAAGGACTACACAGAATGCCAGGGTATCCCCTTGCATTTTGTCCCGTCCTTAACATCTCATGGAATGATCTTCGATTACATAGTTTGGATAGACTGATCATACACTCCTATATAGAAATGAAAATAGATCATTTCATGACATGTTAAGGACGACAAAGAATGCAAGGGTCCCCCCTTGCAAACTATGTAATCACAGAATGCAAGGGTCCTCCCTTGCATTTTGTCACGTCCTTAACATCTCAAGGAATGATCTGCGATTACATAGTTTGGATAGACTGATCATACACCCACAACAAAAAGTGAGTCACCCTTACTCAAATTGATGAGTCACTGGTTTGTCCGTACAGCGAAACACTTGAAGGATCATGTGAGTCACTATGACTCGATACAAATGAGTCTTCGGACTCACTTGAAGTGAGTCTTAGATAAATAAGACTCATTTGTATCGAGTCATAGTGACTCACATGATCCTTCAAGTGTTTCGCTGTACGGACAAACCAGTGACTCATCAATTTGAGTAAGGGTGACTCACTTTTTGTTATGGGTGCATCATGACATAGACCCCCCTACTCCCTAGGCCTATCACACACATACCATACTGAAGTAGACTTGGGAGCTACTTTATAGACACCATAACCAGACATGAAATACTCACTGGAAATGTATCAGGCAATCAGGCTTGACATCCTTAACTTCCAGTAGAAGTACGTCTGTTCGGTTGAGGTGTCGGTTGCATGAGAGAGAGAGTTCAGGTTGACTCTATTCCAGGGAAGCTTCCAATAGGAATAGCGCCCTCTAGTGGTGAGGGTGGCTATTGTAGACTGCTATGCTCTGCTACACTCGTAGTCTGCTAATGCAGTCTGCTTCGTGCTTGTAGTCTATATCATAAACTACTACATTCCCCCCCGTTTTAAAGAACTCATCCCAGGGAGAACCCCTCAAAAAAAAACTTGGGTACCACAATCAGTGGCTGAAACCCGCTAAGACCGGCTTTTGTAACAGCCAGGTCCATCAATCACAACATACAAAATTTAAACAAAACAATGTTGTCCTCCGGAAAAAAAAACTGTTTTCCTTTCCTTTCCTTGAACAAAACCCTCCTCCCTTTGCCAACTACAAAGGGCAACCCCATTATACATCCCATTATAAAAACATCACGCCCTCAAAGGGCAATTTCATTATAAACACAATATAATAGAAAACATCATGCCGATCCCCTTTCTTTGTACTGAAAAAAACAAACAAGGGTGATCCAAACAGTATAGTTTTTGTTTCTAAAAAAGGAAAATCAGAAGCAAACGAAATCAAAGGGTAACACGAGTGCCAGCAATGTGCAATTGATTTAAACCAATGTAGTTCAAATCAAATGGCCTCGATGAAACCATACCCAGTTTGCTAAATTTAAACAAATCATCAAAATATCCCAATAATCACAAACCGGGGTCACTAACCCCCGACATCCCAGAGGGAATTGTTCAAGGAATACCCTGAAAGCCGAAAGAGAGGTTGCTTACCCCTACTTCCCAATGGGAGCTGGTCAAGGAATACCTTGATAGCTAGAAAATGTGGAGTATACATCAACACCCTACTTAAAACATTACAGGGGCCAGTCACATCGACACCCCTCTCAAATACTTGCAGGGGTCTATCACATTGACACCCAACTCAAAACATTGCAGGAATACTTATCGTCATCCCCCTTAAGTCACTTGAAGAACGAGGAAACCATGAACACAGGCATAGATATGGACCGTGCTAGATTTCTACAACAAGCAGCAGTGCTACATGTATACAGGGATAAGGACATGGAGCAGGAGGCTAACTTACAGCCAACTTTGACATGTCTATGGCGAAGTCCTTACTTTGCTATCCCAAGGAAAAGACTACTACAAGAAAGCTGCATGAGAAACTCTCCACAGAAAACTACCCTAATTACAAAAATGCCTGCCAAAAGGATGTATACTAAAACATAGAGTAAAACGCATACTCCAAATAAACTCATTCACCCCTTTGTCAAGATGATTAATGAATATGACCGACATGATTAGCATGTAGGACAGGTTTCACTCCAACGGAGAGATCCACATACATGTAAGCATTTTGACATATTGTACTAATTCCACAAAACTAGGATTAAACTAATATAAATCCATACCATACCCCCACCATGTATAACAGATGGTACCAGGAACGATAAATTACTTATCAGCTCGAAGATGAAATCACCCATAAGGTAATCCAGTTTTCAAGAAGAAGTTTACACGGTGAGAGGGAATTACAGAACAGGAAAAAGCAACTACAGAATTAAAGGTAATACAAAGTTTTGGGAAATTTTGAAAATTGGGTGGATAGTGAATCTTTACATTTTTGATATATTTGGATGCCCCTGTGGATGTACTATAAGCACTAAAAAAAATTAACCCCTAAAACACTTCCGTTTTCGAGAAAAATTGAATATAAAAATTTACCGGTGCTCCCGGTAAATTTTGATAAATTTCAAATAGCGCGTATGGCCGTACAATGGTAGCTGTGACCATGAAAATCTCAGAATATGTAGTTGTGATATATAATTTCCAAACAGAAATAGCTAATCGGTCGATTTTAGTCAAGAAACATTGTTTCATAGCTAAACTGACATCTTGACCTTGAGAGGGAGCTATACAACATAAAGAGTTTATTATTTATAATTTCATAACTTTAGACTCGATTTCAACCGGGACAACGATCAATGAATATTGTTGGAACGCATATCCTTCCAATATGTTAATTTGAACCAAATTCATGACCCCATACCAAAACTTTGTAATACCTTTAATATTGAGAAACTTGTCGGCATTAGCCTTTCCCTGAAATAGCAGGGAGGACCTCATCCATCCCTAACTCGTCAGACTTTACTACATCTGCTCCTCGACCAGGGGGGTGTTTCATAAAGCTTTTGACTTACGACTATAACAAATCTGGTATCTATGACAAATCTGATTACGACTATCGTAGCTTGTTATTGAAGTGAAAATAAGTTTCATAAAACTAATAACAAAGTGATCGTTTAAAAAACGATCATTACGATTATGCGCGTGCGCAATAGCTCCATTGTGCTTTGCCGTCGTCTGCAATCACCGTGACAATGAACCAAACTTCGGTGCTTGAAATGTTTTTTTCATAGAAATCCCGTAAGTACATGTCATATTTATTCCATAATACGAAGAATTATATTCATAACTCGACATCTGTGTGCTTATTTATATTTAAATACTTTTCCAGCGGTTAAACAAAGATTGATTATGAGAGCTCGCATGCGAGTGTTTGTCAAATTTCATGCGCCCAAACCGAGAGCGGGAGCTGCGTGTAACGCCCGGGCTGGTGGCGGGCACTTTTGCAACAGTCCTACCATCATCCGATGATGTGGTCTTGCGTGACTGAGCTGTCAGCTGTCGGAGCTTGACTGAGCTGGCTGAGCTTAGTGTCGGATTTAATAAATTTAGAACCGAAAATTACAGTTCTACTTTATCCTATTTATTGAAACAGCAACTCCTGCAGTAAACTGCAAGAACCCAAACAGTGTCTAGATCTAGATCTAGATTTCAATAGACTCTAGAGTAGAGAGTAGAGTAGACTTTAGTTTTAGAGACGAGTCTAGTCTACTGTCTAGATCTAGTCTAGACTAGTCTAGAATCTAGATCTTTAATTTTTGCGTAGGGTCTAGTCTTAAGACTAAAGAGACTAAAGCGACTGTACTAGATTTATAGCAGGGAAAAAATATTTAAACACTTTCGGGGGCTACTTTGCAAGATTGGTTAGATCTACATGAAAGGGGGGGGGGATAATTAAGACTAGATCTAGACTAGTAGTAAGAGCACATTTTTTTTTGGTCCAGGATTTGATAAAAAAAAAATTAACGACTCAGAGAGTCGCTGAATAAGGGGGGGGGGGCATGAAGAGGTTAAGTTACTAAGAGCACCTTTTTAATTATTATTATTTTTGTCCCAAAAATTTGGTCGATTGCTATTTCGATCTGTTGGGGGGGGGGGGTATAGGCTTAAATTAATCCAAGGCCATGGCCGTGGATGCCCTTTTGATTGGCCTCAATGTGCCCTTTCCAATTCTTTCTATTTGTGCTGTAATATAGGAATGTGCCCCACAGAAAAGTGGCCTTGCCCTAAAAATATTGAAATTTAAAGCCTTTTGGGTCACCCATTAGCACAATTTTTGTTGTTGTTGGGGGGGGGGTTCCTCCAAAACACACACACACACACACAATGAGGGGGGGGTTCAACCCCCCAGCCCCTGCGTACGCGCCTGAGCATAATGTCTGTTAATAAATATACCTTGGCCAGCTATATTTAGCATGACCTTATCTTGGACAAAAATATCAAAAAAATTAAAATTAGTAAATAGTAATGCCCTGCCTCATCCTTTAATAGAAAATAAAGGACGAGAAACTCCCCATTTTTGTTAGTTGGCCCAATAGTGAAGGAGGTTTTTTGTGTGAAATCCAAATTAAAACACGTTAATTCTGCAAATGCTCATCAAACTTAAATGGTCATACTCAGTTTTCATTCTAAATATTAAATTCCCCCTCTTTTTTACAGGAAAATGTACATCGAAACTCGTCGCAGTACCAAATGCTTGCCTCCTCTGAGAATGTGCTTGAAACAAGAATGTCCTGGAGAAAACAGACCGTCACAAGAGAAGGTAAGCATACAGTCAAACCTGCTTTAGTGACCACCTGTCTTATAAAGACCACATTTTTTGTCTCCCTTTAAAATGGTTTCTCATTGAAACATGTACTAAAGGAACCTGTGGGGATGCAAAGGGGTGGCTATGCATCAAAATGTCTAGTAACAAGTTGCTGTAGTGTTCATTAAGTGTATTTTAACTTCCAATGTATCTCTTTTTAGAATTAACATTTGAAGTTAATGTAGAAAAGGGGGGGGTCAATAATATCAAAAGGAATGGCAAGCAATATTTAATAATGCTATTATATTTGTATTTTCTTTCATATTTTGTCAATATTTATTGAAGTGTTTATAATTCTGTTGCAGAAGGAGGGCTTCCTGTCGAAAGATCATGGTGTGCCTTGAGGTTCCGGCCTCGAATTTCTGCCCTTTACCTCAAAGCGATGGCCTCTTGGAGGAGCAAAGCACAATGGACTGGTAATTCATAATAAATATTACATGTTTTTTAACTAATCTGGGAAATAATTAGAGATAAATTCATAGGATTTGAGTCTGTCATGGCATTTTTAATGAACCGACATTTGCCCCTGCAACGACTGCTCCAGGCTTTATTTCGTTAAAGGTATAGGGTTTGGTCGAGGGCTGCAATTGGGATTGAGGTGGTTTAGGGTTAGGTTTTGGTCGAGTGTTGGGTCCAGGGATAATGTTAGTTATTTCTTTTAATAGAGTAGGAAATTGACGTGGATCTGTGGTCACTGGATGAAGTGTCATCCAACACAATTTTGCAGGTGCTGGTGAAGCTGCATGTATGTTGCTCATCATCTGTATTGTAATAGCAGCTTAAACATGATGAAGAGTGGAAGGGGAAATAGTATACAAGACTTCTTTCCATCATTTACAATAGCTTTAGTAAAGTAATAATACACTGACCTGCAGTTTGTGAAACATGTATTGTAGCACTGTATTACCAATTAAAAGAAGTAAGCGATTTATACGACATTGGCAATTGTTTACTGGTTATGCTGTAACACAAAATCTTAACCTTAATCCTGGATCTATTGCAAAACATAAATGTATTTAAACATTCCGGACCCAAAGTTAGGTAACCCTAAATCCCTTTCTACATACCGGTAGTCCGGTACTGGTATTGTTCAAAGTTTATATTGTATTACACCTTTACTTCAAGTTCTAGAATTTCTGCAAAAACATACCCTGCTGTTCACTTTATAATTATTATTTTACACTGCTTTCATGAACATGCCATAAAAGTGAAATCATTGTATGTCTCTGTACAAACAGGTGCCTGTACATGTAATGCAGAAGCTCATGATGATATGGTAGACAAGACAAGGACCTTGCTGTCTAAAGCTCAGAGACCAGATGACAGTGTCTGAAGTAAGTTGCCCAATAGAAGAGTATGAACTTTCAGTTGCAATTGTCAACCAACCCATCCATGCTTCCTGCAACCCATCCCACTTTCACAATATATTGTCTAGACAACAGTAACCTACAATAAACATGTGGTTTAGTGATTAAGAAAGGCGACAGAAAACGATTTAATCTCCTTTTTCATACTCCTATATAGGAATTTGTTGTTATTGATTTTTATGCCTCCGTTACGAAGTAGCCGGAGGCATTATGTTTTCGGGTTGTCCGTCCGTCCGTACGTACGTACGTCCGTTCTCGTGATCGCGTTATCTGAAGAACTGATTGATGGATTCCTGCCAAACTTTGGTCATGTATGTATCTTGCAGAGCCGATGAACTGATTAGATTTTGGGGTCACGAGGTCTAAGGTCATGGGCTCATTATGTATGCGAAAATAGCTTGTGAACGCATTCTCATTAGAACTGACAGATGGATTACTATTTAACTGAGGAAATCTTACAGAGCCAATGAACTGAGTAGATTTTAGGGTCATGAGGTCAAAGATCAAAGGGTCATATATGTATATGAGAAATTGCTTGTAATCACGATATTCTGAGAACCTGTTAATGGATTACAATTGAACTTGAATTCGAAAAATTTCTTCTGTTTTGTTCTGTAAAATTGCTCTATGACGAAGGTATCATTTTCGACTGCGCGCTTTAATTGTTATTAATTAAATTGTTTATTTTTTAATTATTTTTATATTTTATTATTATCATTTTTTTTTTTGGGGGGGGGGCAGTCAGCCCATCAATACAAGGCCTTATTATCGCATATGGCTATATCCTGGAGGTAGTCGCCCCAGAAGTGTGATAAATAACAAATATTTTTGTTTACAAAAAAATCATGACAAAAAAGCACGAAATATAGGAATGTACTCCTGTCGAGCAAACAGTATGTTAATGATAATAATAATAATAGTGTAAACTTATAGAGCGCACACACCGTCCAGGGACACTCATGGCGCTAGCTCAGCAACAGTTCTCTTTAATACAAGTAAAGTCAATGTTTATTTGATAATAGAGTTATACTATCAGAAAATCGAAAACAATTTTGCAACATTATATAAAACTAATAGCCTTTTGAAGATTACTAGAAGAAGCAGAAGAACAAAAAGGAGAAGAAATACACTGATGATGTTAACTTTACATCTTAAAGTGCTTGTAAAATATTTGATTTTTTTTCGTTTTCTTCAACTAATCTTTTGTTCATGAACAGCCAGCTTGTCAGAATTGGTTACAAAGATGCAAGTGGACTTGTCTTCAGTAGTTAAAGAGGAGCAGTCAGCCGACAGAGTATGCAACTCTAAAACAATGTGGATACTGGATACTTCTCTCAAGTTCATCTCTAATCAGACATGGCTCTTCAGGAATCAAGATGAGACAGTGGCGGTAGAGGAGTTTGTGACCCTCCTGACTGTGGACTACTTGCAATATACATGTACTAAATTAATGGATTGTAGAACTACTGCACAAAACTCGACCAGTCATGCTTGAACAAATCGTAACAAACACTTGTTGAAGCATTGATTTATGTAACTGGTATTAGCTTTAAGGTAGGGTTAAGCTTCTAAATTTGATAAGAAACTTTGTCCCAAAAGAACCTCAAGCTGCAACCCCCCCCCCCCCCCCCCCCCCTCCCCTCTGCTATTCCGTAAACCCTTCAAGGAAGGGATCAAATGAATTAAAATCCAAACTTGATTAATAACGAATTGATCTGTTAAATATTGTCATCATTTCAGTATAGTTCTTTGTGTGGAGATCAGTGAATGGATATTTTCATGTACAATGCAAGTGAGGTGTCTATCTTCATTGGAATTCAGGATGTGAATTCCAATGAAGATGGCTTGTTTTCAAGGAGCGAAGCAAGATGGATTGCTGTGAACTTAATGACATAGGGAATGTTTCCCTGTATTGTCAGATTGAGGTTTGGATGGCATGGATGTTGAATAATGTGAAATTAGTGAAAAGAATGGCAGAATATACTAAATTTGTACACCAGCCTATGGGAAATTTAAAAAAATTGCTTTATTTGAACACTTTTGTACACAGGTCTATGGAAAAACATAGCAATAACAACACTTACCGCACCTCGTGAAGCTGCGGTAACTGTTACCGTTGGTATGACCACTATGAAACGGGCCCCAGGTCCCTCTCGTCCGACCCTCGTCCGACCCACGGGGTCTTGGGCGGCAGGGTCTGTGAAATCCCTCGCGCCCCACCTAGAGCCTTGGCAATCTTCTCCAGGTTTTTCTCCAAACCGGATATCCGGATATCCAAACTGGTAGACAAACCAGATATCTGGCTATCCAAACTTTTCACCAAACCAGACATCCGGTTATCAAAGCTCTTCGCTAAATCGGATATTCGCTTATCCGATCGTCCCTCCAACTCTGACATCCGGGTCTCAAGTCTGGAAGGGGAAGGGGTGGAAGGAGTGCCCTGCGCCGGTCGCGGGCCCTCTGACCTCGCCCGATTCGGTCGCCATCACTTTGGCCTGCCAGGTACGGCCGTACATGACCGTATGCGCGTGCTGGAACCAGCGGATTGCCTCCACTGCTTCCCCAACGTTAGAGAGGCTCTGATTAAGGGCATGACACCCAGCATCGCTGTCGATGCAGCCCTGACATAAATGCAATACCAGTTGCCGCTGCACGTAAGTATCTGGGACCCCGGGATGCAAGCCGATGCAATTTGTCTGCCCATTCAGGCAAGGATTCCGTAAGACCCTGCTTAGCAGTGTTAAATTCAAGCAGGGTTGCCTCCGGAGGCTCCCGGTATCCAAACCGGCCCTCCAGCTGGCGTACTACCCCGAAATAACCCATATCGGGGTCCCGCTCCTGAATCCTATCGAAAAACTCGCTTGCCTGACCGTCCAGACACCAGCACAACTGGTTTAGGCGTTGTGGATAATCCCACTCGCAGGCATCCGCAAATGCGGAGAATTTTCGGAAGAACGTGCGCCAATTCCCACGCCCGTCGAATCCGATCGATTTGGGGAGTGGCTGATAAAAAGCCCTCCCTCGGTTGCGTCCCCAATCTCCCTCCCCTCTAGACAAAGACGGTCGGGGGAATGCATTGCCCATTTCCGGGGGCAGGGTTGGAAAAGTCCGGGCCGGCCCTGATAGGGAAGTATCTTCCCCACCTTCATATCTCCACGAATTCGCGCGGGAGAACCCGCCCGACTCTCTCACCAGGGGAGGATAACTGTCATGGGGATAGTTCAATTAATATTCTGGGATTTATTTTATTGTTGTAGGTTTTGTCCTATTGTTGAAGGATTTAACCTAGCACTGTGGGGATATGGAGAAGGTCCCTATTAATAGTTGTACGTTTGAGGAGTTGCTGGCCATGCCCGGGGTAAGCCCTGTTCGAGCGGGGCGTATTTTAGAACTCCGGGAAAAGCATGGGGGGATTACTCCTGAGCTGTTGGAGTCCTCTGCTATGTTTGCGGATGTAGGCAATCTGCAAGGTTGGTTTCACTTCCGATCGCGTTTGGATTATGGGGGAGAGTCCCCCAGAATGCCATCTAGGGCAATATTTCAAACGGGCGATTTTTGGAGTAGCACGCTCCGGGGGAGAGGATCCGGAGAATCCGGAGGAAGAAGTTTTGGGGCACAGGTTATTGATCTATTCAGCAATTATAAACACCCTACAACCGCAGGTGAATAATTGAAGTTATTGAACAGAACAATATACCAGGATATATAACCACCAATAAAATAAATCCCAAAATAGTAATTAAACTACCCAACAATTATTAATACCCATACAACCACAGGTAAATAATTGGATAGAACACACAAGGATATTTTAGCACAATTGCAATCACAATCACAATCAAAACAAAGGAAACACAGACCCCTACTACCCTAGATCAATTCACCGAACCGATATAAAATATCGACAAGGAGCCTACTTCACTCAAGAATGAGCTATTACTCCCCGCCTGAGAGGTTCGATGAAATAAAAAGGAGCTACACCCCTCCATGCGCCCTAACCAATACACCAGAGACAGGGTAAGATATACCCACCCCGGCACTGACTGTAATAAACCCAATGTCCTACTAAATTTAATCCCTAATACTAGTATTAAACTCTAAGTCTATAATTATTCTTATATTCTAAAACAGTTCCTAAATATAAGAAATAACAAATACTATAATTGTATCTGTATAATGCAATAGATGCCCTAATCCTCCAACACTAACTGCCCCACCTCCGCACCGCCAAGACTCACGACTACCCTGGGATAAAACTCCCAGAGCCAAGTCCTCACCCACTATTTATCTGGTATCTTCTGTTTCCCGGAAAACACCCCTACAACGGAGTTAAAACCGAACAGTCAACCAAGATAAACAAACAATCAAAAGCAATTCCAGTTATAGATTCACCAGAACAACATCACAATTAATACAGATTCCAACCAAAGCAAGTTATGTAATAAAATACAAGTAACCTAACCTAGTTAGTAGAGGTCTAGAGTGTAGCCTCTAGGTTCTATTCAATTCGCGAAGGGAATTATAAATACAACTCCCTCCACCAACTAAACAAACAGACCAACAAATCTGAAGTATTTGCCCTAAACCAACCTAAGGAGTAAGGATTGCTAAGAACTATTTAATAATTGGAAATTGTTTACACCCTACAATTTGATTAAGTTATTTTATATAATATTTAATAGAATTAACTTAACCAAGTCTGCGAAGAAGACTAGAATCACCCCCTCCACAGCCGTAGCAGAACTCATGGGAGCAGAACCCCCACGATATCCACTAAATCTAGATTTATTATCAGTAAGCTTCACGCCTCTGAAACAAATTAAACGAATCCAAACAGCTTGTCTTCAACAAATAATCACTATTTTTATTTGTCTCCTATTCCCCCTTTAATTTAAATTTATTTAATAAATAATTGGCTAAAACACAGCCCCTGGCCCCTACCACCAAGCGGGTAGGTGGGCCTAGACGGAACTGCTGGTAACACGAGCACTCACACACGTATACAGCCAGTCCACGTATCAAAAAATAAACGAAGGAAAAGCCCGACAAAATCGGGATAAAGGAGAAAAAGCAATGATTAAAAGGCAAAAGCAACGGATTTCCTACCTTACGATCCACGAGAATCCCACCTCTCACAACTCCAAAAGTACTTGTAAGTTGAAGGAGTTTACGATTTTGCAGGAGCAAGACTTTTGTTAGTTGTTGACAGTCGAGTCAAAAAATAGATCGCAACGCTCACGCACCCGTACCCAGATATCCTCCGCTGTTTCCGAGAAATCTCAAACTCTCGCACGTGTTTAGAAATTGAAACTTCTCAACACGTGAGCGAATGGGGACGTACTCACTCCGAAGGATCTGGGTGGGCGAAATTCCGCCGCCCTGATTGGTCTATCCCCTCCAGCGAACGTGTGCGAATCTTGAATTCCATTCTCCTCAAGATTCACGCTCGGGGGGATATGAATGGAAAAACATAACCCAGCCTGGGGACATATATACAACCATCCCCCCTCGGTTATTCCTGGAATGTTTCCCACATTCCATCATCCATTGTTCTACAGATCACATTCACGCCAGGGGCGGATCTAGCTTTTTGCTAAGGGGGGGGGGGGGGTTTGACCAAAATAATGACGATGCGGAGCATCGTCCACGAGCCGCGAATCGGCGAGCCGATTTTTTGGGGGGTGTTTATTTGAACCCCGTAAGTGATGTTTTCCTGGCATCTATTAACACAATGGAGACCATAAAAAGCAGTGCATGATAACGTCTTTTTAAATCAAGTAACAGTTAAATACACAGTTATATCCAGAGTTATCATGTGTTTGGTTAAGTTACCAGATGAGTTGAATATCTTCTCACAATATTGACACTTGAAAGGGTTTCTCTCCAGCGTGCGTTTTTTTTTTTTCTTTCTTTTTTTCTTTTTTTTCTTCTTTTTTTTCCTTTTTTTTTTTTTTTTTTTTTTTGGCCGCCCAAGGGGGGGTTTGAACCCCCTAAACCCCCCCGTAGATCCGCGCCTGCACGCCATTCAATAATAATGCTTCCATAAACATTCAACATGGCTGACCATCTCATCCTGTTTAAGCCAACAGGTTGATAATGATATACCATCATTCCATCACACCCAACATTAAAAATACATAAAACAGGACATTCACCACACTAGTACTAAAACTAGCCACAAATAACATAACACATCCACTCCCGGGATATAAAACACCGTATTTCACTGCAGCCATCCGGCCATATAGGCCTACCCAGCCCCCACCGAACCTGTCAGCCCTTCACGGCGCTCGCTCCAGTAGAGGCACAGAAAGTTTAAAATTCACCATTTTAAAACAAATGGTCGGCCGGAACTACGGGCAGGCAACGCCCACCACCCCCAACCGGAAAATTTGTTTCCACTAGGAAACTAGCGAGCATTACCCCGCACAGCTCCAAAGCGCAACTCGGCAAATTTAGGTCCACGCCCCGTTTTGACAAAAAAAATTGACAAAACAACACAAGTTACCCCAAAACGGTGCATTTCGAGGTCCTAAAAGTCCGTGACGCCAATGAAGTAGACTTGGGAGCTACTTTATAGACACCATAACCAGACATGAAATACTCATTGGAAATGTATCAGGCAATCAGACTTGACATTCTTAACTTCCAGTAAAGGTACGTCTGTTCGGTTGAGGTGTCGGTTGCATGAGAGAGAGAGTTCAGGTTGACTCTATTCCAGGGAAGCTTCCAACAGGAATAGCGCCCTCTAGTGGTGAGGGTGGCTATTGTAGACTGCTATGCTCTGCTACACTCGTAGTCTGCTAATGCAGTCTGCTTCGTGCTTGTAGTCTATATCATAAACTACTACAATACCATGCCAGAGTCACTGTCCACATTTGCAATGGAAAATATATCCTAAAATATCACATTTTAGCGATATAATCGGTGGTCCCGCTACCCGAATCTGAAAAATCTACTTTGTACGCACTAAATTAAGCCTTAACTTGAGATTTATTTGTCACCCATACTGTCACGAAACAATCTTGAATTAATTCGTTTTACATCAAATAACAAGGATCTAGGAGTTTCGTTGTATAAAACAATGATGCAAGATCATGCATGTTTTCATTCGACACGGCTTCGTGCGATACAGTAGAATCTATAGTTAAGTTACACACAGCCTCATCAACTCGAGTGCGGATATCGTAAAATGAACGCATGCATCATTTGTATAATAATCAGAAGATTCAGCCCACGAATCCAGTCATAAAAATCATCGTTTAAAACCATATGATTATTCATATGGTTTTAAACGATGATATGCGTACCAATTTTTCACTAGCTGCAGTCAAAACTCTTCTGAATCCAAGATATAAGATGGCGACGTCGCGTCGTCGATCGGGAATTCAAATATGGCTCGAGAATGCGCATTTTGGATGACGTCACGAAAGCATGCGCGAGCATGCATACAGCCTCACTTTCAAGTTGACTCACTTTTTTCTTCTAAAATGCTCTTATGTCGATCTTGACTCATTTTTTACGACCATGTGAGTCAGTCGAAGCATTTTGCAAATGCGTCAGCTCATGATTGACACACTGGTGAAATATAAATGAGTCAATAGAGACTCATTGGTTGTTACTAATGAGTCAATTTACACCTGACTCACGAAAATTATGCTTAAATGTGTCAAATGACTCACTTTTTGTTGTGGGTGTACACTCCTATATAGAAATAAAAAGAGATCATTTCATGACATGTTAAGGACGACAAAGAATGCAAGGGTCCCCCCTTGCATGTTGTCCCGTCCTCAGTAACATCTCATGGAATGATATGCGATTACATAGTTTGGATAGACTGATCACACAATCCTATATAGAAATGAAAAGAGATAATTTCATGACATGTTAAGGAAGACACAGAATGCAAGGGTCCCCCCTTGCATTTTGTCCCGTCCTTTACATCTCATGAAATGATCTGCCATTACATAGTTTGGATAGACTGATCATACACTCCTATATAGAAATGAAAAAAGATCATTTCATGACATGTTAAGGACGACACAGAATGCAAGAGTCCCCCCTTGCTTTTTGTCCCGTCCTTAACATCTCATGGAATGATCTGCGATTACATAGTTTGGATAGACTGATCATACACTCCTATATAAAAAATGAAAAGACATAATTTCATAACATGTTAAGGACGACACAGAATGCAAGGGTTCCCCCTCGCATTTTGTCCCGTCCTTAACATCTCATGGAATGATCTGCGATTACATAGTTTGGATAGACTGATCATACACGCCTATATAGAAATGAAAAGAGATCATTTCATGACATGTTAAGGACGACAGAGAATGCAAGGGTCCCCCCTTGCATTTTGTCCCGTCCTTAACATCTCATGGAATGATCTGCGATTACATAGTTCTGATAGACTGATCATACATTCCTATATAGAAATGAAAAGAGATCATTTCATGACATGTTAAGGACGACACAGAATGCCAGGGTATCCCCTTGCATTTTGTCCCGTCCTTAACATCTCATGGAATGATCTTCGATTACATAGTTTGGATAGACTGATCATACAATCCTATATAGAAATGAAAAGAGATCATTTCATGACATGTTAAGGACGACAGAGAATGCAAGGGTCCCCCCTTCCTTTTTGTCCCGTCCTTAACATCTCATGGAATGATCTGCGATTACATAGTTTGGATAAACTGATCATACAATCCTATATAGAAATGAAAAGAGATAATTTCATAGCATGTTAAGGACGACACAGAATGCAAGGTTCCCCCCTTTCATTTTGTCCCGTCCTTAACATCTCATGGAATGATCTGCGATTACATAGTTTGGATAAACTGATCATACACTCCTATATAGAAATGAAAAGAGATCATTTCATGACATGTTAAGGACGACACAGAATGCAAGGGTCCCCCGTTGCAAAATATGTAATCTCAGAATGCAAGGGTCCCCCCTTGCATTTTGTACCGTCCTTAACATCTCATGGAATGATCTGCAATTACATAGTTTGGATAGACAGAGATCATAAACTCCTTCTAGAGAGGAAAAGATATTATTTCATGATATGTTAAGGACGACACAAATGGCAAGGCTCCTCCCTTGCCATTTGTCCCGTTCTTAACATCTCATGAAATGATCTGCAATTACATACTTTGGATAGACAGAGATCATACACTCTTTCTAGAGAGGAAAAGATATCATTTCATGAGATGTTAAGGACGACACAAATGGCAAGGCTCCTCCCTTGCAATTTGTCCCGTTCTTAACATCGCACAAATGGCAAGGGTCCCCCTTGCCATTTGTCATGTTCTTAACATCTCATGAAATGATCTGCAATTACATAGTTTGGATAGACAGAGATCATAAACTCCTTCTAGAGAGGAAAAGATATCATTTCATGACATGTTAAGGACGACAAAGAATGCAAGGGTCCCCCCTTGCATGTTGTCCCGTCCTCAGTAACATCTCATGGAATGATATGCGATTACATAGTTTGGATAGACTGATCACACAATCCTATATAGAAATGAAAAGAGATAATTTCATGACATGTTAAGGAAGACACAGAATGCAAGGGTCCCCCCTTGCATTTTGTCCCGTCCTTTACATCTCATGAAATGATCTGCCATTACATAGTTTGGATAGACTGATCATACACTCCTATATAGAAATGAAAAAAGATCATTTCATGACATGTTAAGGACGACACAGAATGCAAGAGTCCCCCCTTGCTTTTTGTCCCGTCCTTAACATCTCATGGAATGATCTGCGATTACATAGTTTGGATAGACTGATCATACACTCCTATATAAAAAATGAAAAGACATAATTTCATAACATGTTAAGGACGACACAGAATGCAAGGGTTCCCCCTCGCATTTTGTCCCGTCCTTAACATCTCATGGAATGATCTGCGATTACATAGTTTGGATAGACTGATCATACACGCCTATATAGAAATGAAAAGAGATCATTTCATGACATGTTAAGGACGACAGAGAATGCAAGGGTCCCCCCTTGCATTTTGTCCCGTCCTTAACATCTCATGGAATGATCTGCGATTACATAGTTCTGATAGACTGATCATACATTCCTATATAGAAATGAAAAGAGATCATTTCATGACATGTTAAGGACGACACAGAATGCCAGGGTATCCCCTTGCATTTTGTCCCGTCCTTAACATCTCATGGAATGATCTTCGATTACATAGTTTGGATAGACTGATCATACAATCCTATATAGAAATGAAAAGAGATCATTTCATGACATGTTAAGGACGACACAGAATGCAAGGGTCCCCCCTTCCTTTTTGTCCCGTCCTTAACATCTCATGGAATGATCTGCGATTACATAGTTTGGATAAACTGATCATACAATCCTATATAGAAATGAAAAGAGATAATTTCATAGCATGTTAAGGACGACACAGAATGCAAGGTTCCCCCCTTTCATTTTGTCCCGTCCTTAACATCTCATGGAATGATCTGCGATTACATAGTTTGGATAAACTGATCATACACTCCTATATAGAAATGAAAAGAGATCATTTCATGACATGTTAAGGACGACACAGAATGCAAGGGTCCCCCGTTGCAAAATATGTAATCTCAGAATGCAAGGGTCCCCCCTTGCATTTTGTACCGTCCTTAACATCTCATGGAATGATCTGCAATTACATAGTTTGGATAGACTGATCATAATACTCCTATATAGAAATGAAAAGAGATCATTTCATGACATGATAAGGACGACACAGAATGCAAGGGTCCCCCCTTGCAAACTATGTAATGACAGAATGCAAGGGTCCCCCTTGCATTTTGTCCCGTCCTTAACATCTCATGGAATGATCTGCGATTACATAGTTTGGATAGACTGATCATACACTCCTATATAGAAATGAAAAGAGATCATTTCATGACATGTTAAGGACGACACAGAATGCCAGGGTCCCCCCTTGCATATTGTCCCGTCCTTAACATCTCATGGAATGATCTGCGATTACATAGTTTGGATAGACTGATCATACACTCCTATATAGAAATGAAAAGAGATCATTTCATATCATGTAAAGGACGACACCGAATGCAAGGGTCCCCCCTTGCATTTTGTCCCGTCCTTAACATCTCATGAAATGATCTGCAATTATATAGTTTGGATAGACAGAGATCATACACTCCTTCTAGAGATAAAAAGAGATCATTTCATGAGATGTTAAGGACGACACAAATGACAAGGGTCCTCCCTTGCCATTTGTCCCGTTCTTAACATCTAATGAAATGATCTGCAATTACATAGTTTGGATAGACAGAGATCATACACTCTTTCTAGAGAGGAAAAGATATCATTTCATGAGATGTTAAGGACGACACAAATGGCAAGGGCCCTCCCTTGCAATTTGTCCCGTTCTTAACATCTCACAAATGGCAAGGGTCCCCCTTGCCATTTGTCCCGCTCTTAACATCTCATGAAATGATCTGCAATTACATAGTTTGGATAGACAGAGATCATACACTCCTTCTAGAGATAAAAAGAGATCATTTCATGAGATTTTAAGGACGACACAAATGGCAAGGGTCCTCCCTTGCCATTTTTCCCGTTCTTAACATCTCATGAAATGATCTGCAATTACATAGTTAAGAGAGACAGAGATCAAACACTCCTTCTAGAGATGAAAAGATATCATTTCAAGAGATGTTAAGGACGACACAAAATATGGCAAGGGTCCTCCCTTGCAATTTGACCCGTTCTTAACATCTCACAAATCGCAAGGGTCCCCCTTGCCATTTGTCCCGTTCTTAACATCTCATGAAATGATCTGCAATTACATAGTTTGGATAGACAGAGATCATACACTCCTTCTAGAGATGAAAAGAGATCATTTCATTAGATGTTAAGGACGACACAAATGGCAAGGGTCCTCCCTTGTCATTTGTCCCGTTCTTAACATCTCACACATAGTAAGGGTCTCCCCTTGCCATTTGTCCCGTTGTTAACATATAATGAAATTATCTGCAAAAACATAGTTTGGATAGACAGAGATCATACAAAAAGACATCATTTCATGAGATGTTAAGGACGACACAAATGGCAAGGGTCCTCCCTTGCCATTTGTCCCGTTCTTTACATCTCACAAATGGCAAGGGTCCCCCCTTGCTAATTGTCCCGTTCTTAACATCTCATGAAATGAATTGCAATTACATAGTATGGATAGACAGAGATCATACACTCCTTCTAGAGATAAAAAGAGATCATTTCATGAGATGTTAAGGACGACACAAATGGCAAGGGTCCTCCCTTGCCATTTGTCCCGTTCTTAACATCTCATGAAATGATCTGCAATTACATAGTTAAGATAGACAAAGATCATACACTCCTTCTAGAGATGAAAAGATATCATTTCATGAGATGTTAAGGACGACACAAATGGCAAGGGTCCTCCCTTGCAATTCGTCCTGTTCTTAACATCTCATGAAATGATCTGCAATTAAGTAGTTAAGATAGACAGAGATCATAAACTCCTTCTACAGATGAAAAGAGATCATTTCATGAGATGATAAGGACGACACAAATGGCAAGGCTCCTCCCTTGCAATTTGTCCCGTTCTTAACATCTCATGAAATGATCTGCAATTACATAGTTTGGATAGAAAGAGATCATACACTCCTTCTAGAGATAAAAAAATATTATTTCATGAGATGTTAAGGACGACACAAATGGCAAGGGTCCCCCCTTGCCATTTGTCCCGATCTTAACATCTCATGAAATGATCTGCATTTATATAGTTTGGATAGACAGAGATCATACACTCTTTCTAGAGAGGAAAAGATATCATTTCATGAGATGTTAAGGACGACACAAATGACAAGGGTCCTCCCTTGCCATTTGTCCCGTTCTTAACATCTAATGAAATGATCTGCAAATACATAGTTTGGATAGACAGAGATCATACACTCTTTCTAGAGAGGAAAAGATATCATTTCATGAGATGTTAAGGACGACACAAATGGCAAGGCTCCTCCCTTGCAATTTGTCCCGTTCTTAACATCTCACAAATGGCAAGGGTCCCCCTTGCCATTTGTCCCGTTCTTAACATCTCATGAAATGATCTGCAATTACATAGTTTGGATAGACAGAGATCATAAACTCCTTCTAGAGAGGAAAAGATATTATTTCATGATATGTTAAGGACGACACAAATGGCAAGGCTCCTCCCTTGCCATTTGTCCCGTTCTTAACATCTCATGAAATGATCTGCAATTACATACTTTGGATAGACAGAGATCATACACTCTTTCTAGAGAGGAAAAGATATCATTTCATGAGATGTTAAGGACGACACAAATGGCAAGGCTCCTCCCTTGCAATTTGTCCCGTTCTTAACATCGCACAAATGGCAAGGGTCCCCCTTGCCATTTGTCATGTTCTTAACATCTCATGAAATGATCTGCAATTACATAGTTTGGATAGACAGAGATCATAAACTCCTTCTAGAGAGGAAAAGATATCATTTCATGACATGTTAAGGACGACAAAGAATGCAAGGGTCCCCCCTTGCATGTTGTCCCGTCCTCAGTAACATCTCATGGAATGATATGCGATTACATAGTTTGGATAGACTGATCACACAATCCTATATAGAAATGAAAAGAGATAATTTCATGACATGTTAAGGAAGACACAGAATGCAAGGGTCCCCCCTTGCATTTTGTCCCGTCCTTTACATCTCATGAAATGATCTGCCATTACATAGTTTGGATAGACTGATCATACACTCCTATATAGAAATGAAAAAAGATCATTTCATGACATGTTAAGGACGACACAGAATGCAAGAGTCCCCCCTTGCTTTTTGTCCCGTCCTTAACATCTCATGGAATGATCTGCGATTACATAGTTTGGATAGACTGATCATACACTCCTATATAAAAAATGAAAAGACATAATTTCATAACATGTTAAGGACGACACAGAATGCAAGGGTTCCCCCTCGCATTTTGTCCCGTCCTTAACATCTCATGGAATGATCTGCGATTACATAGTTTGGATAGACTGATCATACACGCCTATATAGAAATGAAAAGAGATCATTTCATGACATGTTAAGGACGACAGAGAATGCAAGGGTCCCCCCTTGCATTTTGTCCCGTCCTTAACATCTCATGGAATGATCTGCGATTACATAGTTCTGATAGACTGATCATACATTCCTATATAGAAATGAAAAGAGATCATTTCATGACATGTTAAGGACGACACAGAATGCCAGGGTATCCCCTTGCATTTTGTCCCGTCCTTAACATCTCATGGAATGATCTTCGATTACATAGTTTGGATAGACTGATCATACAATCCTATATAGAAATGAAAAGAGATCATTTCATGACATGTTAAGGACGACACAGAATGCAAGGGTCCCCCCTTCCTTTTTGTCCCGTCCTTAACATCTCATGGAATGATCTGCGATTACATAGTTTGGATAAACTGATCATACAATCCTATATAGAAATGAAAAGAGATAATTTCATAGCATGTTAAGGACGACACAGAATGCAAGGTTCCCCCCTTTCATTTTGTCCCGTCCTTAACATCTCATGGAATGATCTGCGATTACATAGTTTGGATAAACTGATCATACACTCCTATATAGAAATGAAAAGAGATCATTTCATGACATGTTAAGGACGACACAGAATGCAAGGGTCCCCCGTTGCAAAATATGTAATCTCAGAATGCAAGGGTCCCCCCTTGCATTTTGTACCGTCCTTAACATCTCATGGAATGATCTGCAATTACATAGTTTGGATAGACTGATCATAATACTCCTATATAGAAATGAAAAGAGATCATTTCATGACATGATAAGGACGACACAGAATGCAAGGGTCCCCCCTTGCAAACTATGTAATGACAGAATGCAAGGGTCCCCCTTGCATTTTGTCCCGTCCTTAACATCTCATGGAATGATCTGCGATTACATAGTTTGGATAGACTGATCATACACTCCTATATAGAAATGAAAAGAGATCATTTCATGACATGTTAAGGACGACACAGAATGCCAGGGTCCCCCCTTGCATATTGTCCCGTCCTTAACATCTCATGGAATGATCTGCGATTACATAGTTTGGATAGACTGATCATACACTCCTATATAGAAATGAAAAGAGATCATTTCATATCATGTAAAGGACGACACCGAATGCAAGGGTCCCCCCTTGCATTTTGTCCCGTCCTTAACATCTCATGAAATGATCTGCAATTATATAGTTTGGATAGACAGAGATCATACACTCCTTCTAGAGATAAAAAGAGATCATTTCATGAGATGTTAAGGACGACACAAATGACAAGGGTCCTCCCTTGCCATTTGTCCCGTTCTTAACATCTAATGAAATGATCTGCAATTACATAGTTTGGATAGACAGAGATCATACACTCTTTCTAGAGAGGAAAAGATATCATTTCATGAGATGTTAAGGACGACACAAATGGCAAGGGCCCTCCCTTGCAATTTGTCCCGTTCTTAACATCTCACAAATGGCAAGGGTCCCCCTTGCCATTTGTCCCGCTCTTAACATCTCATGAAATGATCTGCAATTACATAGTTTGGATAGACAGAGATCATACACTCCTTCTAGAGATAAAAAGAGATCATTTCATGAGATTTTAAGGACGACACAAATGGCAAGGGTCCTCCCTTGCCATTTTTCCCGTTCTTAACATCTCATGAAATGATCTGCAATTACATAGTTAAGAGAGACAGAGATCAAACACTCCTTCTAGAGATGAAAAGATATCATTTCAAGAGATGTTAAGGACGACACAAAATATGGCAAGGGTCCTCCCTTGCAATTTGACCCGTTCTTAACATCTCACAAATCGCAAGGGTCCCCCTTGCCATTTGTCCCGTTCTTAACATCTCATGAAATGATCTGCAATTACATAGTTTGGATAGACAGAGATCATACACTCCTTCTAGAGATGAAAAGAGATCATTTCATTAGATGTTAAGGACGACACAAATGGCAAGGGTCCTCCCTTGTCATTTGTCCCGTTCTTAACATCTCACACATAGTAAGGGTCTCCCCTTGCCATTTGTCCCGTTGTTAACATATAATGAAATTATCTGCAAAAACATAGTTTGGATAGACAGAGATCATACAAAAAGACATCATTTCATGAGATGTTAAGGACGACACAAATGGCAAGGGTCCTCCCTTGCCATTTGTCCCGTTCTTTACATCTCACAAATGGCAAGGGTCCCCCCTTGCTAATTGTCCCGTTCTTAACATCTCATGAAATGAATTGCAATTACATAGTATGGATAGACAGAGATCATACACTCCTTCTAGAGATAAAAAGAGATCATTTCATGAGATGTTAAGGACGACACAAATGGCAAGGGTCCTCCCTTGCCATTTGTCCCGTTCTTAACATCTCATGAAATGATCTGCAATTACATAGTTAAGATAGACAAAGATCATACACTCCTTCTAGAGATGAAAAGATATCATTTCATGAGATGTTAAGGACGACACAAATGGCAAGGGTCCTCCCTTGCAATTCGTCCTGTTCTTAACATCTCATGAAATGATCTGCAATTAAGTAGTTAAGATAGACAGAGATCATAAACTCCTTCTACAGATGAAAAGAGATCATTTCATGAGATGATAAGGACGACACAAATGGCAAGGCTCCTCCCTTGCAATTTGTCCCGTTCTTAACATCTCATGAAATGATCTGCAATTACATAGTTTGGATAGAAAGAGATCATACACTCCTTCTAGAGATAAAAAAATATTATTTCATGAGATGTTAAGGACGACACAAATGGCAAGGGTCCCCCCTTGCCATTTGTCCCGATCTTAACATCTCATGAAATGATCTGCATTTATATAGTTTGGATAGACAGAGATCATACACTCTTTCTAGAGAGGAAAAGATATCATTTCATGAGATGTTAAGGACGACACAAATGACAAGGGTCCTCCCTTGCCATTTGTCCCGTTCTTAACATCTAATGAAATGATCTGCAAATACATAGTTTGGATAGACAGAGATCATACACTCTTTCTAGAGAGGAAAAGATATCATTTCATGAGATGTTAAGGACGACACAAATGGCAAGGCTCCTCCCTTGCAATTTGTCCCGTTCTTAACATCTCACAAATGGCAAGGGTCCCCCTTGCCATTTGTCCCGTTCTTAACATCTCATGAAATGATCTGCAATTACATAGTTTGGATAGACAGAGATCATAAACTCCTTCTAGAGAGGAAAAGATATTATTTCATGATATGTTAAGGACGACACAAATGGCAAGGCTCCTCCCTTGCCATTTGTCCCGTTCTTAACATCTCATGAAATGATCTGCAATTACATACTTTGGATAGACAGAGATCATACACTCTTTCTAGAGAGGAAAAGATATCATTTCATGAGATGTTAAGGACGACACAAATGGCAAGGCTCCTCCCTTGCAATTTGTCCCGTTCTTAACATCGCACAAATGGCAAGGGTCCCCCTTGCCATTTGTCATGTTCTTAACATCTCATGAAATGATCTGCAATTACATAGTTTGGATAGACAGAGATCATAAACTCCTTCTAGAGAGGAAAAGATATCATTTCATGAGATGTTAAGGATGACACAAATGGCAAGGCTCCTCCCTTGCAATTTGTCCCGTTCTTAACATCTCACAAATGGCAAGGGTCCCCCCTTGCCATTTGTCCCGTTCTTAGCATCTAATGAAATGATCTACAATTACATAGTTTGGATAACCAGAGATCATACACTCCTTCTAGAGATGAAAAAATATTATTTCATGAGATGTTAAGGACGACACAAATGGCAAGGGTCCCCCCTTGCCATTTGTCCCGATCTTAACATCTCACTCCTTCTAGAGATAAAAAGAGATCATTTCATGAGATGTTAAGGACGACACAAATGGCAAGGGTCCTCCCTTGCCATTTGTCCCGTTCTTAACATCTCATGAAATGATCTGCAATTACATAGTTAAGATAGACAAAGATCATACACTCCTTCTAGAGATGAAAAGATATCATTTCATGAGATGTTAAGGACGACACAAATGGCAAGGGTCCTCCCTTGCAATTCGTCCCGTTCTTAACATCTCATGAAATGATCTGCAATTAAGTAGTTAAGATAGACAGAGATCATAAACTCCTTCTACAGATGAAAAGAGATCATTTCATGAGATGATAAGGACGACACAAATGGCAAGGCTCCTCCCTTGCAATTTGTCCCGTTCTTAACATCTCATGAAATGATCTGCAATTACATAGTTTGGATAGAAAGAGATCATACACTCCTTCTAGAGATAAAAAAATATTATTTCATGAGATGTTAAGGACGACACAAATGGCAAGGGTCCCCCCTTGCCATTTGTCCCGATCTTAACATCTCATGAAATGATCTGCATTTATATAGTTTGGATAGACAGAGATCATACACTCCTTCTAGAGATAAAAAGAGATCATTTCATGAGATGTTAAGGACGACACAAATGACAAGGGTCCTCCGTTACCATTTGTCCCGTTCTTAACATCTAATGAAATGATCTGCAATTACATAGTTTGGATAGACAGAGATCATACACTCTTTCTAGAGAGGAAAAGATATCATTTCATGGGATGTTAAGGACGACACAAATGGCAAGGGTCCTCCCTTGCCATTTGTCCCGTTTTTTACATCTCACAAATGGCAAGGGTCCCCCTTGCTATTTGTCCCGTTCTTAACATCTCATGAAATGATCTGCAATTACATAGTTTGGATAGACAGAGATCATACACTCCTTCTAGAGATAAAAAGAGATCATTTCATGAGATTTTAAGGACGACACAAATGGCAAGGGTCCTCCCTTGCCATTTGTCCCGTTCTTAACATCTCATGAAATGATCTGCAATCACATAGTTAAGAGAGACAGAGATCAAACACTCCTTCTAGAGATGAAAAGATATCATTTCATGAGATGTTAAGGACGACACAAATGGCAAGGGTCCTCCCCTGCAATTTGTCCCGTTCTTAACATCTCACAAATGGCAAGGGTCCCCCTTGCCATTTGTCCCGTTCTTAACATCTCATGAAATGATTTTCAATTACATAGTTAAGATTGGCAAAGATCATACACTCCTTCTAGAGATGAAAAGATATCATTTCATGAGATGTTAAGGACGACACAAATGGCAAGGGTCCTCCCTTGCCATTTGTCCCGTTCTTATCATCTCACACATGGCAAGGGTCCCCCCTTGCCATTTGTCCCGTTCTTAGCATCTAATGAAATGATCTACAATTACATAGTTTGGATAACCAGAGATCATACACTCCTTCTAGAGATGAAAAAATATTATTTCATGAGATGTTAAGGACGACACAAATGGCAAGGGTCCCCCCTTGCCATTTGTCCCGATCTTAACATCTCATGAAATGATCTGCATTTATATAGTTTGGATAGACAGAGATCATACACTCTTTCTAGAGAGGAAAAGATATCATTTCATGAGATGTTAAGGACGATACAAATGGCAAGGCTCCTCTCTTGCAATTTGTCCCGTTCTTAACATCTCACAAATGACAAGGGTCCCCCTTGCCATTTGTCCCGTTCTTAACATCTCATGAAATGATCTGCAATTACATAGTTTGGATAGACAGAGATCATAAACTCCTTCTAGAGATGAAAAGAGATCATTTCATTAGATGTTAAGGACGACACAAATGGCAAGGGTCCTCCCTTGTCATTTGTCCCGTTCTTAACATCTCACACATAGTAAGGGTCTCCCCTTGCCATTTGTCCCGTTGTTAACATATAATGAAATTATCTGCAAAAACATAGTTTGGATAGACAGAGATCATACAAAAAGACATCATTTCATGAGATGTTAAGGACGACACAAATGGCAAGGGTCCTCCCTTGCCATTTGTCCCGTTCTTTACATCTCACAAATGGCAAGGGTCCCCCCTTGCTAATTGTCCCGTTCTTAACATCTCATGAAATGAATTGCAATTACATAGTATGGATAGACAGAGATCATACACTCCTTCTAGAGATAAAAAGAGATCATTTCATGAGATGTTAAGGACGACACAAATGGCAAGGGTCCTCCCTTGCCATTTGTCCCGTTCTTAACATCTCATGAAATGATCTGCAATTACATAGTTAAGATAGACAAAGATCATACACTCCTTCTAGAGATGAAAAGATATCATTTCATGAGATGTTAAGGACGACACAAATGGCAAGGGTCCTCCCTTGCAATTCGTCCCGTTCTTAACATCTCATGAAATGATCTGCAATTAAGTAGTTAAGATAGACAGAGATCATAAACTCCTTCTACAGATGAAAAGAGATCATTTCATGAGATGATAAGGACGACACAAATGGCAAGGCTCCTCCCTTGCAATTTGTCCCGTTCTTAACATCTCATGAAATGATCTGCAATTACATAGTTTGGATAGAAAGAGATCATACACTCCTTCTAGAGATAAAAAAATATTATTTCATGAGATGTTAAGGACGACACAAATGGCAAGGGTCCCCCCTTGCCATTTGTCCCGATCTTAACATCTCATGAAATGATCTGCATTTATATAGTTTGGATAGACAGAGATCATACACTCCTTCTAGAGATAAAAAGAGATCATTTCATGAGATGTTAAGGACGACACAAATGACAAGGGTCCTCCGTTACCATTTGTCCCGTTCTTAACATCTAATGAAATGATCTGCAATTACATAGTTTGGATAGACAGAGATCATACACTCTTTCTAGAGAGGAAAAGATATCATTTCATGGGATGTTAAGGACGACACAAATGGCAAGGGTCCTCCCTTGCCATTTGTCCCGTTTTTTACATCTCACAAATGGCAAGGGTCCCCCTTGCTATTTGTCCCGTTCTTAACATCTCATGAAATGATCTGCAATTACATAGTTTGGATAGACAGAGATCATACACTCCTTCTAGAGATAAAAAGAGATCATTTCATGAGATTTTAAGGACGACACAAATGGCAAGGGTCCTCCCTTGCCATTTGTCCCGTTCTTAACATCTCATGAAATGATCTGCAATCACATAGTTAAGAGAGACAGAGATCAAACACTCCTTCTAGAGATGAAAAGATATCATTTCATGAGATGTTAAGGACGACACAAATGGCAAGGGTCCTCCCCTGCAATTTGTCCCGTTCTTAACATCTCACAAATGGCAAGGGTCCCCCTTGCCATTTGTCCCGTTCTTAACATCTCATGAAATGATTTTCAATTATATAGTTAAGATTGGCAAAGATCATACACTCCTTCTAGAGATGAAAAGATATCATTTCATGAGATGTTAAGGACGACACAAATGGCAAGGGTCCTCCCTTGCCATTTGTCCCGTTCTTATCATCTCACACATGGCAAGGGTCCCCCTTGCCATTTGTCCCGTTCTTAGCATCTAATGAAATGATCTACAATTACATAGTTTGGATAACCAGAGATCATACACTCCTTCTAGAGATGAAAAGATATTATTTCATGAGATGTTAAGGACGACACAAATGGCAAGGGTCCCCCCTTGCCATTTGTCCCGATCTTAACATCTCATGAAATGATCTGCATTTATATAGTTTGGATAGACAGAGATCATACACTCTTTCTAGAGAGGAAAAGATATCATTTCATGAGATGTTAAGGACGACACAAATGACAAGGGTCCTCCCTTGCCATTTGTCCCGTTCTTAACATCTAATGAAATGATCTGCAAATACATAGTTTGGATAGACAGAGATCATACACTCCTTCTAGAGATGAAAAGATATCATTTCATGAGATGTTAAGGACGACACAAATGGCAAGGGTCTTCCCTTGCAATTTGTCCCGTTCTTAACATCTAATGAAATGATCTGCAATTACATAGTTTGGATAGACAGAGATCATACACTCTTTCTAGAGAGGAAAAGATATCATTTCATGAGATGTTAATGACGACAAAAATGGCAAGGCTCCTCCCTTGCAATTTGTCCCGTTCTTAACATCTCACAAATGGCAAGGGTCCCCCTTGCCATTTGTCCCGTTCTTAACATCTCATGAAATGATCTGCAATTACATAGTTTGGATAGACAGAGATCATAAACTCCTTCTAGAGAGGAAAAGATATCATTTCATGAGATGTTAAGGACGACACAAATGGCAAGGCTCCTCCCTTGCAATTTGTCCCGTTCTTAACATCTCACAAATGGCAAGGGTCCCCCTTGCCATTTGTCCCGTTCTTAACATCTCATGAAATGATCTGCAATTACATAGTTTGGATAGACAGAGATCATAAACTCCTTCTAGAGAGGAAAAGATATCATTTCATGAGATGTTAAGGACGACACAAATGGCAAGGCTCCTCCCTTGCAATTTGTCCCGTTCTTAACATCTCACAAATGGCAAGGGTCCCCCTTGCCATTTGTCCCGTTCTTAACATCTCATGAAATGATCTGCAATTACATAGTTTGGATAGACAGAGATCATACACTCCTTCTAGAGATAAAAAGAGATCATTTCATGAGATTTTAAGGACGACACAAATGGCAAGGGTCCTCCCTTGCCATTTGTCCCGTTCTTAACATCTCATGAAATGATCTGCAATCACATAGTTAAGAGAGACAGAGATCAAACACTCCTTCTAGAGATGAAAAGATATCATTTCATGAGATGTTAAGGACGACACAAATGGCAAGGGTCCTCCCCTGCAATTTGTCCCGTTCTTAACATCTCACAAATGGCAAGGGTCCCCCTTGCCATTTGTCCCGTTCTTAACATCTCATGAAATGATTTTCAATTACATAGTTAAGATTGGCAAAGATCATACACTCCTTCTAGAGATGAAAAGATATCATTTCATGAGATGTTAAGGACGACACAAATGGCAAGGGTCCTCCCTTGCCATTTGTCCCGTTCTTATCATCTCACACATGGCAAGGGTCCCCCCTTGCCATTTGTCCCGTTCTTAGCATCTAATGAAATGATCTACAATTACATAGTTTGGATAACCAGAGATCATACACTCCTTCTAGAGATGAAAAAATATTATTTCATGAGATGTTAAGGACGACACAAATGGCAAGGGTCCCCCCTTGCCATTTGTCCCGATCTTAACATCTCATGAAATGATCTGCATTTATATAGTTTGGATAGACAGAGATCATACACTCTTTCTAGAGAGGAAAAGATATCATTTCATGAGATGTTAAGGACGATACAAATGGCAAGGCTCCTCTCTTGCAATTTGTCCCGTTCTTAACATCTCACAAATGACAAGGGTCCCCCTTGCCATTTGTCCCGTTCTTAACATCTCATGAAATGATCTGCAATTACATAGTTTGGATAGACAGAGATCATAAACTCCTTCTAGAGATGAAAAGAGATCATTTCATTAGATGTTAAGGACGACACAAATGGCAAGGGTCCTCCCTTGTCATTTGTCCCGTTCTTAACATCTCACACATAGTAAGGGTCTCCCCTTGCCATTTGTCCCGTTGTTAACATATAATGAAATTATCTGCAAAAACATAGTTTGGATAGACAGAGATCATACAAAAAGACATCATTTCATGAGATGTTAAGGACGACACAAATGGCAAGGGTCCTCCCTTGCCATTTGTCCCGTTCTTTACATCTCACAAATGGCAAGGGTCCCCCCTTGCTAATTGTCCCGTTCTTAACATCTCATGAAATGAATTGCAATTACATAGTATGGATAGACAGAGATCATACACTCCTTCTAGAGATAAAAAGAGATCATTTCATGAGATGTTAAGGACGACACAAATGGCAAGGGTCCTCCCTTGCCATTTGTCCCGTTCTTAACATCTCATGAAATGATCTGCAATTACATAGTTAAGATAGACAAAGATCATACACTCCTTCTAGAGATGAAAAGATATCATTTCATGAGATGTTAAGGACGACACAAATGGCAAGGGTCCTCCCTTGCAATTCGTCCCGTTCTTAACATCTCATGAAATGATCTGCAATTAAGTAGTTAAGATAGACAGAGATCATAAACTCCTTCTACAGATGAAAAGAGATCATTTCATGAGATGATAAGGACGACACAAATGGCAAGGCTCCTCCCTTGCAATTTGTCCCGTTCTTAACATCTCATGAAATGATCTGCAATTACATAGTTTGGATAGAAAGAGATCATACACTCCTTCTAGAGATAAAAAAATATTATTTCATGAGATGTTAAGGACGACACAAATGGCAAGGGTCCCCCCTTGCCATTTGTCCCGATCTTAACATCTCATGAAATGATCTGCATTTATATAGTTTGGATAGACAGAGATCATACACTCCTTCTAGAGATAAAAAGAGATCATTTCATGAGATGTTAAGGACGACACAAATGACAAGGGTCCTCCGTTACCATTTGTCCCGTTCTTAACATCTAATGAAATGATCTGCAATTACATAGTTTGGATAGACAGAGATCATACACTCTTTCTAGAGAGGAAAAGATATCATTTCATGGGATGTTAAGGACGACACAAATGGCAAGGGTCCTCCCTTGCCATTTGTCCCGTTTTTTACATCTCACAAATGGCAAGGGTCCCCCTTGCTATTTGTCCCGTTCTTAACATCTCATGAAATGATCTGCAATTACATAGTTTGGATAGACAGAGATCATACACTCCTTCTAGAGATAAAAAGAGATCATTTCATGAGATTTTAAGGACGACACAAATGGCAAGGGTCCTCCCTTGCCATTTGTCCCGTTCTTAACATCTCATGAAATGATCTGCAATCACATAGTTAAGAGAGACAGAGATCAAACACTCCTTCTAGAGATGAAAAGATATCATTTCATGAGATGTTAAGGACGACACAAATGGCAAGGGTCCTCCCCTGCAATTTGTCCCGTTCTTAACATCTCACAAATGGCAAGGGTCCCCCTTGCCATTTGTCCCGTTCTTAACATCTCATGAAATGATTTTCAATTATATAGTTAAGATTGGCAAAGATCATACACTCCTTCTAGAGATGAAAAGATATCATTTCATGAGATGTTAAGGACGACACAAATGGCAAGGGTCCTCCCTTGCCATTTGTCCCGTTCTTATCATCTCACACATGGCAAGGGTCCCCCCTTGCCATTTGTCCCGTTCTTAGCATCTAATGAAATGATCTACAATTACATAGTTTGGATAACCAGAGATCATACACTCCTTCTAGAGATGAAAAGATATTATTTCATGAGATGTTAAGGACGACACAAATGGCAAGGGTCCCCCCTTGCCATTTGTCCCGATCTTAACATCTCATGAAATGATCTGCATTTATATAGTTTGGATAGACAGAGATCATACACTCTTTCTAGAGAGGAAAAGATATCATTTCATGAGATGTTAAGGACGACACAAATGACAAGGGTCCTCCCTTGCCATTTGTCCCGTTCTTAACATCTAATGAAATGATCTGCAAATACATAGTTTGGATAGACAGAGATCATACACTCCTTCTAGAGATGAAAAGATATCATTTCATGAGATGTTAAGGACGACACAAATGGCAAGGGTCTTCCCTTGCAATTTGTCCCGTTCTTAACATCTAATGAAATGATCTGCAATTACATAGTTTGGATAGACAGAGATCATACACTCTTTCTAGAGAGGAAAAGATATCATTTCATGAGATGTTAATGACGACAAAAATGGCAAGGCTCCTCCCTTGCAATTTGTCCCGTTCTTAACATCTCACAAATGGCAAGGGTCCCCCTTGCCATTTGTCCCGTTCTTAACATCTCATGAAATGATCTGCAATTACATAGTTTGGATAGACAGAGATCATAAACTCCTTCTAGAGAGGAAAAGATATCATTTCATGAGATGTTAAGGACGACACAAATGGCAAGGCTCCTCCCTTGCAATTTGTCCCGTTCTTAACATCTCACAAATGGCAAGGGTCCCCCTTGCCATTTGTCCCGTTCTTAACATCTCATGAAATGATCTGCAATTACATAGTTTGGATAGACAGAGATCATAAACTCCTTCTAGAGAGGAAAAGATATCATTTCATGAGATGTTAAGGACGACACAAATGGCAAGGCTCCTCCCTTGCAATTTGTCCCGTTCTTAACATCTCACAAATGGCAAGGGTCCCCCTTGCCATTTGTCCCGTTCTTAACATCTCATGAAATGATCTGCAATTACATAGTTTGGATAGACAGAGATCATAAACTCCTTCTAGAGATGAAAAGAGATTATTTCATGAGATGTTAAGGACGACACAAATGGCAAGGGTCCTCCCTTGCCATTTGTCTCGTTCTTAACATCTCACGAAATGATGTGCAATTACATAGCTTAGATAGACAGAGATCATACACTCCTTCTAGAGATAAAAAGAGATCATTTCATGAGATGTTAAGGACGACACAAATGACAAGGGTCCTCCGTTACCATTTGTCCCGTTCTTAACATCTAATGAAATGATCTGCAATTACATAGTTTGGATAGACAGAGATCATACACTCTTTCTAGAGAGGAAAAGATATCATTTCATGAGATGTTAAGGACGACACAAACGGCAAGGTTCCTCCCTTGACATTTGTCCCGTTTTTTTACATCTCACAAATGGCAAGGGTTCCCCTTGCTATTTGTCCCGTTCTTAACATCTCATGAAATGATCTGCAATTACATAGTTTGGATAGACAAAGATCATACACTCCTTCTAGAGATAAAAAGAGATCATTTCATGAGATTTTAAGGACGACACAAATGGCAAGGGTCCTCCCTTGCCATTTGTCCCGTTCTTAACATCTCATGAAATGATCTGCAATCACATAGTTAAGAGAGACAGAGATCAAACACTCCTTCTAGAGATGAAAATATATCATTTCATGAGATGTTAAGGACGACACAAATGGCAAGGGTCCTCCCTTGCAATTTGTCCCGTTCTTAACATCTCACAAATGGCAAGGGTCCCCCTTGCCATTTGTCCCGTTCTTAACATCTCATGAAATGATTTTCAATTACATAGTTAAGATTGGCAAAGATCATACACTCCTTCTAGAGATGAAAAGATATCATTTCATGAGATGTTAAGGACGACACAAATGGCAAGGGTCCTCCCTTGCCATTTGTCCCGTTCTTATCATCTCACACATGGCAAGGGTCCCCCCTTGCCATTTGTCCCGTTCTTAGCATCTAATGAAATGATCTACAATTACATAGTTTGGATAACCAGAGATCATACACTCCTTCTAGAGATGAAAAGATATTATTTCATGAGATGTTAAGGACGACACAAATGGCAAGGGTCCCCCCTTGCAATTTGTCCCGTTCTTAACATCTCTTGAAATGATCTGCAATTACATAGTTTGGATAGAAAGAGATCATACACTCCTTCTAGAGATAAAAAGATATTATTTCATGAGATGTTAAGGACGACACAAATGACAAGGGTCCCCCCTTGCCATTTGTCCCGATCTTAACATCTCATGAAATGATCTGCATTTATATAGTTTGGATAGACAGAGATCATACACTCTTTCTAGAGAGGAAAAGATATCATTTCATGAGATGTTAAGGACGACACAAATGACAAGGGTCCTCCCTTGCCATTTGTCCCGTTCTTAACATCTAATGAAATGATCTGCAAATACATAGTTTGGATAGACAGAGATCATACACTCCTTCTAGAGATGAAAAGATATCATTTCATGAGATGTTAAGGACGACACAAATGGCAAGGGTCCTCCCTTGCAATTTGTCCCGTTCTTAACATCTAATGAAATGATCTGCAATTACATAGTTTGGATAGACAGAGATCATACACTCTTTCTAGAGAGGAAAAGATATCATTTCATGAGATGTTAATGACGACAAAAATGGCAAGGCTCCTCCCTTGCAATTTGTCCCGTTCTTAACATCTCACAAATGGCAAGGGTCCCCCTTGCCATTTGTCCCGTTCTTAACATCTCATGAAATGATCTGCAATTACATAGTTTGGATAGACAGAGATCATAAACTCCTTCTAGAGAGGAAAAGATATCATTTCATGAGATGTTAAGGACGACACAAATGGCAAGGCTCCTCCCTTGCAATTTGTCCCGTTCTTAACATCTCACAAATGGCAAGGGTCCCCCTTGCCATTTGTCCCGTTCTTAACATCTCATGAAATGATCTGCAATTACATAGTTTGGATAGACAGAGATCATAAACTCCTTCTAGAGAGGAAAAGATATCATTTCATGAGATGTTAAGGACGACACAAATGGCAAGGCTCCTCCCTTGCAATTTGTCCCGTTCTTAACATCTCACAAATGGCAAGGGTCCCCCTTGCCATTTGTCCCGTTCTTAACATCTCATGAAATGATCTGCAATTACATAGTTTGGATAGACAGAGATCATACACTCCTTCTAGAGATAAAAAGAGATCATTTCATGAGATTTTAAGGACGACACAAATGGCAAGGGTCCTCCCTTGCCATTTGTCCCGTTCTTAACATCTCATGAAATGATCTGCAATCACATAGTTAAGAGAGACAGAGATCAAACACTCCTTCTAGAGATGAAAAGATATCATTTCATGAGATGTTAAGGACGACACAAATGGCAAGGGTCCTCCCCTGCAATTTGTCCCGTTCTTAACATCTCACAAATGGCAAGGGTCCCCCTTGCCATTTGTCCCGTTCTTAACATCTCATGAAATGATTTTCAATTACATAGTTAAGATTGGCAAAGATCATACACTCCTTCTAGAGATGAAAAGATATCATTTCATGAGATGTTAAGGACGACACAAATGGCAAGGGTCCTCCCTTGCCATTTGTCCCGTTCTTATCATCTCACACATGGCAAGGGTCCCCCCTTGCCATTTGTCCCGTTCTTAGCATCTAATGAAATGATCTACAATTACATAGTTTGGATAACCAGAGATCATACACTCCTTCTAGAGATGAAAAAATATTATTTCATGAGATGTTAAGGACGACACAAATGGCAAGGGTCCCCCCTTGCCATTTGTCCCGATCTTAACATCTCATGAAATGATCTGCATTTATATAGTTTGGATAGACAGAGATCATACACTCTTTCTAGAGAGGAAAAGATATCATTTCATGAGATGTTAAGGACGATACAAATGGCAAGGCTCCTCTCTTGCAATTTGTCCCGTTCTTAACATCTCATGAAATGATCTGCAATTACATAGTTTGGATAGACAGAGATCATAAACTCCTTCTAGAGATGAAAAGAGATCATTTCATTAGATGTTAAGGACGACACAAATGGCAAGGGTCCTCCCTTGTCATTTGTCCCGTTCTTAACATCTCACACATAGTAAGGGTCTCCCCTTGCCATTTGTCCCGTTGTTAACATATAATGAAATTATCTGCAAAAACATAGTTTGGATAGACAGAGATCATACAAAAAGACATCATTTCATGAGATGTTAAGGACGACACAAATGGCAAGGGTCCTCCCTTGCCATTTGTCCCGTTCTTTACATCTCACAAATGGCAAGGGTCCCCCCTTGCTAATTGTCCCGTTCTTAACATCTCATGAAATGAATTGCAATTACATAGTATGGATAGACAGAGATCATACACTCCTTCTAGAGATAAAAAGAGATCATTTCATGAGATGTTAAGGACGACACAAATGGCAAGGGTCCTCCCTTGCCATTTGTCCCGTTCTTAACATCTCATGAAATGATCTGCAATTACATAGTTAAGATAGACAAAGATCATACACTCCTTCTAGAGATGAAAAGATATCATTTCATGAGATGTTAAGGACGACACAAATGGCAAGGGTCCTCCCTTGCAATTCGTCCCGTTCTTAACATCTCATGAAATGATCTGCAATTAAGTAGTTAAGATAGACAGAGATCATAAACTCCTTCTACAGATGAAAAGAGATCATTTCATGAGATGATAAGGACGACACAAATGGCAAGGCTCCTCCCTTGCAATTTGTCCCGTTCTTAACATCTCATGAAATGATCTGCAATTACATAGTTTGGATAGAAAGAGATCATACACTCCTTCTAGAGATAAAAAAATATTATTTCATGAGATGTTAAGGACGACACAAATGGCAAGGGTCCCCCCTTGCCATTTGTCCCGATCTTAACATCTCATGAAATGATCTGCATTTATATAGTTTGGATAGACAGAGATCATACACTCCTTCTAGAGATAAAAAGAGATCATTTCATGAGATGTTAAGGACGACACAAATGACAAGGGTCCTCCGTTACCATTTGTCCCGTTCTTAACATCTAATGAAATGATCTGCAATTACATAGTTTGGATAGACAGAGATCATACACTCTTTCTAGAGAGGAAAAGATATCATTTCATGGGATGTTAAGGACGACACAAATGGCAAGGGTCCTCCCTTGCCATTTGTCCCGTTTTTTACATCTCACAAATGGCAAGGGTCCCCCTTGCTATTTGTCCCGTTCTTAACATCTCATGAAATGATCTGCAATTACATAGTTTGGATAGACAGAGATCATACACTCCTTCTAGAGATAAAAAGAGATCATTTCATGAGATTTTAAGGACGACACAAATGGCAAGGGTCCTCCCTTGCCATTTGTCCCGTTCTTAACATCTCATGAAATGATCTGCAATCACATAGTTAAGAGAGACAGAGATCAAACACTCCTTCTAGAGATGAAAAGATATCATTTCATGAGATGTTAAGGACGACACAAATGGCAAGGGTCCTCCCCTGCAATTTGTCCCGTTCTTAACATCTCACAAATGGCAAGGGTCCCCCTTGCCATTTGTCCCGTTCTTAACATCTCATGAAATGATTTTCAATTATATAGTTAAGATTGGCAAAGATCATACACTCCTTCTAGAGATGAAAAGATATCATTTCATGAGATGTTAAGGACGACACAAATGGCAAGGGTCCTCCCTTGCCATTTGTCCCGTTCTTATCATCTCACACATGGCAAGGGTCCCCCCTTGCCATTTGTCCCGTTCTTAGCATCTAATGAAATGATCTACAATTACATAGTTTGGATAACCAGAGATCATACACTCCTTCTAGAGATGAAAAGATATTATTTCATGAGATGTTAAGGACGACACAAATGGCAAGGGTCCCCCCTTGCCATTTGTCCCGATCTTAACATCTCATGAAATGATCTGCATTTATATAGTTTGGATAGACAGAGATCATACACTCTTTCTAGAGAGGAAAAGATATCATTTCATGAGATGTTAAGGACGACACAAATGACAAGGGTCCTCCCTTGCCATTTGTCCCGTTCTTAACATCTAATGAAATGATCTGCAAATACATAGTTTGGATAGACAGAGATCATACACTCCTTCTAGAGATGAAAAGATATCATTTCATGAGATGTTAAGGACGACACAAATGGCAAGGGTCTTCCCTTGCAATTTGTCCCGTTCTTAACATCTAATGAAATGATCTGCAATTACATAGTTTGGATAGACAGAGATCATACACTCTTTCTAGAGAGGAAAAGATATCATTTCATGAGATGTTAATGACGACAAAAATGGCAAGGCTCCTCCCTTGCAATTTGTCCCGTTCTTAACATCTCACAAATGGCAAGGGTCCCCCTTGCCATTTGTCCCGTTCTTAACATCTCATGAAATGATCTGCAATTACATAGTTTGGATAGACAGAGATCATAAACTCCTTCTAGAGAGGAAAAGATATCATTTCATGAGATGTTAAGGACGACACAAATGGCAAGGCTCCTCCCTTGCAATTTGTCCCGTTCTTAACATCTCACAAATGGCAAGGGTCCCCCTTGCCATTTGTCCCGTTCTTAACATCTCATGAAATGATCTGCAATTACATAGTTTGGATAGACAGAGATCATAAACTCCTTCTAGAGAGGAAAAGATATCATTTCATGAGATGTTAAGGACGACACAAATGGCAAGGCTCCTCCCTTGCAATTTGTCCCGTTCTTAACATCTCACAAATGGCAAGGGTCCCCCTTGCCATTTGTCCCGTTCTTAACATCTCATGAAATGATCTGCAATTACATAGTTTGGATAGACAGAGATCATAAACTCCTTCTAGAGATGAAAAGAGATTATTTCATGAGATGTTAAGGACGACACAAATGGCAAGGGTCCTCCCTTGCCATTTGTCTCGTTCTTAACATCTCACGAAATGATGTGCAATTACATAGCTTAGATAGACAGAGATCATACACTCCTTCTAGAGATAAAAAGAGATCATTTCATGAGATGTTAAGGACGACACAAATGACAAGGGTCCTCCGTTACCATTTGTCCCGTTCTTAACATCTAATGAAATGATCTGCAATTACATAGTTTGGATAGACAGAGATCATACACTCTTTCTAGAGAGGAAAAGATATCATTTCATGAGATGTTAAGGACGACACAAACGGCAAGGTTCCTCCCTTGACATTTGTCCCGTTTTTTTACATCTCACAAATGGCAAGGGTTCCCCTTGCTATTTGTCCCTTTCTTAACATCTCATGAAATGATCTGCAATTACATAGTTTGGATAGACAAAGATCATACACTCCTTCTAGAGATAAAAAGAGATCATTTCATGAGATTTTAAGGACGACACAAATGGCAAGGGTCCTCCCTTGCCATTTGTCCCGTTCTTAACATCTCATGAAATGATCTGCAATCACATAGTTAAGAGAGACAGAGATCAAACACTCCTTCTAGAGATGAAAATATATCATTTCATGAGATGTTAAGGACGACACAAATGGCAAGGGTCCTCCCTTGCAATTTGTCCCGTTCTTAACATCTCACAAATGGCAAGGGTCCCCCTTGCCATTTGTCCCGTTCTTAACATCTCATGAAATGATTTTCAATTACATAGTTAAGATTGGCAAAGATCATACACTCCTTCTAGAGATGAAAAGATATCATTTCATGAGATGTTAAGGACGACACAAATGGCAAGGGTCCTCCCTTGCCATTTGTCCCGTTCTTATCATCTCACACATGGCAAGGGTCCCCCCTTGCCATTTGTCCCGTTCTTAGCATCTAATGAAATGATCTACAATTACATAGTTTGGATAACCAGAGATCATACACTCCTTCTAGAGATGAAAAGATATTATTTCATGAGATGTTAAGGACGACACAAATGGCAAGGGTCCCCCCTTGCAATTTGTCCCGTTCTTAACATCTCTTGAAATGATCTGCAATTACATAGTTTGGATAGAAAGAGATCATACACTCCTTCTAGAGATAAAAAGATATTATTTCATGAGATGTTAAGGACGACACAAATGACAAGGGTCCCCCCTTGCCATTTGTCCCGATCTTAACATCTCATGAAATGATCTGCATTTATATAGTTTGGATAGACAGAGATCATACACTCTTTCTAGAGAGGAAAAGATATCATTTCATGAGATGTTAAGGACGACACAAATGACAAGGGTCCTCCCTTGCCATTTGTCCCGTTCTTAACATCTAATGAAATGATCTGCAAATACATAGTTTGGATAGACAGAGATCATACACTCCTTCTAGAGATGAAAAGATATCATTTCATGAGATGTTAAGGACGACACAAATGGCAAGGGTCCTCCCTTGCAATTTGTCCCGTTCTTAACATCTCACAAATGGCAAGGGTCCCCCTTGTCATTTGTTCCGTTCTTAACATCTCATGAAATGATCTGCAATCACATAGTTTGGATAGACAGAGATCATGCACTCCTTCTATACTCCATTTTTTTTTTGGGGGGGGGGGCAAACATGCGTTTTATGACATTCAGTATTTGCGATGGAAAATTTCAATTTGACTTAACTCCTCAAAACCCCACACATGCATATAAGAGTAAAAGTGACAGGATTAACTGATCAAATAACTCACATTTACTAACCTTTTCACCTTTAAGGTCATTGCAAAAGAGGCCTTTCTTGCCTGAATCACCTGTTTTGATATTGCCCATTTAAAATTACCATTGTAATTAAATTTAATCCCAAGATACTGTAACGGTCCTCCATCTTAGAACGGGTCCTGGATGCTGGAGGGATGGTCTCCTTATTGCCTCTAGCACCGTCATCTGACGAAAAGTTTGCCATCCTGACTAATGCGAGCGGTTTCTATTTGGCTTGTAGTTTAGAGGCCCGGACGTGGCTCCGTTTTTCCAAAGTATATGGGTGTCGAGATGAGAGGTGTTTTGGATAGCTGGATGTGAATTCTCTATGAGAGGGTTATATTACGTCAGTCTATGGAGACTCAACTAATTACACGTTATGAAACGATGGATTGTTTACCTGTATACCAGGGGCGTAAATACCGGGGGGGAGGGGGGATGCATCCCCCCCTCGCTTGAAGGGGGGGGGGGGGGGGTGGCCTGTACAAATACCCCCCCCTGCATGAGATTACAAAAAAAAAGAGAGAAAAAAAGTAAGTATGTATAACTGTATAGCCTACACGTATACAGTATGTCACGATCATTATTAGAGTAGTTGCGCGACGTGCGCGAACAAGCACTTCATAAACTTCAGAATAATTTTTCGTTCATTTTGAAAGGTATTATTATAGCCCAGACGTAAAGTGCGCCAGCGCGCGAGCGCTTAAAAAGTGCAATAATGTACAGTAGATGCCCGGCTCCCCCCCCCCCCCCCCCCCCCAGCAAACCTAAAGGAGGAGAGAAAGGGAAAGAAAAAAAGAGAAAGAAGAAAAGTAGGGGAGATCAGTTGCGATTTTCCCCGTCAACAAGGTAGATCGGGGGGGGGGGAGGCTTGGGGGAATCAAATTCAAACGTGGTTTATTTCTAATTCCATAACGGTGGTTTACAAATTAATGACATAATTTTCCGAGATTTTTCCTCACATTTTAGGAAATTTATACTTTTTTATGCGTTTGTTGGAAAATTACAAATTCCTAAATTTACAGCCAGGCAAGAAATATGATTCGTGAGATTCCTACATGTCAGGGCCCCAGGAACGGCGGGGATCGGAAGCCTCGAGCTCCCCCCCCCCCAAAAAAAAAACAAAAAAACAAAAACAAAAACAAAAACAAAATTGAAAAAGTATATTAAAGGTAAAGACCAGTATTGGTAACGCCCCAATTTCAAAAAATGAAATGGAAGCTCTCATTACCAATCATGTGAAAGAATATGTTTTGACTAATACATGATGATAAAAAATTTGCCGGGAAACCGCCTACTAATTCATATATTTGGTAAATTTGTTTCTCTCATGGTCCTGTGAGAGATATAGGGTAGTCCCATATACATCTTTCTGTGTATAGTGCTTGTAACTTTACGAAGAATGGGCCAAATTTCTTATCATTTTGATGATTCCAGAACCTTGCAGATGCTAGATGCTAGATGATCAACCTTTTCTGATCGATTCCATAACGTTTCTTTCACAATTCAATCGCATGACCGTAAAGAGAAATAGAAAGAAAGAGAGCAGGAAAGAAAGAATAGTTAACTGCCAGTGTCACAAAATAATGAGGTATCAAAATATGCTCATCTGACCGTGATTAAATGCCTAAAACCCCTAAGCTTACGGGGGTTCTTCCCCCTGGATTCCACCTAGGGCCCTAAGGCGGGCCCTTAGATGCTCATCTGTCGGTAATTTAATGCCTAAAACCCATGATTTTTTTTTGTTGGGGGGGGGGGGGCTCCGCCCCCTGGATCCCACGCCAATTAGTGACCTGCCAGTGTCACAATGAGGTATCAAAATATGCTCTTCTGACCGTAATTAAATGCCTAAAACCCCTGAACTTCCGGGGCTCTGTCCCCTGGACCCCGCCTAGGGCCCTAAGGGGGACCCCTGGATGCTAATCTGACGGTAATTTAATGCCTAAAACCCCTGAGCTTCTGGGGGCGTCGCCGGCTGGACCTCACGCATATCAGTGCCCTGCCAGTGTCACAAATAAGGTATAACAAATATGTTCATCTGACCATAATCAAATGCCTAAAGCCCCTGAACTTCCGAGGTCGGACAAGGTATCAAAATATGTTTATCTGACCGCAGGCGCAGGCGCAAGGGGAGGGGGGGGGGGGGGAGGCGGTGGTGGCGGTTCCCACAAAAAAAAACGCCGGCCAAAGAAAAAAAGAGGACGTAGGAAGAAAAAGGAGCAGACAAAGAACATCTTTAAAATTCAGACAAGGATTAAGAGTAGAGAACGGTTACACGAATCGTCTTCTTTCTCAAATAATTTAATAAAACGTCGAAGCTTCCGCGCTTCGCGCACGAAGGGGGGGGGAAATGAATTTAGACAAAGATTAAGAGTCAAAAACGGTACAACGAATCGTTTTCTTTCTCTAATGATTTAATGAATCTTAAAAGCTTCCGGGGGAACTGAATTCAAACGAGGATTATTTTCGAGAACGGTTACAACGAATCGTCTTCTTTCTCTAATGATTTAATTAAACGTAAAATCTTCCGCGCTTCGCACGGGAGGGGCGTAAACTGAATTCAGACGAGGATTATTTTCGAGAACGGTACAACAAATCGTCTTCTTTCTCTAATGATTTAATGAAACGTCAAAGCTTCTGCGATTTGCGCGGGAGGGGGAAAACTGATTTCAGACGAAGATTAAGAGTCGAGAACGGTACAACGATTCATCTTCTTTCTCTAATGATTTAATGAATCGTAAAAGCTTGCGCGCTTCGCGCGTGAGGGGAGTAAACTAAATTTAGACGAGGATTATTTTCGAGAACGGTACAACAAATCGTCTTCTTTCACTAATGATTTAATGAAACGTCAAAGCTTTCACGCTTCGCGGAGGAGGGAGGGGGAAACTCGCCCCTCTCTGCACCCACTCCCCCCGCATAACGTCACTGCTGGTCACTATTACGTACCAATATTTGGCGTATTTGGCTCGCATAATTTGAAATTTGGCCCCCCCCCCCCCCCTAAGAAATCCTGGATCCGCACCTGATGGCTATCGCCGATCATCCCCCCCCCCCCCCACTCCTCGGTACGGATTTACGCCCCTGCTGTATACAAACATAAGTCAACATCTCCAACACGTTATTAGTTAACACCGACACCAATAGCCTGGATCAATCTCTGAAGTAGTAAAAAGCAGGGATTTCCTTTTTGTAGGAACTCTATTTCTCGTTTCCAATCCTTTTCCTTATTTTAGCTCAGTTGGAGCGGAGCGGAGTGACGAGAATGGGAGACGAGAGTCACCGTAAAACACTAGTCTGCAGGCACAGACCCTAATTTGACACTTTATCAACAAATCATTGTGCCTTGAGAAAAGTCTAGCCCAGCTACCTACTGGTCTGTACAGGTTTACCAAAACTGCTTCCCACGGCCAAAATCTAGCTCCACCCTCTTCTCCAGGGTCACCTGTGATTGGTTGCTATACAATGTCCATCACCCTCTCTTGGGACTGGCTGGCAAGCTCTCAGTAACAAGATAATTGGGAAGGCAGATAAGATATGACCACCAGTTAAAGGTAATACAAAGTTTTGGTAAATTTTGAAAATTGGGTGGATAGTGATTCTTTACAATTTTGATATATTTGGATGCCCCTGTGGATGTATTATAAGCACACAAAAATTTAGCCCCTAAAACACTTCTGCTTTCGAGAAAAATGGAATATACAAATTTACCGGTGCTCTCGGTAAATTTTAATAAATTTCAAATAGCGCCTACGGCCGTACAATGGTAGCTGAGAACATGAAAATCTCAGAATATGTAGTTGTGATATATAATTTCCAAACGGGAATAGCTAATCGGTCGATTTCAGTCAAGAAATATTGTTTTATAGCTTAATTAATATCTTGACCTTGAGAGGGAGCTATACAACATAAATAGTTTATTATTAACAATTTCATAACTTTAGACTCGATTTCAACCGCGACAACGATCACTGAATATTTTCGGATCGCATATGCTTCTAATATGTTCATTTGAACCAAATTCATGACCCCATACCAAAACTTTGTATTACCTTTAAATTAAAACAACACTGGGCCAGGCCAAACACCAGCCAGACCAAACACCTTCATTCAGACCAAGTTTTGCCCTCTTGGCTTGCTGGATGCAAAATACAGAAAACTGAAGAGTTATTTCCATCCGAGTAAGCTCAAAGCGGCATTGTATTTCTTTACAATCCTGATGAGTAATAAAAAGGGAGATACAGATGCTATAGGCCTACTGGGCAAGACATCTTGAATCTGTTCATTGAACAACAACAAAATTTGGGGGGCCCCACCTCCTTTTATTTTGAGTTTGCAGTCACATTTTCATGTTGTTGTTTTTCTTAACAAAACTCCCAGCAACCTCCCTCCCCCCATCTATCTCATCCTAATTTTCTTATCTCTCACTCTCTACCTCATGAGAATTTGAAAATGAAATATGAGTTGTGTTTTTTTTCTTTTTTCCCTCAAGATTGTTTAATGTTGAAATAAAGTTAACAAATTTTCTCTGAAAATGCTTAAGGTAGCATATAATTATGATGGTATATTTAGAATGCTTGAGTTTATCCTCAACATTTTGATACACATTGACCACCAAATACCTTTCCTGTCGAGCTATTGGTGAATGAAAATGACAAGTCTATCTGTCACAAATAGATTAGCATTAAAAGAGTTAAATGACAACTGTCCAATTCATTAGCAATTTGGAGGGGGAAAATGAAAGTTTTTGAAACATACAGACTATGAACACTGGACAGTGTATACTTCCATCACCATCCATCATCTGACAACAACGGTATCTCTACTAGGTTTCAGGCTTACATGTATATACTAAACTGCTAAATGTCAAAATAAAAGCGAAAATATTAAGGGCAGTACATTCAGAACAGGAAATATGTTACTTTTCTCTGGTCAGAACAAGAAAGTTATCTGAGAGGTCTCGCAGCCATCCCTGAGTTTATGCCTTAGTTTAAAACAAACATAAATGTAGCCTACTACTAGGGTCTATTGTCTAGGCATATGATTATGTAACTGATGTTGTAAGAGAAAACACAGTGGATAGGGGATACTGAGAGATAAGACAGAGAATTATGTCCATATCTCACTTCAGCAAGATTATGAAGCAGGTCTTCTGCTCATCTCTAGCTCTAACTCTTTTCAAACATCCAGAGCTTTCACATTGTCATGGTCGAATTTGCAGTCTTCCTGCCTCGCTCATCTCACTTTCCCATGTAGCATCATGAAGTAAAATCGTTTTTGGAGGCGGGAGTGGTGCTGAAGAAAGAGCAATGCCAGGCAATTAACAGTATTCTCACTAACCAGCAGGATACTCTTGTAGTATTACCAACTGGTTACGGAAATCCTTAGTGTACCAAGCCCTTCTGAGTGCTTTTGAAGTTACGCCCCCTCCCCCCCGAGTGCCCAAACTTATCTTATATACTAATACCACTAATCGCCGCGGGGGGTCCAAACGGGTACAAAACGGTTCCTCAAAAACGTCTTTCCCCGACCGCGCCAGCCTCCGCCGTGGCGCGGGGACGGCGGCACAATTTCACGAGGCCTGTCTCCCGTAACCCGCGTGCCACGTCGACCCCGCGATCGACGTCCATGCCGTTAAACGCGGTTTCGGGGTGCCGGGGAGGACGGGCGGACGAGAGATCGGCGAGCGTGGTGGATTGCAAGGAGGCGACGAACCCGTGAGAGCGAGTCGGCAAGGCGTGCTCCCGCCCTCTGTCTAATTATCAAAGAGAGACGAAGAGACACACATTGGACGAGAATCCACTCGCGTCAACGGGTGTAGCAAATCTTATTGTAACGGGTGTGCCGCGTACCCCGAGTTAGGTCTCTTCCTATAGGATACGCTTTGTAGCATGTAAGAGAAATACACATTAACAGATGACTCATCCGGTTGAGGGGATGTAGGAAATGCACGCTCTCACGGGTTGGGCTTACCCGTGTTATGCGTCTTTCTATAGGGTATGCTTTGTAGCATGTAAGAGAAATACACATCAACAGATGACTCACACGGGTGAGGGGATGTAAGAAATGCACGCTCTCACGGGTTGGGCTTATCCGTGTTATGCGTCTTTCTATAGGATATGCTTTGTAGGCCAGCCGGACCTGCTGCGTGTACGAACGTACGTGTATAATGTATGCGATGATTCTACGCTCACCGTCACACGCACAGCTCAGTCGGTTCGACTCTGATTCTATGATGATTGCCGTGATTTGTATATAGTTTACGTGAATTAGAGGTATGAAAGCAGGACTTACTTTGTGATTATCCTGTCCATGTTTACTGAATTTTGATAATCATTCTTCAAAGTAAAGTTTTCACAAGAAATTCATCGTAACTGACAGTTCAGTTGCAAGCTAGCTGCCGTGAGGCACGGGCCGTGCAGTGCGCCACTGCTGCCGAGCACTGTCGGAACTGTGACTGTGTGTGAGCTGAGCTGAGCTAGAGTAGACTCGACAACATTTTGAAATTGCTCTTATTGCCCCTATTTCAATATAGTTTCGTGACTATAGAGGTATGAAACCTGAGTTTAGATTGTGATTATTCTGTCCATGTATAGTTGTATGCTGAATTTCGATATTCATTTTTCAAAGTAACGTTTTCACAAGAAAATCGGACGGTCGTCATGGTCGTTTAAAAACATGATAATACTTTTACTATGAAACAGTTCTTGCATAAAATCAATGCCTTAAAACGTTTTTGAAAGTATTGGGGGGGGGGGGGGTCAGGTAGCTCAAAGCGAGTTGAGTGCAGGCGTGATGTCCACGGGTTCAAAGGGCTGAACCGAACCCCCGAAGGCTCGGGGGTTTTAGGCATTTAATTACGGTCAGATGAGCATATTTTTAATAACTTATTTGTGACACTGGCAGGTCGATCACTAATTGGCGTGGGGTCCATAGTAGAGTTGCGTACCAACTACGCTGAGAGTACGCTGGCCTACGTTACTATACCCTGAGGGACGCAAAGGGGTACGCAAGATGGACGCAAACAAATTAATGTTTTAAACAATTCGCGTACTTTCGGCGTAGAAACTTGATGCAGAAAGTACGCTTTAACCCCCCACCCCCGGCCCTCTCCTAGAATCCCGTGGATTTTCCACGGGTCCTCCTAGTCTATATTACTAATACGCAAAATCGCCGCGGGGGGTCCAAACGGGTACAAAACGGTTCCTCAAAAACGTCTTTCCCCGACCCCGCCCGCCTCCGCCGTGGCGCGGGGAGGGCGGCACAATTCCACGAGGCCTGTCTCCCGTAACCCGCGTGCCACCTCGACCCCGCGATCGACGTCCATGCCGTTAAACGCGGTTTCGGGGTGCCGGGGAGGACGGGCGGACGAGAGCACGGCGGGCGTGGTGGATTGCGAGGAGGCGACGAACCCGCGAGAGCGAGTCGGCAAGGCGTGCACCCTCCCTCTGCATGTCTAATCAAAGAGAGACAAAGAGACACACGATGGACGAGAATCCACTCGCATCAACGGGTGTAGCAAGTCTCATTGTAAAAGGCTGCGGCGTATCCCGAGTAAGGCCTCTTGCTATAGGATTCGCTTTCATGTAAGAGAAATACACATTAACAGACGACTCACCCGGGTGATGGGATGTAGCCAATATGTACGCTCAACGGGTTGAGCTGACCCGTGTTATGCGTCTTTCTATAGGATATGCTTTGTAGGCCAGGCGCCCATAGTGTGTACGTGTATTTCACGCTCACCTTCACACACTTTCACACACTCGATTTGAGTCGTGGCGATTGCGACAATTGGCGCAAACCATGGACCTATTTTCGCGTAAAATCTTTACTCTGAAAATAATTATACAAATTCTGTGATCTATGCCAACATATGCATAGTCCAAGCTTCTGTTTTATTGGTCTTTTCATGAAAACTACCTCGAAATAACAACAATAATAACGCAAATAGATCTGTGATAGTACGCCTAACCAATCTGCGATTTATGCACACACACAGAGCATACAGGATTTCAAATGCCTTCCAGCGCCCAACTCAGGCGGGTCATCACAAGCCATCGTTTTACTGCGCCGCAGTTACTGCACTACACTGTATAGATTTGATTTCCGTATGTTTGATTTCGTTTAGCGTTCGTTATTTGAAACTTTTGAACTCCGAAAGACTGTAAATATGTTAAATAGACTCTTGATGTTGGATTTCTTTTCTACTGACCTGTTAATGAAGGCATGAGGGATAAACAAAAAAAATAAGGACTGCTCTGTAATTGGATGGTGGTGGAAATTATCACTCCCTCGATTTCGTTCAAATACTGGCCCTTCTATACCCCCTCGGCTTTGCCTTGGGTGATAGAAGGACCGGTATGAACACCACCTTGGAAATGATAATTTCATCCTCATGAGCAGTCAATATTTGTATATTTTCACTGAGACCTCTGGGACCTCTCTGAAGTTCTTTGTATCATCTATGCAAAATATCATTTTGTTGATAATTTTGTTTAATAGAACATGTAGTTTTAATAATGTATGTTAAGCCAAATTGAGCAATTATTGTTACTCATGTTTTGATTTGGAACAAGTTCTAATTAGAGATGAGTGAAAATATGAAAAATGAGAATGGGAGGATTGAGAACAGTATTCGTAAGAAACTGGACGGGAAATGGATAATGAGAATAAGGATATATGGGAATGAATGAAAAACAATAATCATAAATAATGAAAGTGAAAACGAAAGTTAAAGCGTAAAATAGTTTGCATCAGTTTGTTTACAAATTACTAATTTAATTTTTTCTTTTAATCTTCAAGTTTTATTATATGTTACAAATAAAAAAAAACATTTCAAAATGATATATGAAACAGCAAACAAAAGGTTAATATTCTATCGAATTAAATATTAATAACAAGAGTAGAAAAAGAATAAAAGGATAAAAAGTAGGCCTATACCAAGAGGGAAAATGAAATTGAAAATAAAAGGAGAAAAAAAAACAGAAAAACAAACATGAAAATTTAAAAAATCGATAGCACATCATTAACAACCACCCACCCCCTAGAATCCCGTGGATTTTCCACGGGTCCTCCTAGTCTATATTATTAATACGCAAAATCGCCGCGGGGGGTCCAAACGGGTACAAAACGGTTCCTCAAAAACGTCTTTCCCCGACCGCGCCCGCCTCCGCCGGGGCGCGGGGACGGCGGCACAATTATACGAGGCCTGTCTCCCGTAATCCACGTGCCACGTCGACCCCGCGATCGACGTCCATGCCGTTAAACGCGTTTTCGGGATTCCGGGGAGGACGGGCGGACGAGAGCACGGCAGGCGTGGTGGATTGCGAGGAGGCGACGAACCTGTGAGAGCGAGTCGGGAAGGCGTGCATCCGCCCTCTGTGCAATCAACAAAGAGACACACAGCGAACGAGAATCCACTTTTGTCAATGGGTGTAGCACATCACGTAGTAACGTGTGTGGCTTACCCCGAGTTTAGGCCTCTTGCTATAGGATACGCTTTGCAGCATGTAAGAGAAATACACATTAACAGATGACTCACCCGGGTGATGGGATGTAGCCAATATGTACGCTCAACGGGTTGAGCGTACCCGTGTTATGCGTCTTTCTATAGGATATGCTTTGTAGGCCAGGCGCCCACAGTGTACGTGTATTACACGCTCTCAGGTCACACACATGCACACACCATAGTCGATTCGAGTCGAGGCGATTGCGACAACTGGCGCAAACCATGTACCTATTTTCACGTAAAATCTTTACTCTGAAAATAATTATACAAATTCTGTGATCTATGCCAACATAATCATAGTCCAAGCTTCTGTTTTATTGGTCTTTTCATGAAAACTACATCGAAATCACAACAAGAATAGCGCAAATAGATCTGTGATAGTACGCCTTCACGTGACAGTTCAGTTGCAAACTGCCTTGAGTCCACAGTGTATTGCCACGGCAGCTGAGCGCTGCTGTCGGCGGTGCTGTCGGAGCTGAGTGTGTGAGCATGGAGTAGCGGTGACCGGAGTAGCCAGGTCTGTCCGTGGTGTGAGGAGAGTCTAAACAACACTTTGAAATTGCTATTTGCCCCGATTTCAATATAGTTTCGTGAATAGATGTATGAAACCTGGGCTTGGATTGTGATTATTTTGGCCATGTATAGTTGTATACTGAATTTCGATAATCATTTTTCAAAGTAAAGTTTTCACAAGAAAATCAGACGGTCGTCATGGTCGTTTAAAAACATGATAATACTTTTAGTATGATACAGTTCTTGCATCAAATCAATTTTTAAAGTATGGGGGGGGGGGGGGGGGTCAGGTAACTCAAAGCGATTTGAGTGCAGGCGTGGTGTCCACGGGTACAAAGGGCTGAACCCCCGAAAGCTCAGGGGTTTTAGGCATTTAATTACGGTCAGATGAGCATATTTTTAATGCCTTATTTGTGACACTGGCAGGTCGATCACTAATTGGCGTGGGGTCCATAGTTGAGTTGCGTACCAACTACGCTGAGCTGAGAGTACGCTGGCCTACGTTACTATACCCTGAGGGACACAAAAAAGTACGCAAGATGGACGCAAACAATTTAATATGTTTAACAAAATTCGCGTACTTTCGGCGTAGAAACTTGACGCAGAAAGTACGCCTTTTTTTACGTAACACTACGCTACTAAACTAAACAAACTGCATCTTTAAATGAATTAATGAAAAATTAGCCCAAGAAAAATGAGCCCCCGAAAGATAAAAAAAAGTAGCCCCCAAAAATTTTCCCAAAATTTGATATAGATCGAGTCCCCGAAAAAAAAAAATCTTTCACTGGATTCTACGCTCACAGTAGTCGAGTCAATTTGTGCACAAACCGTCCGATTTTTCGCGTAAAATCTTTACTTTGAAAATAATTATACACATTTTGTGAACAATGCCAACATAATCATAATCCAAGCCTCTGCATATGTAGTCTTTTCATGAAACTACCATGAAATCACAACAATAATAATGCAAATAAATAGTAATTATCGAGATCCTATCTGACATAGTTTGTTTTACGATGCGCCATTCATGGTCAAACAGCATATAATTATAACAATTCTCTTTATAAAGATAATCTAATTTTTTTTTGGATAGCACATAGGCCTCTATCTATCTATCTATTTGGCCCCCTCCCCTAGAATCCCGTGGATTTTCCACGGGTCCTGCTAGTCTACATTATTGAACAAATTAGGGAGCAAAGCGACCGACAGGCAAGTTTTTTTCATTTTCACCCTAAAAAACTGAATATGTTGAGTTTACCCAGGACAGTTTTGACCTCTGTAATTGAGCGGTAGAGAAGCTAGAATTTTATATATTGAAAAATGTTTTTCTATTCACTCACTTCTACAATCGGGAGCAAAACTAACAAAACCCTTGAGAAATACTGAAGTTAGGATTTCTTTCAAATGTTGAAGCTTTGTAAATGCTGTTTTATACACTTTTTCTTATCTTGGGGTGCAATATTTAGCAGGAGTCAGATGAAACTTTCACGATAGCGAGCAAAGCAATGATAATTATATCTTTTATTTTAAAATGTTTGAACTCTTTAAGCTATTTAAGAACTGTATACCGGGGACGTGAAATTACGAGATTTTGAAAGAAAATAATTATGCGAGGGCGCAAAGTGACCAAGCTTTAGAAAAATTTCGCATTTCAAACTCTCAAAAACTAGATTACGTGCATTTACCCTGCGGATTTGGGGGCATATAATCCGTAAGGATTAGGACTTTTCTTCACTTTCCCCTTCTTTTCTTTCTCTCCATTGCCTCTTTGTGCCCCCTCCAAGTGCCCCACCCCCCTAGATACGCCACTGTGTGGACATAATATATGTACTTTACGAGAGATGCAAGTGTACCAACAGTAAGTTATTAATTGACAGTAATGTTATTTTGTCATGAGAGGTTTTTGGCGCCATGCAGATCTGTACAAATTGATATAAAACCTTAAATGATATGATAAACTACTAAAACAGGCATATCAGACACATAATTCATTGCTGTGATCAAAATACTTTGATGTAAATAGACAATGTATTCTAAAAATCTTTCTTAATATGAGAGCATTCCCCCTAATGTTACCTTGCTTGATATTGTTTGAAATGGGAACTGGAAATAAGGCAGGGGCGGATCTAGCTTTTTGCTAAGGGGGGGGGTTTGACCAAAATAATGACGATGCGGAGCATCGTCCACGAGCCGCGAATCGGCGAGCCGATTTTTTGGGGGGTGTTTATTTGAACCCCGTAAGTGATGTTTTCCTGGCATCTATTAACACAATGGAGACCATAAAAAGCAGTGCATGATAACGTCTTTTTAAATCAAGTAACAGTTAAATACACAGTTATATCCAGAGTTATCATGTGTTTGGTTAAGACGTTAAGTTACCAGATGAGTTGAATATCTTCTCACAATATTTGCACTTGAAAGGGTTTCTCTCCAGCGTGCGTTCTTTTTTCTTTCTTTTTTTCTTTTTTTTTTCTTCTTTTTTTTCCCTTTTTTGTTTTGTTTGTTTTTTGGGCCGCCCAAGGGGGGGGGTTTAAACCCCCTAAACCCCCCCCCCCGTAGATCCGCGCCTGTTTAATCTTGTGGTTATCTTGTGGTTTCCAAACCACAAGATAATCACAAAATACTTGTAAGATTTTCTTTTTTTTACCGTCTGAATTGGCTTTCACCGTGTGAATGCGGCTAATAACAATAAACACAATTACAATAATGATGAGGATTATTATTATCATCATCATAATTATTATTATTATTAATATTATAATTGTTATCAGTATTGTTATTACTATTATTATCATCATTATGACTTATTAAGTAAGCAAATATCATTCCCCAAAACCTGGGGGGGATGATTGTACATGCCATCCCCCCCACCTTGTGAGGTGGGGGGGGGGATGCATCCCCCTCATCCCCCCGTTGTCTACGCCCCTGCTTAGGATATTATTATTCTCTGATTTTCTCCAACTTCATCTTCTTACAAGTTTAGTGTTTCATCACATGGTTTTGGTGAAATGGGTTTTTCATGATTCGATCAGTATTCTGCTTTAAGCTTTTTAATTAAAGCTGTAAAAATTCAACATTGGTCTTGTTATTTGTCGAACAGGACAAAAGTAGCCCCCCTCCCTGTCAATGCCAAATATATTTGTCATTTTGAGATTTGTCAACATAAATCGGACATTGAAAAAATTGGGTGGATAATGATTCTTTACAAGTTTGATATATTTGGCTGCCCCTGTGGATGTATTATAAGCACTAGAAAATTTAGCCCCTAAAACACTTCTGCTTTCGAGAAAGATTGAATATAAAAATGTACCGGTGCTCCCGGTAAATTTTGATGAATTTCAAATAGCGTCTACGGCCGTACAATGGTAGCTGCGACCATGACAATCTCAGAATATGTAGTTGTGATATAAAATTTCCAAACGGAAATAGCTAATCGGTCGATTTTAGTCAAAAACATTGTTTTATAGCTTGATTAATATCTTGACCTTGAGAGGGAACTATACAACATAAAGAGTTTATTATTTACAATTTCATAACTTTAGACTCGATTTCAACCGCGACAACGATCACTGAATATTGAAGGATCGCATATGCTTCCAAAATTTTTGTTTCAACCAAATTCATGACCCCATACCAAAACTGTGTATTACCTTTATTAAATAAATAAAGCATTATCTTGTATGCCTTACACACAATCTGTTTGAAAATTGAAAATTGAAAATTTGTTAATTTCTGCATACAAAGCAAATGGGAGAGGAGCTCACAAGATACATGTATACGTCACAGAGTTGCCAACTGGAAATGAAATTAGCAAACATAATTATGACATAATCATGTACATGTATAAAGTTTATATAATTTGGGTTTCTCCTTGTTGTAGACATAAAAAAGAAGTTTTATGTGAATTTGTAATCATGAACAAAATGAGAAAGAAAGTGAAAGATGAGGTAAAAGGTATAGTAAGGGATGAAAATATATTCAGGTCCTCATAAACCTAAATAAAAATTACAGTAAAATTTATTCTAGCACAAAGAAATGGAGAAAGAGAAGGAATAGACTGGGACAGAAAGGGAAAAAGAAGGAAAAGAGAAGGAAAGAGTGGGACAGAAATGGATAGAGGAAGAGAAAGAGAGAGAGAGAGAGAGAGAGAGAAAGAAAGAGAGAGTTTGTGAGTCATACAAGGAGTACACTGTATTTCCTTCCATTTCTTAAAAAATGAAAAATCATGGAGCTAAAAGTTGTACATACATGTATGCATGCACAAGGCTTATAGTACATTGTACAGTACTAAGAACTGGAATCTCATCCATTCCAATGTGTTATGTAATGGTACAATTTCTACCAAGTTGACCTTCATCTCAGTAGGAGGCATGCAAGCCAGCTCTGATAGTGAATGTCAATCATTGTTACCATGACGATCCCTCTCAGAGCTAAGCTCCTCCTATAAGCACAATAAATGCTTATGGGCTCACTTGTTGTACAGACCCTGTGTCAGGAGCAGCTTCAGTACATGGCCTATGGTAGTCTTATAGTGCAGACTCACTTTTACGACTGACCAGGGTTTGTGCTTGCAGACTAGTAAAACACCGCTATTTATAGTCTCCGAGAGCTGCTTTACGCATGGTGCGTCCGTAATCGCGCTCTGAACTCTTACGCCCCAAAAGCTTACTGTACGGAGGACATACTGAGAGGTCAGTGTTACTACGCCCTCTACGTTTTCTGCAAGATAACTAACTGTAGCGAACTGGTTCGTTACAATACACAAAGTCATGTACCACATTGATAATATCGTTCCCATACTTAAAAACTGCATGGGTACTTGCGTATTACCTTCCCTCTAGAAAATATCATTATCTTTGTTTTTTATTCACACGCAATTTCCATTTCTCACAGTAGTTTGACAGAGCATCTAAAGCCATTTGGAGTTCCTCTGGACTTTCAGCCAAGATAAGATTAGGGCCTATCATCTGCATATAGCAATGAATGTAAATTAATAAATAAGTCTTCATCAGAAATTTCATCAAGAACCTCAGAACACACCTCATCATACAGATACTGTAAACCTTTAAATTTGGTTCGGATAAATCCAACAAAATCATAGAATAGAATAGAATAGAATTTATTGACTCATTCGACCCCTTCTGGGGTATGAGAGTACAACACATGTACATGTCATGATAATGATACATAATAAAGAATACAAACATAGCTTAATAATACAAAGAATACAGAATACAACAAAACAACAATATAAAAGTATAACGATAAATAGGAATGATCTAAACCTAGCCTATGCGAACATAAATACAATACTATACAATATGGCAAGCATACATGAAAAGTGGAGAATACCACATGAACAATCTAAATACAAACACGAAGAAAAAGAAAGATAAAGAAAAATAATAAAAAAAAAACATTATTGTCTTAACTATATAAGACAGGGGCGGATCTAGCTTTTTGCTAAGGGGGGGGGGTTGACCAAAATAATGACGATGCGGAGCATCGTCCACGAGCCGCGAAGCGGCGAGCCGATTTTTTGGGGGGTGTTTATTTGAACCCCGTAAGTGATGTTTTCCTGGCATCTATTAACACAATGGAGACCATAAAAAGCAGTGCATGATAACGTCTTTTTAAATCAAGTAACAGTTTAATACATAGTTATATCCAGAGTTATCATGTGTTTGGTTAAGTTACCAGATGAGTTGAATATCTTCTCACAATATTTGCACTTGAAAGGGTTTCTCTCCAGCGTGCGTTCTTTTTTCTTTCTTTTTTTTTCCTTTTTTTTTGGGGGGGGGGGGCCGCCCAAGGGGGGGTTGCAACCCCCCCAACCCCCCCTCTAGATCCGCTTCTGTAAGATATTATAAGTTTCATTTTTGTACATGTAAGTGAGTTGTGGTTGGATCGTTAAGATTTATGCAGACTAACAAAATACGGTATAATCGTCCATTGGACAAACAAAAACATAATGGAATATAATGTAATAAGACAAACAATACAAAAAGTATACTAACTAAAAATGAACAAAAGAACACTGAAACAAACCATCAAAACTATACTTGACCTAAAGAAAGACTGTACTACAGATCAAGAATTAAGATAAATTGCGAAAAGTAATGGGGGTTACCCTGCCTTACCCCAGTGTTACAAGCAAATGTTTCAGAGGTTTGACCACATGTCATAACACACGACTTAGCAGAGGCATACATATTCTTAATGGCTTTATACCGTTTACTCCTGACAATAATAATTTATAGGATGCTCGATCTATGATATCAAAGACTTTTCTAAAATCCACAAACTTTGGGCGCAATAATTCCTCCTTCACTTTGACAAATAAATATCCAGTAAAGATTTCAACACAAATGCATGATCCATATCAATTGTGGAATACCTTCGCGAAAACCTGCCTGTTCTTCTCCAAGTACAGATTCATTCTCGAGGATTCAATATTGAAGTGAATAACTTTCCTAAACAACTTAAAAGTGTATAAGTTGTCTGGATCTTTGTCTGACCCTTTGTTTTTTAATATTGGTACAATCAATCATGAGGCACTATATTCCGCTTTCTAGAACTATATTCAAAACAATTGTTATTACTTCCAGAACCTTTATACTGGTTACGATTTTCAAAAATTCATTTCTAATTTGATCAATAGGCCTACCGCATGCTTCATTGTTTTTCAATTTCTTAACCATCGAAATATCCTCTCAGTGATAGGAGCATTAATTAGTCATTTATGTCAAGTCTGACACCATTTCAGTTTGGTGTAGTGCACCCGTTTCATCTTGAGCAACATTCAAATTACAAAAGTGACGTACAAAATCATTCAGTGAGACCTTATTACTGTTTTGCTTTCCAGAGTTACTACTCAAAATTTTCCAATACTCCTGGGGATTTGTCTTTTTTGTTGATCTGAGATTATCATTTAGAGATTTGCTGTATAAATTCATTTTTCTACGAAGCAACCGTTTGTATTCCCTAGCTCGCTGCTTTACAAATTTCGCCATTCATTTCTTCTATTTTATGATCAGATGGTTCAACCTTCTTTTTTACGCTTCAATTTATTCTTGAAATTAAAATATTATCTCTTGCCTGTTTACATTCATTATCAAACCATGGTTTATTTACTGGCATGTACACCAATTTTTGCCTGAGATTTTCTCCGAACTTTCTTCTCACAGACTCCAACTAATATAGGGCAGCATTTACAAAAGAATCACAAAGAAGTGTACAAAAACCATCCACTTTTTTCAACTGGGACGTTAGGATATTTTGATTGGCAGGGCTAGGGCTAGGGAGGAGGAAAACAGAAATATGTGCGCATGCGCGCGGTGCAACGCACGTCATTCACATGCAGAGCAAGCTGTTGTAAGGGTAAAAACTAGGAAAAATGGGGAAACTAAATGTATCGATGCTTCGTTACCTATCAAAAGAGGACTTTCGTGTTCTTACAGCAGTAAGTACCTGCGCGTTGACGTTGTAGTGTAAAATACATGGATTAGGTTTACGCATCCGGAATATGGAAGGGAATATCATAGTTAGGAATCTACATGTTTTAATGTGTGGTCCCATATGCATAATTCTGTGTGTGCTAGTAGTAGTAGTATTTATAATGACATGTGTTAGATCTAGATCTAGCCCTAATTAAAAGGTAAAGACCAGTATTGGAAACGCCCCAATTTCAACAAATGAAATGGAAGCTCTTATTACCAATCATGTGAAAGAATATGTTTTGACTAATAGATCTAGATCTAGATCTACATGATGATGAAAATTTTGCCGGGAAACCGATCTAGTCTTCTTCTAGTTCTAGAGGGGGTCTAGATCTAGATCTAACAAGTTAGAAGTAAAGGTAGGCACATTCATGGGGCACTAGAGGGCGCTTCGCGCTCGTACGAAAATCTGAATGGCCTTGCTGCGGTGGGTCGGCAATAATCAGCCCAAAACTTGGATATGGGAGGGTGGAAGGATATATCTTTTTTATAATGTTATCTGGTCTTACCCTTGACCACACATAGGAGCATCACTATCCTGGCTGTGTAGTAAAAGCTGTGCTTTTGATTCTCAACATTTCAAACAGCACTGTACAAAACTCAACTGCTTTCACTCAAAATCGGTACTTTAGTAACAGTTGATGACACCTAAATAGCAGTAAAATACATTTTTGTTAACTTACTGATGTTAAAAAGAATAATTTAAAAATTCAAATTGTAAGTCTAGTGTCAAATTTGCTTACAGCTGCATCGACATGATTGTGTAGAGTCTATGCGATATTGTGTGGTGTGTGTATTTGTGTATGGGTATAATAATACCCGCCTCACAGCATGTATGCAGTGCTAGAGGTCAATACGCTTTAGCATTGACTCTCTATGCTTTGCTGGAGTGCCCTTGACCATCCTAATTCCTATGTTTAATCTATGTAGAAATAACATGCGAGTACGATAAGAGAAACATCGGGCCCATTACTGATGCAACTTTTGAAATATTAGCCTAGAAATGACCACCAAACAGAAAAAAATGACATTTTTTCCCGACAAATCTTCATAAAATCTGAGTTATAAACAAGTCACATCTAGGTAGACTCTACACAATACAAATACGATTTTCTGAAAATTCAGGTATGATTTTTTAAGTTTCTTTCAAGTATATTTCTGCGCATTGCAGCGCCAATATTCTTCAGTGCTTCAAAATCACCCTTGAAATTTTTTTTTGCAACGAATTTGTTACGAGGTCCGCGAGTGTTCCCCGTTCCTTGCGTGTTGAAAGTTTGGTAATACATAGTTTGCATTGACTCGCGCACGAAAAAATGGTCGAAAACAAAATGTCAAATGAAGAAATAAACAAGCTTTTGTATAGTTATAAGAGTTCTACCGAGGTTTCTTTGTAGATTTAATTTATTATATAGTCTCAATTAGAATTCAGAATTATCACACTAAAAACTTAAGAAGCCGACAATGTTCTCGATCGTAGTTATTTTCATTTTGCCAGCAGCCGATCTAGCGTTGTTTGGGCAAAAAGCTAGGCCGCTGCCTTCCCACCGCAAACCTTTCCGAGTCCCGCTAAAATTGCGCACTGCGGAGCTCCGAAGCTGCGTTGGTATCGGTGGCAAACTCTCAGTCGGCTAGCTCCCCACGACGGACCATTCGCGGTATGGCGAGAGTGTGTGTGTGAGGTACGATTTTGGATTCGAGAACGCACGTAATGCAACCGTGCGCGTCATTTTCAGCTGTCGAATGTCTACGACCAATTTTACATGTACGATTTTTAGTACAGATACTTGGTCAGTTTTCTTCTTATATCTTTGGTTTTACAACATTTAAAAATATAATTTCTTCAAATTTGCTCCTGACTCGGTTCAGACTAATTGTCTGATGTGTTTTCAAGTCAATTTTTTGAATATATTTTTTTGCATGAATTTGCCTAGTAAAGGAGCCGGTTTTCGGCCACTTTAGACAAAATCCTATTTTTTGGACCCTTTTCTTCCTATTTATTATCATTTCTTGTTCAAATCATGAAGCAAATATTATTATTAGTCTATTTAAACAAAAAAAGAATCACGAGTTGCCATGACAATATTCATTTTAATTTTCACTGTTTCGGAGTCAGTTATCGGCATAGCGAACCAGTTTTCGGCCGCATGTACAAAGTCAATAGGAAGCACGCGCCATACGTTTCCGCGCTGATCTATAGCACTAGCGGGCGGAGCAGGTATCCTACGCCGGAGCTCCCCGGAGCTCGCCAGGCCGAAAACTAGTACTGCCGTGATCGGCAATTGGAATCTGAATTAGACGGACATATCGTGTGTGCGTCGCGGTGTGCGGCTGCATTGATTTAATACATGCGATGAGATACTTTTGAGCTTGCGACTAGCACAAAATCGGGCTCTAAATCTGAAAAATACTTGTAATAAAGCTCATTTTATGGTACCCATATTTCTTACAGACACGCTTAAGATACTCGATTTTTCAGATTCGTGTAGCGGGACCGTCGATTACATCGCTAAAATGTGATATTTTAGGATATATTTTTCATTGCAAATGTGGTTCTTCAGTGACACTGGCATGGAATGGTATGTGTGGTAGTGCTGTAAGTCAGACGCTATGTTCGTGTTCGGTTCGGCAGAGTTTGGCAATTTTTCACCCAAACTTGGTTCGGTTCGGGGTTCGGTAATATAATAGCAAGCAGCGTTATACTAGCCACGGCGGTCGGCACTGGGCGGGCCGGCCGGCCTGCCGGGCCCGACCAGCACGGAGGACTTCTGCACACTGCTCCGACCAGCACGAATTTCACATTAAAAAACTGCTCTAAACGTAATTATTTGTGAAGATAAATACTACTTACATTCGTATTTCCGTCTTGAATCATGTTTTATTTTCAATTTTAAAAGATTCATGTTTTCACAAATTTGTCAATAAATGATATTTTTTAAAGATTTTCCGAGACGGTTGTTGTCTAATGTTAGAGTCATGAAAGCTGCCATCTTGAATAGAGACTCGATCAGGCTCGTCAGTAACTGTTTTTTATAAGTTTTTATTTTCAATAGGAAAAATATAAAATTCCTATTTTTCCTAAATAAATAAATACCATACTATAAAATATATTTATTTCATTATTTATATTATAAAATTTGTACGATATTGTTACAATTAAAAATATATTTTTTTTGTTGTTGAATGGGTTTGAGCTGAACTTGTTTTGATCACGCACATGTATTTCTTGTTCATGGCTTGCGATGGTCACAGAACTGAGCGTGGTCAGGATTTGGAATTTAAATGGCGCCAGTGAAGTCGCGCCCACCACTGGATAGGCATAAATGACAAAGGCGGAAAATGGGAAAAAAGTAAATATAAAATGAGCAATCATGACATGAAAATTAGGTACAAAATGACAAGTTTATTAGCTTGCAAAAACATTTTTTTTTTTTTTTTGCCGAACATCCGAACCAGGCCTTTGTGTTCGGTTCGTTTCGGTTCGGATGTGCCATGTTCGTCGAACTTCCGTTCGGTTCGGCGGTTCGGCTACAGCACTAATGTGTGGGATATGTGTTGTGCTATTATGCCATGTATTTTAATGTGATTTTACCATGCATCCAACCAATCGGCCGAAAACTGGAGCTGGCCAATTACCCCCTCCTTTACTCTAGATCTAGAATCTAGATTCTTAGAGTCTATTATCAGTAGCGGCGCTGGGCCGAGAATAAGGATCGTCTCCATAAACGAGGATCGTCTTCATAAACACGGACCGATGCGTCCTCAAAAATAAGGACCATCTGCATTTTCGCAGACGTTTCATATTTTTGTCTGCGTTTATGAGGATATCCTTGTTTATGAGGACGATCCTCATTCTAGGACCAGCGCCCCTACTGATTATATTAATACTAGATCTAGATCTAGATCGACTAGAGTAAAGGAGGGGGTTTTCGGCCACTTAAGACAAAATTCTATTTTTTGGACTCTTTACTTCCTATTTATTATCATTTCTTGTTCAAATCAAGAAGCAAATATTATTATTATTTAAACAAAAAAAGAATCCCAGAAAAAAAATCACGAATTGCCATGACAATATTCATTTCAATTTTCACTGTTTTGGAGCCAGTTATCGACCTAGCGATTCAGTTTACGACCGCATGTACAAAGTCAATAGGAAGCGCGCGCTGTGCGTTTCCGCGCTGATCTATAGCACAAGCGGGCGGAGCAGTTATCCCACGCCGGAGCTCCCGGGTGCTCGCCTGGTCGAAGACTAGCACTGCAGTGATCAGAAGTTGGAATCTGAATTAGACAGACATATCGTGTGTGCGTTGAGGGGTCCGGCTGCATTGATTTAATACATGCGATGAGATACTTTTGAGCTTGCGACTAACACAAAATCGGGCTCTAAATCTGAAAAATACTTGTAATAAAGCTCATTTTATGGTACCCATATTTCTTACATACATGCGTAAGACACTCGATTTTTCAGATTCGTGTAGCGGGACCGTCGATTACATCGCTAAAATGTGATATTTTAGGATATATTTTCCATTGCAAATGTGGTTCTTCAGTGACTCTGGCATGTGTGTGTGGGATATGTGATATGCTATTATGCGATGTATTTTAAAGGGATTTTACCATGCATCCAACGGATCGGCCGAAAACTGGAGCTGGTCGTTTACCCCCTCCTTTAGAGTAAAGGAGGGACTGCTCACGTAGACTTTTTTTTTTTACTGAAATGTCTTTTTTAACACTTTTCATACATTACTGCACGACACTGGTATCTAGTGCTGAGAATAAGGTACTATGTGTGAGACTACGTCAAGTTTGTTTTGCGCGCGATGTGACCGGAGCTCATACATATTCATATTATGATGTCGCAAGACCTGTATTTGGGGCTTGAACAATGACATCTCTGTTAACAGTTTTCCTTCTCAATTTGAGATGGCTGTAGCTATCGGCCTCAAACCAACGCAAGATGGACATAAACATCGTACTCTATCTACCTTCGAATGTGCAGTTTTTTAAAATCTGTATTTAAAAAGATATAATCTTTTTACTTTATATTTTCTAGTTGTTAAAAGTGACATTTGGGCACATCTGATATGTTAATCTCTATCAAAAGTTCTTTGACTCAAACCAGATTCTATATTTTTAGGCTCTACCTTCAGCAAATGAGAATAATTTTAGTGAGCTAACTTCCGCGCCCTCTAGTTCACTTGTGTGCGCGTTAAGTTTGTCTGCTACGACAATTATTGGATTCAAATACGTCAAAATCTGCAAGATTGTCAACAAATGGTGAAAGACCATTACAGATCTGTGATTATAGGTATGTTTTGGAGTGTACAATTGTGTATTTGTTATATATTTTATTCAATAGATATTTTTATTTTGTTTTTTTCTTTCAGGCAATTTTCTGACTTGGACGACGAGCGCACAAATCATAGGCGTAGAAGCCTTACGCCCGGGCATTGGCCTCCCTATTAATACTAATAGTCTAGGTCTAGATCTAGACCTAGATCTATTTGTATTTCCATAATTTTATCAAACGATTTTTTTTTCTCTGGCTGCCCGCCGTAGCAAGAAACAGAGTTGACAAAAGACTTAACTCCGTTTCGTTGACAATCAGCCGTAGACGAAAGACTTCATGCATGGCTGATTGTCAACGAAACGGAGTTAAGTCTGTTGTCAATTCTACTTGTTGCAAAGGCAGGCAGCCGGTGAAAACGTATTTGTTTGATAAAATTATGGGAATGCAAGCATTACTTTAAACAAACAGAACTTTGTTATTCCTGGCTACTTTTTCCTGATTGAGGTGTCATATGAAAAGGCAGAAAATGAACTTTCTAGAAATGTGAATTTTTCTTCGAAATTCAGATACCGCCCGCCAAATCACTTTTTGGTTTCCTTCCTTCAAATTGCTTTAATCACTCATGCGTGAAATATGCATCACTTGAGTAGTATCACATGAAAGAGGAGACTCTAAGCTTTCCAAATATGTATCATTTATTAATTATAGTTGTGATTAAGTTATGATAAAACATTGATACTTCTTGGTTTCGTTTTTTCTGGGACGCACTGTAGATATTCATAATATCTTACAGAAATAATGATATTTTATGAACTACGTACTCGATGTCGAGTTCAGCTAGCCATCATTTTGAAATGAGATGTAATTGTCAGTCATGCAGCGCAGTTGACTATAGATGGCGGCAGAGAGGAAAATATCACATGATCGGTTTAATGATTACCGGTATTGTTCCGATCAGGTCGGATGACGGGTGTAGGGATGTAAACATGCATATCAAGCTTGACTCGTAACTTCTGCTTGCCGTTATACACACATTTTTAGAACGATGTTATTTCAAGAGCTTTAATTTATTTTCCTTCATCAAACTATCAAGGGTAAACCATTATGTTGTGGATATATTTTTTAATAAATTAAATTAATGCCTATTAGTATTACGATTTAATTGCAATAGTCTGATCAACATTTTAGTCTTGTGTGTGGCACTTTCTTGCTCTGTCTTCATGGTCTTCAGTGGGTCATAGATCCATTTCCACTTCCGTTTCTGAACGCACTCGATCGGTACCACGAAGCGTGATTCCTTTCTTGCAGCCTCAATTTTAGAGCGATAAAAACACCTACTGTCAACTGAAACAATATCCATTTATTTCTAAATCATATTTATTGATTATATTGAAATATAAGTTTGTGAATTGCATATTTTTAGTTCTATATTTCAAAATATCAGTGTGAAATTTAATTTTGAAAAACCCGAAAACCAAAAACCGGGTTTCAGCTCGACAGTCGGGGCCCGGGCGGGGACCCGTTTCGACTCAGGCCTAGCCTAATCGAGAACATCATCGGTTTCCTTAACTTTTCAGTGAGATAATTCTGAATTTTAATTGAGACTATATAATAAATTAAATCGACAAAGAAACCTTGGTAGATCTCTTATAACTATACAAAAGCTTGTTTATTACTTCATTTGACATTTTGTTTTCGAACCATTTTTTCGTGCACGAGTCAATGCAAACTATGTATTACCAAACTTTCAACACGCAAGGACAGGGAACACTCGCAGACCTCGTATCAAATTTGTTGCAAAAAACATTTTCAAGGGTGATTTTGAAGCAGTGAAGAAAATTTGCAATGCGCAGAAATATACTTTAAAGAAACTTTAAAAATCACACCTGAATTTTCAGAAAATCACACCTGTATTTTCAGAAAATTGTATTTGTATTACCGAACCTAGTTGTGAGTTGTTTATAACTCAGATTTTATGAAGATTTGTCGAAAAAAAATGTCAATTTTTGTCTCGCCTGCGTAGCAAAAAGTGAGACATACATGTAGGCGCCGCTTTTCCGGTGACCAGCGACGGCGGCGTCAACATCAAAAACTTAACCTAAGGTTAAGTTTTTGAATTTTTTATATTATTTTGAAAGTATAAGTTCTTAGTCAATGAAACTTGGACTATAGGGTTATCAAGTATCCCCAATCATGTGAGTAGAATTTCAGGTCACAAAGTCAAGGTCAAAGGTCATTTCAGGTCAACAGACTTGGACTATGTTGTGGCATCATCATCGAAAACTTAACCTAAGGTTAAGTTTTTGAATTTTTGATATAATTTTGAAAGTATAAGTTCTTAGTCAATGAAACTTGGACTATAGGGTTATCAAGTATCCCCAATCATGTGAGTAGAATTTCAGGTCACAAAGTCAAGGTCAAAGGTCATTTCAGGTCAACAGACTTGGACTATGTTGTGGCATCATCGAAAACGTAACCTAAGGTTAAGTTTTTGAATTTTTGATATAATTTTGAAAGTATAAGTTCTTAGTCAATGAAACTTGGACTATAGGGTTATCAAGTATCCCCAATCATGTGAGTAGAATTTCAGGTCACAAAGTCAAGGTCAAAGGTCATTTCAGGTCAACAGACTTGGACTTTGTTGTGGCATCATCATCGAAAACTTAACCTAAGGTTAAGATTTTGAATTTTAGATATAATTTTGAAAGTATAAGTTCTTAGTCAATGAAACTTGGACTATAGCGTTATCAAGTATCCCCAATCATGTGAGTAGTATTTCAGGTCACTAAGTCAAGGTCAAAGGTCATTTTAGGTCAACAAATTTAGACTGTGTTGTGGCATCAACATCAAGATTTTGAATTTTTAGCATATTTTCAAAATTGTTTGTTCAAATTCCATGAAACTTGTACCCAAGGGTTATCAAGTATCACAAATCATATGACACAAATTCCAGGTCACAAGGTCAAAGGTCAGTAGACTTGGATTATGTTTTCACAACTCAATATGATAATTAATAATTTTTTTAAATTAATTTGTTCATATTTCATTCAAGTTATCGATCGTGGTACAATTACCGGTAATAGTAAATAATTCTTCTGATGATTCTTAGTCAATATTCACTTCAAAATGTGATTATATTCAGAGGATTTCGTTTTGGGGGCCTGCTAATGGTCCACCCTGCCTATAAATAATGTTCCAACCTCAATTTTTCATCAAATTAAATTGTGTAATGCAGGCGAGACCGCAGAGAGCGTTTCCCTTGTTTCCTTTTGGTGGTCATTTCTAGGCTAATATGTAAAAAGTTGCATCAGTAATGGGCCCGATGTTTCTCTTCTCGTACTCGCATGTTATTTCTACTTAGATTTAACATAGGATGGTTAGGGGTAAGACCGGATAACATTATAAAAAAGATATATCCTTCAACCTCCCATATCCGAGTTTTGGGCTGATTATTGCCGACCCACCGCAGCAAGGCCATTCAGGTGAGGGGCCTCACCCCCAAAATTCTAAAAATATCTTGGTCAAAACAGCGATTGAAATGTTGCTTGCATCCTAGCTCCGAGACGACTCACTTTCCTGAGCCGAGCCCCCGCGGCTTAAGTAGGGCTAGACGTAAGGATAATACCCAGGTGCTTTTTTTTTGGGGCTAGCCCCAACAGTTTGAAAATACCCTTCCCACATATTTGGAATCAGCTAATTAGGGAGACGTGATCTCCGCTCAGTCCAAACCATGGTTACATCGCGGCGCACATAAATATGCATTTGGACCGCGCACGAAGCGAACCCGGAAGTCAATGCACGTTATATGGTATGGCTAGCGAATCGCGCTCCCAACCCGGAAGTGAGTACACGTTATAAGTCAATGGCGGTATCGCGGAAACAACGTGGTCAGGTTTTGCGCATTCAGCTAGCAACATGCGTACGCGATGCATACGCATGCATATGTTTGGCTAAATTTAGCAAAACAACATCACTCTGCGTTTACGTCTTTTCGTTGAGTCCGATCAAAATGATATGAATATTGCAGAGTTTTTAAAGGGCTGTATCTTTTGATAGAAACATCGGTGAGTCTTGAAATTTGAAATATATTAGTATAATTACACTTTTTATTCACATATTTTTGATAAATGGTGAAAAACAATCCCAAATTGAAGATTGAAAAATCGTCCAGACACCCTACATTTATCTATTGGTGTGTGAGAGATAAACGCACGTGTTGCACACGTGTGCGTAGTCCCATAAACATCTTTCTGTCTACAGTGCTTGTAACTTTACCTAAACTGGGCCAAATTTCTTATCATTTTGATGATTCCAGAACCTTGCAGTACACACCAATAGTTATGCTAGATGATCAACCTTTTCTGATCGATTCCACAACGTTTCTTTCACAATGCAATCGCACGACCATAACTGGTCTTTATCTTTAATTAATCAGGGCTGTCAACTTTGGGCACTCCAGCAAAGCATAGAGAGTCAATGGTAATGCGTACTGATTGACCCCTAGCGCTGAACTAGGTGCTAATAAGTACTATAGACAGCAATTGCAAACATGGTAGTCAATACACACATGAGGGGTTTTTCGTGACATTAAAAGACAAAATCCTATTTGTTGGACTCTTTAGGGTAGAGCGCCCGGTATTCGGTCACTAAAGGGGAAATCGCTAATATTTTGAATTCTTACCTCTTTTATTTGGCAATCTACCCATCAAAAGACAGGATTTTATAGTCACTTAAAATTCTAGAAAGATGATAAGCAAAATACTTCCGAAAGAAGGCGGAGCATTTTTCTGCCCAGAATTCGGTCGCGCCGAATAGAATTCGGTCACACGATTTGTGCGTGGTATCTCTGTTGCCAAGGAGTGAAGCGTATTTGCACACTATTTTCACACAATTGCGCGATAAAGCAATGCGTTGACCGAATACTGGACGAGCGATACCGCATGGCAAGGGTATCGTATGAATACCTCTTGCACATCGGCAAGTGCGTCATTTGCAAATTCGCTGCGATGGAGCAAACACGGAAGAGCTCCTCTTCACACACATACTAAATTCATTGCGACAGCACACGTAGTTGTTTCGCAATAGACTTCTACATATGGCTATGCATGTTAGCTTATGTGCTAACAGAACGCAGAAGTGCAAAAAGTTGTGCGACACTGACCAATTTCGAGCTAAGTTGGAGATCTTTCCGGGGCCCTAAATCTGATTTAATTTTGAGAGTTAAGAAAAGTTGTTCAGCTGCCTGATTTGTGCAAGTTTCGTGGCTCATAATTTTTCTTTTTTAATTGTTACAGCTGTTGAAAAGGCTGTCTGACCGAATACTAGGAATGGACCGAATACTGGGCGCGTTACCCTACTTCTTGTTCAAATTATGAAGCAAATAATTTGAAACAAAAAAGAATCTCAGAAGAAAAAAAATCATGATTTGCCATGACAATATTCATTTCCATTTTCACTGTTTCGGAGGTAGTTTTTCGGCCTAGCGAGCAGGCCTGTCGCCAAGAAATTAAAAAATCGTGGCGCAACCCGAGGGAAAATTTGACCCCCCCCCCCAAAAAAAAAAAAATAATAATAATAATAATAATTTGATTATTTTTTTATCCCTGTATTATATTCCTGGTCATTGTCATATTTACCCTTGCACTAAATAATCTTCGAGTAGATCTAGACTCTAGTCAATGTTGGAATTTGTGAAATTTGTTATCCAATGTTACAAAGGAAAAAAATGAGAATGATCCTAGTTATTTGATTTTTATCGGGCTACACCAAGTCATGTATTTAAAGCTGTAAATATTTTCCTTATATTAAAAACAATTACAAAAATTGCAGTACTCAAATTTCTGCAAGTTTTTTACTTTATGTTCGAGTAAAATAAATTCAGTCTCAAAATGATATTTATACACCCCGTCGACCCCAAGATGCCAGAGCAATTAATAGAAAGTCTGAAGAGCTGCCGACGTGCTTATACGCTCGCGTCATTATCATGGCCAGTTATTATCTGTAATTTGCTGGAAATTGTTCTTTAAAAAGAAAAATTTCGATTGTTTTTTATTTTTATTTTTTTCTTCTTCTTTTTTTTCCAAGAAGGCATGGCGCTAGGTCGGGCCAAATCAGTAGCGCGTGGCGCACGCGCCACAACTTCTCTATGTTAGCGAGGGCCCTGCTAGCAATTACATCGCTAAAATGTGATATTTTGTGATACTGCCACCTTCATTCGATAATTTTTTTGTTCATAATAATACAATTCATTCTTATCCAACTCGTATTTCTGAGAATTTTACTATATCCCCTCCGTCTTCGTCGGCGAGGGAATAAAAACAGTAGAGTACCTAGGATAGAACCTTGTGGTACGCCGTGTGTAATAGAGAAAAAAATTGGAGGAATTATTATTATAAACTATAAACATATTGAGATCTATCAGAAAGATTACTTTCAAACCAAGATGACTGACACATTTGAGTGTTGTTCTAGATTCCGAGTGGTAAGTCAACACACCGATTACTGAGCTGGGTGACATTGCCAGGCATTGCGCCAGGTGGAGGGGCATAAATCAAACTTTTTTTTTTTAATGCAAAAAAGTGCTGTTAATACAACCTTAATTACGGTATTCACTTCTGGGTTTGAGAGCGCGATCTGTCTCCTCTCCTTCTTTTGTAAGGCCGGTATCATTTCAAGCTCTGCTTACGATATCGGTCTTCTGCATTCTCCCCCTTTTCTTTCTTTTCAAATACGATTAATTGTACTATTGATTATTTATATTTATTTATTTATATGAATTACTACTTGTATTACTTATCATTATATTGCTAAAATGTATTCATTGTTATTTTTGTTATTGTTTATGGAAAATGCAGAAATAAAAAACTTGAAACTGAAAACTGAAACTGAATCTGAATGCATATTTATGTGCAGATGTTACGCGATGTAACCATGGTTTGGAATTAGCGGAGCGCACGCCTCCCTAATTAGCTGATCCAACAAATAGGGGGAAGGTTTTTTTTAAACTGTTGGGACAAGTGATCTCTTGGGGCTTGCTAAAATAAGTGCATAGATATTTTTCTTACGTTTAGCCGGACATAACCCGGGGGGGGGGGGGGGGGGGGGGGGGGCGCAGCTCAGGAAAGTGGCAAATTTTGGAGCTAGGATACAAACAACATTTCAATCGCTGTTTTGACCAAGATATTTTTAGAATTGGGGAATATGGAGAAAAACCTGCTCCTTCACACCACATTTATTGAGTTTCACCTTCAGGATCACGAGTAATATAGGTTTGAATTTCAATTTTTTTTCATAAAATCATTGACCAATTTTGCATGATCGCGCAATGCACGTAGACTGCATAGGGATGTGTGCAATCTCTATGGGAAGGATTTTAGCATACAACATCGGGTGCGCGATCAGATACCCTAATTCTATTTTTGGACTCACTTCCTATTTATTATCATTTTTTTTGTTCAAATCATGAAGCCAATACCATTATTTATTCAAACAAAAAAAGAATCTCAGAAAAAAATCATGAATTGCCATGGCAATATTGATTTCCATTTTCACTGTTTCGGCGGTAGTTTTCGGCCTAGCAAGGCAGTTTTCGGTCGCATGTACAAAGCCAATAGGGAGCGCGCGCTGTGCGTTCCCCCACTGATCTATATTGCACGTGCGGCCAGAACACGTAATCCCCTGCATGGCCAAAAACGACACCTGCGGGTGCGGTGATCAGAAATTGGAATCTAAACTATACAGAGATACGTCGCTATAGTATCCGACTGATAGGATAATATACATGCGGTGAGAAACTTTTGAGCTCGCGATGGTCTAAAAATCTGACTCTAAATCCGAATACTCCCTCCTTTACTCTACTCAATAGGGCCTAGACCTATGAAGGCGATGTAGGTTGGCGCGCCCGGTATTCGGTCAATTACCAGTATTCGGTCAGACAGCTTCAACATCTGTAACAAACTAAAAAATAATTTATGAGCCACAAAACTTTCACATATCAGGCAACTGTCAAAATTAAATCAGGTACTGGGCCCCGGAAAGATCTCCAACTTAACTCGAAATCGGTTAGTGTTGCACAAGTTTCTGCACCTCCGGGTTCTGTTAGCACATGCGTTAACATGCATAGCAATATGTAGAAGCCTATTGTGAAACAACTACGTGTGCTGGTGCAATGAATTTAGTATGTGTGGAAAGAGTAGCACTTCCGTGTTCGCCCCATCGCAGCGAATTTGTATCACTGAAGTCGGATCCTATAGCACCGTATCTCTGTTTAGTTTAGATTCCAATTTCTGATCACCGTACCTGCAGGTGTAGTTTGTCGGCCGTGCGAGGGACTACGTGCTCTGGCCGCACACATCTTATTTTTTCGAACCACAGCGAGCTCGTGCTATAGATCAGCGGTCAAACGCACGGCGCCCGCTCTCTTTTGACTACGTACGTTCATGCGGCCGAAAACTGCTTCGCTAGGCCGAAAAACTACCTATAAAACAGTGAACAAAATGAATATTACCATGGCAATTTATGATTTTTTTCTGGCATTCTTTTTTTGTCTAAATAATAATAGTATGGGCTTCATGATTTGAACAAGAGGTTATGAATTTGTAATGACATGAAAAACTTTGAAATCACAAGACAAATCGGCAACTCACTCGTGAGTCTGTGACGTCATTGCCTCACTATCCACTAATTGTTTTCTTTATATGGATAATAAAAATTTCCCATTTTCCCCCTATGAATTTTATTTCCTCACACCAGCATCCAAGTTATATTGACAGTAATATGTTTTTGTTTATTTTCTTCATACTCCTTATTAAAACGTTTACCTATAGAATGCCATGTAAAGTGTATGTTTTCGGGCTGTCCGTCCGTCCATACGTCCCGTTTTCGTGATCACGTTATCTCAAGAACCGATAGACAGATTACCATCAAACTCAGGACATGTATGTGTCTTGCTGAGCTAATGAATTGATTAGATTTTGGGTTCACAAGGTCAAAGGTCAAAAGTCTTGGGGCTCATTATGTATGCAAAAATAGCTTGTGATCATGTTATCTCAAGAACCGATAGACAGATTACCATCAAACTCAGGACATGTATGTATCTTGCTAAGCCAATAAATTGATTAGATTTTGTGGTCACAAGGTCAAAGGTCAAAAGTATCAGGGCTCATTATGTATGCAAAAATAGCTAGTGATCGCGTTATCTCTAGAACCGATGGATGGATTACTGCCAAACTTAGGTCATGGATGTATCTTGCTGAGCCAATGACCTGATTAGATTTTGAGGATATGAGGTCAAAGGTCATTGGGCTCATTATGAATGCTAATAGCTTGTGAGCGCATTATCATTAGAACCAATAGACAGATTACCATCAAACTCAAAACATGTATTTATCTTGCAGAGCCAATGAACTTAGTAGATTGTGGGGTCTTGAGGTCAAAGGTAAAAAGGTCAAACATGTATATGAAAAATAGCTTGTAATTAATCACGATATTCTGAGAACCTGTTAATAGATTACAATTAAACTTGATTTTGAAAAATAGCTTCTGTTTTGGTTAGTGAAATCACTCTATGGGGGAGGCATCATTTTCGACTGCGCGCAGTCGAAGTTCCATCTAGTTTAGGTTGGTTTTGATATATTCTGGTTATACACCAATTATTTTTTCAGGTGACTGATACATTTTTAGTGTGGTAATTGGTTTGTTGTATTATTCTCTGTTTGCTTTACAGCTTGAAATGGGCATGAAAAACCATGAGATAGTCCCATCAAACTTGGTTGCATCGATTGCCAATCTCCGTCACGGAGGATGTCATAAAGTCCTAAAGGAACTTGTCAGGAATAAACTCATTGCTTGGGAGCATGGAAAAGGTAAATGTGCTGAAATGAAATGTGGGGAATGTGCTGAGGTGAAGAGGTTCATAATGGACTTGTTAAGGCTCGCTTAGACATGACGTGGCAAAACCTCAGCAATTTTGTTTAATTATGACGTAAGATGCTTCACATATCTGTGTCTTATACCACAAACAGACCTCCCAACCTTTCTGCTTTATTTTTTTTTTGGTCATATTCCGCTTTTGTCTTTTATTTTTCGCCAAAAAGATAATCATATATTGGTGAAGAAATACATGTCTATACATGTCTTCGATGATAGATGGCAGTAATGCGGAAGTGAAAATTGCGATCTACACAATGTATTATAATGTATATATGCACAGCACCTATACCAGTGCACACATGCATGTGCTATGCAGGGCATGTGATTGCAGTCATCGCACGGAGCTTCGGTGAATCGCAACTTCATTATCCTGATAAAAGGCAGTCCTGACGATGCTTTGTAAAGGGTCAATAACAACACTTATCAGTAATTTATGATTCGTATCTTCGATACTGTTATGTGAGTGATGTGATTTCGCCATAACTGAATAATGTTATCTAGCAAGTGCGGTTGCATTTGCAGAGCTCTGCCTTCCTTTCAGCGGTGACTGGAGTGAAGCCCCGCTTACTCGGCGGGGCCAGGCCATCGCGATCGCGTGCCTGGCAATTTCATTTTTTTAATGAATTGTACAAGTTCTACCACATCAAACTGTTTGTACTGCTCTTTGATGATCATGAATTGATTAATTGATATGATTGTATTAGAATGTATGCAGTGTTTTTTCAAATCTGAACTGCATGTCTAACTTTTCATTGTTTTGCTTCTCTTTTATCAGGTTCTCCTGGATCGTTTGAAACTTCTTGAAACAATCCCTTAATCACATGTAAATGTGCCCAGCATCAAGATGTGTGTTGGGTAGCTGCATGATGCATATTTTTTGATAAGCCAGATATGGCGCGACCTACCACAAATTTTGCTGAGCCGCATAAAATTTTAGGAATTTTGAAATTCAAATGTTGGGAGGTCTGCACAAAAGCTCAATGAATACACGCAAGTCCTTAGTTACGTGCAATTGCCATTCATTTACATGTAAAATACTGTGGCAGCTCCTTTGCAGCGGTTTACCGCGCCATATCGGAACAAGTTGTCAAGCTTTAAATACCGGTATACAAACAAATTGATGCCTCAAAAGTTTGTATTATTGCACGTTTCTTCCTAATATTTTGTCTGTAAGAAATAGGAGCCTGTATTTAATGACCCAAAATCTGAACTAATAGGTGTTTGGTATGTACTGACCCCTATAACTATCAATCCGAATCCATACCTGCCTATCCCCCCCCCCCCCCCCACCAAAAAAAATATGTATATAATAATAAATAATAAAAATAAGATAATAAAAATAAAAAATAATAATAAATAAAAATGTGAACAAGGGCCTGGTTTGCAAAAACCAAAATATTTCACTCCGTACATGTAAGAGAAAAAGAAAGAAAGTGTGAGTCATGTCTATCTAATTCGCAGTCAATATTTTGTTTGAAAGATTTTGTTTTACTGCAGATGTGATATCAGAAACATGATATTCTTAAAACGTTGAAGGGTCTTGTATTCAAATACATGTAGCATAAGGGTTGTAGAGGAAGTCATGAGTTACAAATTTGTTTTTGTTGTAATTATGCAAATCAAACTGCATCAATTCTGAAGTTTGTTTGACAATACCTTGTCATGAAGTAGACTTACTGTGTATTGATGCATCCTGTTGTCATATACAACCCTTACCTTATTCATAGATCTTCAAATGTAACGATGAATGAGCATTTGCCTTTTTTATTGTATACATTATATTATAGTAATAATGACTACTTTGAGAGACATACCGGTAGTTGCCTTTATACGCTCAAGGGGAGGTTACAATTGTGCTATTGCCCGAGGCATGCCGAGGGCAATAGCACAGAGCGTATAAAAACAACTATGTCTCAAATATTAAAGCAGTCATTATTACCTTTATATACCGAAAAAAAGAGTCGGCTTATGACACCACCTTGGCTTTTCTCTAGTTTATCTGCACGGTTGTTTTTTATGAGTGTATCTATGGGCGTGTTCACACCGCAGTGAGATAGCGCGGTCTATCGTAGCACCCCCTTTTTTGAGAGGTCCTGTTGCCATGACGCGTGACGTCATGAGGTCAGAGCGGTCAAAGACTTTGCGCGCTATTACGAACTAGGAGTGTTGACCGCTCTGACCTCATGACGTCACGTGTCATGGCAACAGGACCTCTCAAAAAGGGGGTGCTACGATAGACCGCGCTATCTCACTGCGGTGTGAACACGACCTTTGAGAGTTAGACTAGTCTAGATCTAGCCTCTAGGAATCTATGTAGCATTTTCCCCCTAGGCCTAATTCCTCACAAATTTTGAAGCTGTTGAATGTCATAACATCAATAAATACCTTGTCCTGAAGACCTAAAGGATCATCCAAATCAAGCGAACCTTGGATTTTGTCCATGTCTTCTGCTGAGATAGCTGGTTTGTGAGTCACAACTCCCTTTCCTTCTTATTTAAGCATTGCTGAAAAACACTTAAAAACTCTTGTTGAAATGGAAAAAATCTTCATGCTTAATTTATGATGTCGACATGGTTAGAATAGAGGAAATGATGCTGAAGTCCAAATCTAATAGTTAACATTGACTTCTTCAGGCCTAGAAGGTCTAGGCCTATAGCACCAGCATAAAACTTTTGGAGTAGGCCTAGATCTACGTTGTCCAGCTCCGAATTTGGAAGTTTGTTTACGCTATCCAGGTCTGTGTTGATAACTTGTAGGTAGCCTAGATCTAGACCTAATCTTCGAATATTTTTATGGAGAATTTCACGTACCCTTTTGGTGTTCTTGCTGTCAGCAGAATTAATCAAGTCTTGCAATTGATGATCATTGAGAAGTTGAAATCTAGGAAGAGTTTCTTCAGCCATTTTTGCCTTGTTTGGAAACTATAAGTAGAATCTAGGCCAGATTTAGTAGTACGATCGACATCGCCGGTACGGTCGTCTTATTAAAAAATCTAAAAATCAAGCTAGCGACCAATTCGCACACACACAATGTATAGTATCTGCGCCTGCTCAAACCAAATTTTAACACGTGAACCAATGGGTAATTTCAGCAAGATTGAACTATTTTCCTGGTAACTGGAATTTTGCCGGGATTTTACTGATTTACTCTAGAACTATTACATAGGTTTGGCATTTTTCGTTTATTTACGGGAATGGCTAAAACCACGACTGCAATTTTGACCAATCAGATGGCTGGATTTCTTAAGTAAGGTATATAACTCGTGTTATATGGTACACGTGTTAAAATCTGGTTTGAGCGAGCGCGGATACCACACATTGTGTGTGTGCGAATTGGTCGCTAGCTTAATTTTTTTTTTTTATGTCGACCGTACTACTAAATCTGGCCTAGATTCTACTTATAGTTTCCAAACAAGGCAAAAATTGCTGAAGAAACTCTTCCTTAATTTCAACTTCTCGATGATGATCAATTGCAAGACTTGATTAATTCTGCTGACAGCAAGAACACCAAAAGGGTACGTGAAATTCATAATAAAAACTGTTAGACATTTGTTCTTGTTCTTGTGTGCGCATACGTTTAAGTTGCTACAGCTACAACACGTAAACTTCTACTACGAATTATGACATTGTTGCATATCTTAAATTACCATTAACGTTATAAATTGGGGCGTAACACATTTGAAAGCACAGAATATATGCTATTTTGTGGAGTAGAAATCATTTTTGGGGAACTTGTAACCCCGCTGCCTTTTGTTCTTGAATGTTGTTACGCATTCACTTTCTGAGACAAAAGTCTATGGCAGATACCATAATTTTGTGTTGATACATGTGCAGATAAACTAGAGAAAAGCCAAGGTGGTGTCATAAGTTGGACTCTTTTTCCGGTATATAAAAGTAATAATGACTGCTTTAATATTTGAGACATAGTTGTTTCTATACGCTCTCGGGGAGGTTACGATTGTGCCATTGCCCTCGGCACGCCTCAGGTAATAGCACAATTGTAACCTCCCCTTTGAGCGTATAAAAACAACTACCGGTATGTCTCTCAAAGCAGTCATTATTACTATACTATCAAACCTCTCTTGCAGTATCTGGATATCGGCTAACCTATCCAGGGTATGACTATCTTGCATTGAAAGCTCTTGCTGCACGAGATGCAGTGGCATCAGTTGGAAATCAAATAGGAGTTGGCAAGGAATCAGGTATGTGCCATATGACCTGTTGTTATCTGCATGATGAATTCATAATTCATATTTTATTGCACAAAACATAACTGTATGAATGTTACTAACAAGTATTATATACCTCACTTAAGAAATCCAGCCATCTGATTGGTCGAAATTGCATTCATAAACTTTAACTATTCCTGTAAAATTCCCGGTAAAATTCCAAACCCATGTAATAGTTTTAAAAAATAATTCTAAAATCCCAGTAACCATGGTTACCCTTAGGTTTACATGTTAAAAAATGGTTGCCGGGCTCACGATCAATTGGGCAAAAAGAATTTCCGTTTCGCTGTAATAAAATTTGGAGTGGACTATTAGGCTATTATTATTATTATTATTATTATTTTGAGCGATCGAGGATACCGTACGTGTGCGAAGAATTGGTCGGTATTTTCATACAAGACAAGACAATTCCAAACAAGACAAAAATGGCTAAAGAAACTCTCCCAAGATTTCAACTTATCAAATGCAAGACTCGCTGACAGTAAGAACAACAAAAAGGGTACGTGAAATTATCCATAAACATGTTTGTTTAGTTGCTGAAAATGGAGTACCAGCATAGACGTAGACGAAAATAGATCTAGTAGTCAGGGTGTCTGATCGCGCACCCGATGTTGTGTGCTGAAATTCTTCCCATAGAGATTGCACGCAATGCAGTCTCTATGCAGTCTACGTGCATTGCGTGACCATGCAAAAAAAGTCCATTTTTTTTTTTCAATTCGAGATTCAAACCTTTATCTGTTGTGATCCTGAAGGTGATACTCAATAAGTGAGGTGTCATATGAAAGCGCAGGTTCTTCTCCATATTTCCCACAGGGCCGGCCCACCCCCAAAATTGTAAAAATATCTTCCTTAGACTAGAATCTAGATCTAGTCTACTCTCAAAGATACACTCATAAAAAACAACCGTGCAGATAAACTAGAGAAAGGCCAAGGTGGTGTCATTAGTTGACACTTTTGTTTTTGGCATATAAAAGTATTAATGACTGCTTTAATATAATCGAGAAATAGTTGTTTTTATACGCTCTCGGGAAGGTTACAATTGGGCTATTGCCCTCGGCGTATACAAGCAGTAGAATTCATGCATACAATAAAAAGGTTGGTTAATTGGTTGGTTTGTTTTACCTGACTGTTAAGAAAGCATGTGTTTGCTTGTAAGTAAGCATCCCAGGGACTGAGGGCTTCAAGTTCTCTCCAAGGGACTTGGAATTGAGGATTAATGCTTTACCAAAGGGCACTAGGGCATCAAATGAGTTTTGACCCCAAGACCATTGAGCCATCAATGAATGTATGTTTTAAAGGACTAAGAATAAGAACAACATTGCCATAGCTGCCAACTATTTTTTTTTTAAATTGTCATTGTATAGGAAATCAGACCCTCTGTACGAAATTACGAATGCACCTTCAAAAATTTTGAATATGATCGCAAATATGAATGCACGCATTGAATACACACATAATACATACCATAATGGCAAACTCATGAGGTAAAAAATAAATTTGTTAGTACTTTGTCATCAATGTAAGGTTAGTAGATGAATTTATCTTCTTTCTGTACATGGCATCATCATCAGGCCAAAAAGGTAGATATTCTGTTAGAAAGACAGAAAGGAAGGAAAGAAGAGAAAGGAACACCTGCACAGCAGGTTTTCTTTATTGTTTCTTCACTCTACAATACATTACTATATCTATCTAGATTTACACATTCAACATACACAATCAACTAACAACGACCAGTGTAAAAAGTTTTGGAATGACGAAAAATGGACTGAAGGGGAAAGAAATGCAAAGACTCAGAGACGGACAGAGAAGCTCAACTCACACTCATAGCAATCGCTCACTGGGCTAGAGCATGCAGGTGCAGGTAAAGCACTCAGCAGCTCCTTCACTCAGTTATCATACGTGGTGCATAATCCCATTCACAACACACATACTGTAAATCTCTGTGTATAAGACGCTTCCCCTAGGGGTCGAGAAAAAAAATCATGTACTTTTTAAAAATATATATATATACAAGGAGACAAAAGCTGTCCTAACATAGACAGAGAGGGTAGAAAATAAAGATGAAAGGAAAGAGTTCAAGAAGGAGGATGGTATAAAGGGAGTGGAAGAAGAGTAGGGGGACACACAAAAAATGGATGCAGTTATTTATCATGATAAAACACATATCAGATTCAGTATCCAAAACAGGTATAAAATAATCAATTAATCCAAAAAATACTTTAGAGCAAATCAGAGGGGCAACCAATGGTGACACACTCAAACAATGAGGCTCTGCTCATGGCTTTTTAATAGGAATTGTTGAAAGTGTCAAATTAGAGCCTGTGCTTTGTGCTTGCAGACTTCTCATGCACTCCCACTAATAAATGAATTTATTTCAATGTCATTAAAATACTGCTTGATTTTTATAAAGTTAAAAATTTATTGTGTTTTAATAATAAACAAAAATTATCACATTTGCATTTTAGATATTTACATTGTTGCCAATGACAATGATGAACAGTTGGCACTCAAGTTACATAGGTAAGATGAATAACTTTAATTTATGTGCTTTCTTTCACTTTATGGTTGCATTCCTGTTTGGGGGAAAAAAGGATAATTCCTTTGTTGATGGAAAAGAAAATTCCACTCGCATAGTTATTGTGTATTGAAATATTAATGGTTGACGTTAGGAAACCAAAGACATGTTCTTAATTTTTTTTTTTTTTTTTTTTTTTTGGGGGGTGGGGGGGGGGTTACAATTTAAAGGCTCATACAATTTCCTCAGTGTAAACTACATATTTTGTTTGATGTTACTCTTATGTAACACTATCATTGTGATCTTAATTGTACTGTATTTGTTTTTTGTTATGCAGACTTGGGAGGACATCATTTCGCAAGCTGAAAGAGAAGCGTGACTATCTTGGGAAGAGAAAGAGCGCATCTTGGCTTTACTTGTCTCGTCTGGCTGCTATGAAAGAGTTTGCATTTATGAAGGTTAGAATTCAAAATATTCAAATTATTCTGCTTTATGAGTTTCAACGACTCTTGTTTCTGTTCAGGAAATTATTGTGTGATATTTTTCTATGTCTTTCCTCATCAGTTGAAATGTCGAGTTTTGTTAATGAAGTATTTGTCTAACCCGTCACTAAAGAAATTTGATAATCATTTTCCCAACAGTTTTGTTATTTTATATTAGGTTGAGACTGAAATGTAGAATATAGTTATTTTAGTATTCATTTATTGTATATTTATGTATTCATTCATTTAAATATGAATGATTACATCAGTGATTGGATGGACAGCTGAAAACATTTTTTTGGATCCTGATTTATACCAAACAAATTGGGGCACAGCCAATAGAAAAGCAATAGTTATGGTTTCCGTTCTGGGTCCCAGAAACCTTGCGGTTTGGGTTTTTTGGTCCAGCTCTGTTCGGAAGTTGAATTTGTGAAGAAGAACGGCAAAAAACCTGTAAAAAGTTATGTTACCACGTATTACATGATCAGCGGGGATCTGAGCTTTAAAAAGTTTTTATTCTTCTATTTATTTTGTTCCCTAATAAGTCTGTACAAGGCCAGTATATTCCATGTCCTCTTCAGATATTTCCTCCAATTAACGGAGGTGAGTTGATTTACATTATAAATCACAAGTTTCTCAAACATTGCTTGTACATTCAAGAGAAATCTGTCGTTGCAGCATTTCCAGCGCTACATCACAGTTACTTACCATGTGCTGTAGATCAGGCAGCTTGGTGGGACATAGCGTTGTTGATCCTAACATCACAGTGAGATCAGTCTTGACAGCGCTCATAATAGTATCGTAACTTGTAGGTCAACCGTCAAAGCTTATCAGATATTCCTGTTTTCCGATTCTGGGTATGGGAAAAAAAATAGCAAATTTTCCGGTAGGTTCCAGTCCAGCCTTTTCTCTCTATCTCCCAGCACTTGTTATTATTTCAACTTCAAATGACAAGTTTAAAGTCTTGATATCATTTTCATTTTGATTAGATGCCAAGGTTCAGCAAGTTCACTTTCTTATTTTTCACAAAAGTGTATCATAATGTTTCATCGACTATAAATAATTTTTCATTGAATTTTACTCCAGGCTTTGTATGACCATGGCTTTCCTGTGCCAACACCAATAGACTTCAGCAGACACTGTGTGGTCATGGAACTGATGAATGCATATCCATTGTAAGTACATGTTCCATTGCCAGTTTACCCTATTTTAACTGGGCTATTTCAGAGCGGGTTTTTACTGGGGGGGGGGGGGGGGGTCAATTTAACCCCATCTAAGATCTCGGCCGTTTCACAGCCGATCGCCTCGAAAATATGCATGCATGTCAAGTGAAGCGTATAGAACACTATGGTAATTTCAATTTTTTGAAAAATTCACTCATTTGCATATTTATGGTAATTTATGCAAATAAGGTAATAACATTCACATTTTTACCATAAATCATAATTATTATTCATATTTAAGCTTTCTTTTTCACTACATATATTTGTTAGACCATTTGGAATAATAATACAACATAACAAATTGGAAGAGCCAGGTTATTCCTTACGTTATCTCTTGTTTTAAAAATTTCTTATGTATTTTATTGTTTTTTTAACTTACCAGTATGTCTTTTATTATTATCCCCTTGCCGTCCGGTTTCCGATCGATAACTTCAGTAATGTTTGACGGATTTTAATGAAATTCGATATGAAGGTACATGGTATCAAAACACAGCCTAAGTTCAATTTTCGAGTATGTGGGTCAAAGGTCATAGCTCATTAAATATGCAAATCTGGTTTCCGATCCATAACTTAAGTATTGTTTGACAGATTTTAATGAAATTTGATAGGAAGGTTCATGGTATCAAAACAGAACCTAATTTTGATTTCGAGTATGTGGGTCAAAGGTCATTAAATATGCGAATCTGGTTTCCATTCGATGTTTGACGGATTTTATGGAAATTTGATATGAAGGTACATGGTATCAAAAAAAATGTACAGTCTAAGTTCGATTTCTGAGTATGTAGGTCAAAGGTGAAAGGTCATAGCTCATTAAATATGCAAAAACACCTAATTATATATGTGAAAATGTGGTTAACTTCCTTGCCTAGTATAAGTAATATAATAGTATAGTCCAATGGAGGTAACTTGTTCTGGGGTATATAGGCCATTTGTACCCTGCGAGGGGATGCTACGCTTTGCGTTGACTTGTTTTTGTTGTTTTATTTCATTTCTAACTACAATTCAACTATTTTGACCCCAAAACAAACACCTAAATTTTCAACAAGACTAAATAATCAATGTTTTATCTCTTTTTAGGAAAATGATATTTCCATGTTTTGTACACAAATCACAAAAACAAGCAATTTTGGGGCTGACATGCAAAGACAAAAGGTCACGTGACTTTGTAACTATAAGTCGAAAACATTGTTTTAAAAGATGCGTAAGACTCAAAAGAAAAACTTTATATGTGCCGTGGTTTCGGAGTAGTCACGAAATTACTACAGGGGGGAGGGGGTCAAATTGACCCCCCCCCCCCCCCCCCAGTTAACATAGGGAGTACGATGGCCATTTTTAAATATTGAAAATTAACTGAATGGTTTATTCGTGTTTATTTATTGTTCTTTGAAATATTGTGTACATATGTTCAAATTCTTTTTGATCTTACATTAAACATGATATTAATCTTTTCAAGTTGTGATTGCTTAATTTTGCTTTTATACTTTATGAAAAATAATTAACTTTGTAGTAAAATAAATATTTGGAAATCAAATCAAATAGTATGACTGGACTTCTGAACCCAAATCTGAAGACAAGCAAAATTTAAAAACCATTGCTACCCTGAAGTGAGCTTATGAATAAGCAAATAATATACAATGTATTAAGATATGTTTTAAGAATAAATATTTGATATTAGTATGTCATATTTTATTTCATATTACCGGTATTACACTTAAACAGTGCAATTACTTTGTAATCAAAATATGCTCCAGAGACAAAGAGCAGTGCACAGATCAGATGTTCAACCAGCAATTTAGAGTAACATGTATGATTATTCATGTAATTTTTGTACTGGTCTTTTGATATGATATTATAGAAATCAAGTTCACACATTAGATGACCCTGCCTCGGTCTACGATGACCTCATGAACCTCATTGTTAGGTTAGCTAATCACGGTCTCATTCATGGTGATTTCAATGAGTTCAATCTCATGCTCGATGATCAGGATCAAATCACCCTCATCGACTTCCCACAGATGGTCTCTACATCTCATGAAAATGCAGAATGGTAAGTAGATATATTAATAATAATAATAGTGTAAACTTATAGAACGCACACACTGTCCAGGGACGCTCATGGCGCTAGCTCCGTAATAGTTCTCTTTTATACAAGTAGAGTAAACAATTTTGCAATATTTATATCACCCATTTTAATCCTCAGCTCTGCCCAGTGGGGCCCGGTGCCAGATATATTTGATTCTTTGTTTTCTTCTTTCAATGATGATGTAATGCTTTTATAATCCGTTTGCTTTTAATCTCCAAATATTTAAGAAAACTGCCAGATGAAAGATTGCATTAAAGAAAATAGTTGTATCAGATTATTTGATTTTGAGAGTTTTGTGTAGCTGCAAAGCGATTGTTGGATTGTTTTTCTCCTCAATTGTGTATCCTAATTGAATTTTTTAAAACAATAATTGTAGATGTTTTTGTTATCATTATGGGACAAGACAACAAGGCTGCAGACAAAGATGTTTACAGGAATATCTTGTAGGAGTTTATTCTTGGACTTCTTTCCTTTTGATTTTGTTTTTGGGTTGTCCGTCCGTCCGTCCCGTTCTCGTGATCGCGTTATCTCAAGAACCAATTGATGGATTCTTGCCAAGCTTAGGTCATGTATGTATCTTGGAGAGCTAATGAATTGATTAGATTTTGGGGTCACGAGGTCAAAGTGCTCACTATGTATGCAAAAGTATCTTGTGATCGCGTTATCTCAAGAACCGATTGATGGATTCCTGCCAAACTTAGGTCATGTATGTATCTTGCAAAGCCATTGAATTAATTAGATTTTGGGGTCACGAGGTCAAAGGTCACAGGGCTCATTATGTATGCATAAATTGCTTGTGGTCACATCATTAGAACCGATGGACAGATTACCATCGTACGCAGGACATGTATGTATCTTTCAGAGCCAATCAATTCTCGCTACCCTAAATAGGTACGAAAATCTCGAAATTCGCGAGACGAGGTAATTTTCACTCTCTCGGGTCGTCACTACAACTTCCGGTATAGAGTCCCATCCCGCTGGCGCTAGCGCCTGTGTTCGCTGTGCAGAGTTTTCACGCACGCTAAAATCAGGGTTCTTACGCTTGGAATCATGAGCCCAGCACTGTGCAGCCTCACAAAAGAAAACCATCGTCACTGATGTCAAAAGACGCAAAAAACAATGAATGAAATGTTCAAATAAACGTTGAAATATTTGCGAAAAAAAAACAAGACCGAGCAGACGACATATTCGGTGCATACACGTTGTGTGGCGACGGCGTTTTACGTTTCCTATCGCGCCTAGTAATATAGCGCCTGCACAGGAAGCTGTAATGTCGAAAAGCTATCCCATAATGCAATGCGCGTTTTCAGGATTTTCCCCGGATCTCGGCAGAATCGCTATTTGGGGTAGCGAGAATTGATTAGATTTTGGGGTCACGAGGTCAAAGGCTCATTATGTATGCATAAATAGCTCGTGATCACATCATTAAAACCGATGGACAGATTACCATCAAACGCAGGACATGTATGTATCTTTCTGAGCCAATGAACTGATTAGATTTTGGGGTCATGAGGTCAAAGGTCATGGGGCTCATTATATATGCAAAAATATCTTGTGATCGCGTTATCTCAAGAACTGATTGCTGGATTCCTGCCAAACTTAGGTCATGTATGTATCTTGCAAAGCCATTGAATTACTTAGATTTTGGGGTCATGAGGTCAAAGGTCACAGGGCTCATTATGTATGCATAAATAGCTTGTGATCACATCATTAGAACCGATGGACGGATTGCCATCAACCTCAAGACATGTATGTATTGCAAAGCCAATGAACTGATCAGATTTTAGGGTCATGAGGTCAAAGATAAAAGGGTCATACATGTAAATGAAAAATAGCTTGTAATCACGGTATTCTGAGAATCTGTTAATGGATTACAATTAAACTTAAATTTGAAAAATTGTTTCTGCTTTGGTTTGTGAAATTGCTCTATGGCGGGGGCATCATTTTTCTGACTGCACGCAGTCGAAGTTCCATCTAGTCCGTCATCTTTTCTCTACGACTCCATGACGGTCATTATTTCATTACTCCATGGCAGTCATCACTCCTTAAAAACCCTTTGCCTCCTTGAATGCCTCTGGCAAGATGTTGAAGACATTAAGGTACCGGTGCGTTGAGTAATCTACTCACAAGTTTTTTTTTTTGTTAATTGAGAGTTTTATGTTGACTTACATGTACCGTACCCGTTTGTTTAAGTATTGTTTGAAGCTCACATTTGGATCGTAGTATATTGATATTATGGTTAGTTCACATTAATTTACTTATAATTCTATTTTGTATATCTTTTTAGGTATTTTAATCGTGATGTTCAGTGTGTCGTGGATTTCTTCAACAGAAGGTTCAATTACAAGAGTGAACTCTATCCAAAGTTTTCAGATATTACGTAAGTGTATTAGCAGAGCTGCCAACCTTGTGCAACCAAAAAAAGGAATCATGATGACAAAAACAAGGAATTTCAAGCAAAAAAAAGGAATTCATAAAAACGAAACTTACAACCACGCGCGACACACTTCCAATGCATAAATGTTCATTCATCATGCTGATTTTTCCATACAAGCAGGTTTTTTTTTGGATTGTTATTGTGGTATTATTGGCATTTCATTTTTTTTGAGAATATTTTTCTCTTCAAGTTTGTTCTAAAATCAGTTTTCTATTAAATTTGTGATCAAATCAACATTTTAGGGCAGTTGTTTGACGTGCGGTATGTAAAAAAAAAAAAAAATTATTAAAAAAACGTATTTTATGAAGAAAAAACATATTAATTCCGGCAAAAACGGAATGGTTGGCAGCTCTGTATTAGGGAAAGGTTAGTTTTATTGAACGTAACAGTTGAAACTTAAGTGGAGAACTACCAACTTACTTTGCTAAATGCCGGCTGTTGTCACAAAACAAGTGACAACATATACATTCTTGTCTACCAATATTGCTCTAATAGTCTCAATGTAAAATAATGAGAGAGTATAGTTATATGAGATATGTTTTAAACCATTACCTGTTTACCCTAAGGCTCTTGTTCCCATTGTCATAGTAACTTTTACAACCCTGGAATACAGAATGACAAAGTATAGGATTAGAGAGCTAACCATTCTTATTTATCGTTTTAATGCATTGATTTATTTTTGCACAGATGTGAAAAAACTTTAGATGTGGATGTAGCAGCAAGTGGTTTCTCAAAAGAGATGGAACAATCACTAGAAGAGGTGAGAAAAATTGTAACAAATTTGTTGTGAAAAGATGTGAACCTGTTGTAAGTCCTGAAATGGAATTTATAGAGTCGATACATGTATGTCTATTGATGCATACCAATAATATTTACAACAAAGTTTAGGGTAATGGTTTGTGCTGTTTCATGCAGTTGGAAGAAAAAGAATATGCTTTGGGATACTTTGTTATGCATTCTCATCATAAGGTTGTACTTTTTAATATCTTAAGTTACTGTTGTGGAAACTTTTCCAATATCTGCTGTAACCTTAATTCTTTAACCCAATCTGTCTTCATTTTTCTAATATTTTTTTCTATACAAATTTTGTACATATGTTTTTAGGTAGATATCAAAAAGCGATGGTCTTTATTTGCTGATTAGTTTTGTATTCATGATACATAACATATGAGCAAATTGTATGAATATTGTGATGAATGTTGTTTTTTTTCTCCTACAAAGGGCACTGCTGCATTGAAGGTGGATGGGGATTGTGAAGATGATGAAACAGATGAAGAGGATGAGGAAGAGGATGAGGAGGGAGTTGTAGAAGAGATGAAGAACCCTCATGATGGACTCCAAGACAGTGGTAGTGAAGACAAAAATAGTGAAGAGGTTCAATCTATCAGGGAAGATGATACAGGTGGTATGTCAGGTGTAGGACAAGAGCATTGCATTATGGTAATGGATGGGAATGAGCAAGAACAGAGTGGAAAAGAAAAAGAAAATCACAGCGATGATGACGACGATCTTGAAGACATTGGTGCATCTAACAAGCAGTACAGACCGCATAGGAGTGAGGCTAGCATGTCAAAGGCCAATGCTCACTCACTGAATGCCCGGTCAAGAAATAGCGATAGCATCAGCTCATACACATCTACTTCCTCGACAATGAACCCTGCCCTTGTAAGGTCAAAGGTCAGGGGTAACTTGCAGAAGAAGCAGAAGGCAGCTGTAAGGCACAGGTTAGCAAGGAAAGGGGAAGCATCACAAACAACTGCTAAGAGGAGGGAAAATAGAGACACTGTTAATCAGAGTCTTGGTTCAATCTGGTCATAAAGAAAGATGCTTATAGTCATAGATACAGATATGTTTGATGAAGAAACAAAATAATACTTGTAGGTTATAAACATAAGAGAACCTAGGAAGAATCCTTAAAAATTTTGATTGAATTCTTGATGTATAGACCTTCATGGTGAAAATATTTAGGAATAAAACACCTCCCATGAGAGTAGAAACATCATGATTCAATGACTGATATACCGTTATATCTGAAAAGTGTTTAGTGAATTTGTTACCAATGAGCGTTATTTATGGCGAAAAAATTATTATCATTATCACTTACAATGTAGTAAATGCATATTTAATAATCTGTTATGAAAAATTATCATAACAAAACAATACAGTGTATCTTTATTCAGAGATGCCGCTGAGAGTTATGAAAATTTCCTGAACTTCATAGCAGAGCAGGACCATTGCCATCATAATATAGCACATACACAGCACTGATCTGTACAGTAATACACAGGGCCCAGCATGGAAAACGTACATGTACATTACGTTTTAGACGCTGGCAGACGTATGCACATGGAGAAAGAGAGAGAGGAAAAGACTGAGATTTTTCTGTTTTTCTTCAATTTTTTTTATTTTGGATAATGGCATCTCTGTAAAATTGATACAAATCTTTGCTTTGTGAAAGATATTCTCAAACTTATCTAGGTGTACGACATTAAATAATTTGGTTCTATGACCCTTGCCCATGTGACAATTGCTCCACAATATTTCCCAACACAAACCAAATTCCTAACTTCAACCCTGGAGCCAACACTATACCTAACCCTAAACTTAACCTTAAAACCCAAATGTAACTCTACGCTATCCATACGTTTGGAACAAAATAAAGGTTTGAGCAAAATTTGGTGGAGCAAAGGTCAGGCAGATTAATTTACTCTAAATGCTAGAAACACAAACAAATTACAAATAAAAATTGAACCTTCTGTATATGCTGTTTTGGGGGAACACAAAGCCGAGAGTTATGAAAATTTCCTGAACTTCATAGCAGAGCAGGACCATTGCCATCATAATATAGCACATACACAGCACTGATCTGTACAGTAATACACAGGGCCCAGCATGGAAAACGTACATGTACATTACGTTTTAGACGCTGGCAGACGTATGCACATGGAGAAAGAGAGAGAGGAAAAGACTGAGATTTTTCTGTTTTTCTTCAATTTTTTTTATTTTGGATAATGGCATCTCTGTAAAATTGATACAAATCTTTGCTTTGTGAAAGATATTCTCAAACTTATCTAGGTGTACGACATTAAATAATTTGGTTCTATGACCCTTGCCCATGTGACAATTGCTCCACAATATTTCCCAACACAAACCAAATTCCTAACTTCAACCCTGGAGCCAACACTATACCTAACCCTAAACTTAACCTTAAAACCCAAATGTAACTCTACGCTATCCATACGTTTGGAACAAAATAAAGGTTTGAGCAAAATTTGGTGGAGCAAAGGTCAGGCAGATTAATTTACTCTAAATGCTAGAAACACAAACAAATTACAAATAAAAATTGAACCTTCTGTATATGCTGTTTTGGGGGAACACAAAGCCGAGAGTTATGAAAATTTCCTGAACTTCATAGCAGAGCAGGACCATTGCCATCATAATATAGCACATACACAGCACTGATCTGTACAGTAATACACAGGGCCCAGCATGGAAAACGTACATGTACATTACGTTTTAGACGCTGGCAGACGTATGCACATGGAGAAAGAGAGAGAGGAAAAGACTGAGATTTTTCTGTTTTTCTTCAATTTTTTTTATTTTGGATAATGGCATCTCTGTAAAATTGATACAAATCTTTGCTTTGTGAAAGATATTCTCAAACTTATCTAGGTGTACGACATTAAATAATTTGGTTCTATGACCCTTGCCCATGTGACAATTGCTCCACAATATTTCCCAACACAAACCAAATTCCTAACTTCAACCCTGGAGCCAACACTATACCTAACCCTAAACTTAACCTTAAAACCCAAATGTAACTCTACGCTATCCATACGTTTGGAACAAAATAAAGGTTTGAGCAAAATTTGGTGGAGCAAAGGTCAGGCAGATTAATTTACTCTAAATGCTAGAAACACAAACAAATTACAAATAAAAATTGAACCTTCTGTATATGCTGTTTTGGGGGAACACAAAGCCGAGAGTTATGAAAATTTCCTGAACTTCATAGCAGAGCAGGACCATTGCCATCATAATATAGCACATACACAGCACTGATCTGTACAGTAATACACAGGGCCCAGCATGGAAAACGTACATGTACATTACGTTTTAGACGCTGGCAGACGTATGCACATGGAGAAAGAGAGAGAGGAAAAGACTGAGATTTTTCTGTTTTTCTTCAATTTTTTTTATTTTGGATAATGGCATCTCTGTAAAATTGATACAAATCTTTGCTTTGTGAAAGATATTCTCAAACTTATCTAGGTGTACGACATTAAATAATTTGGTTCTATGACCCTTGCCCATGTGACAATTGCTCCACAATATTTCCCAACACAAACCAAATTCCTAACTTCAACCCTGGAGCCAACACTATACCTAACCCTAAACTTAACCTTAAAACCCAAATGTAACTCTACGCTATCCATACGTTTGGAACAAAATAAAGGTTTGAGCAAAATTTGGTGGAGCAAAGGTCAGGCAGATTAATTTACTCTAAATGCTAGAAACACAAACAAATTACAAATAAAAATTGAACCTTCTGTATATGCTGTTTTGGGGGAACACAAAGCCGAGAGTTATGAAAATTTCCTGAACTTCATAGCAGAGCAGGACCATTGCCATCATAATATAGCACATACACAGCACTGATCTGTACAGTAATACACAGGGCATAGCATGGAAAACGTACATGTACATTACGTTTTAGACGCTGGCAGACGTATGCACATGGAGAAAGAGAGAGAGGAAAAGACTTGAGATTTTTCTGTTATTCTTCAATTTTTTTTATTTTGGAGAATCCATTCCAGCATCTCTGTAAAATTGATACAAATCTTTGCTTTGTGAAAGATATTCTTAAACTTATCTAGGTGTATAACATTAAATAATTTGGTTCTATGACCCTTGCCCATGTGACAATTGCTCCACAATATTTCCCAACACAAACCAAATTCCTAACTTCAACCCTGGAGCCAACACTAGACTTAACCTTAAAACCCAAATGTAACTCTACGCTATCCATACGTTTGGAACAAAATAAAGGCTTGGGCAAGATTTGGTGGAGCAAAGGTCAGGCACAGTAATTTACTCTAAATGCTAGAAGCACAAACAAATTACAAATAAAAATTGAACCTTCTGTATATGCTGTTTTGGGGGAACACAAAGCTCAGTGTGAAGTTCAGAATAAAATTTCAACTTGATATACTCTGTCCAAATAATAATAATAGTAATATGTATACAGCAGTCATTGTATGAAATCGGTGAGAACATGTTGTTTTGTACATGCTGTATATTATTAATTTCACATCAGTTTGTTATCTGTTGGTATAAAAGACAAGTCCAAGGCATTTGGGCATTGAGTGCCCCATTTCAGAGATGCGAACCAGTACGAAAAAAACAAGTGAAATACGATAATACAATTTTTCATCTTTCTAAAAAATAAAGATATAAACCGCTGAATCGAATAGAAACCCTGACAAAAACGTTGGGTAGGAAATACACAGAATCAGCAGCTTTACAATTTTCTCATTAAATGTTGTTAATGAAAGAGCAAACATTTTACTTGCCCGTTCTGACCAGTAAAACATTTTTCTGACATTTTACTGGCCCAGTGGTAAAGTCGAGTTTTTGTGAAAATCTTATTTTGTAGGATATTCAGTCTGTTGTTTTGTGTAAAGAGGTTGACATCTCTGCGGTCATATGTTAAGTTACCATATACGTGTACATGTATTGTGTAATTGCGTTCTTGTTTGTTTGGAATGAGAATGTGACATCAATGGTATCCTTTTGCATATTGAAGGCAGGATATTCTACTGAGACTACTTCAGATTGACGTATACTCCCATCTGCTGCTTTCAATGGTCCAATGTGTTGGCATCCATGTCCCCCAATGCATCACCAACTGATGACATGCAATGATGATGCTCAAGTACAGGAACTGGAAATCGCTCTATGTATGCCTTCACCAAAAGTTGATGCAATTCTCGCGTTTCACAATACATGCTCCACCAACGTTCGTACCAACCATGAGAGGCACCCGCGGGTCGACAAAATTGTCCATATTAGTATGAAAATAACATTCTGCAGCTTCACAATAGAAGACCATGATGACAATGTCAACTAGATCAAAATTACCACGCTAGAGTGACTGTCGCAACTGAACCGAATGAGGGCGCAAGGATTGTGAAACGCGAGAATTGAAAATGCATTACAGCAGTGGTAGCATTGTCTGTAAAATGTCACGACTGTAAAGACAATCATCAGATCTTATGTGAGGTAGCTTGTGTCCATATATAATCAAGTGCCTCCTTTGTCTCACAGGCAAAGTTATTTTTCCCAGTTTATATCTTCCCGTTTTAAATCCTGATGTAGTTCAATTATCTGTACTGATATCCAAACAAAAGAGTCATTAAAAAATCTTACACCTGATGTCCAAATGCTCCAAAAATTAACTCCTATTTCATTTAAGTATTCCAATCACCTGGAAAAGTAATCTTTCTATAGTTTGAATGTATAAAATCAATCTCAAAGAACTCCACCCCACATTGACACAATGACACACACAGAACCAAAGTCAAACTTGGGCCCTATTTTATGCGAGCGTGTATGGGTGTTGTGCATCAAGTTGTCTGCTCTCAAGTCGCTATTATGTTAGTTATGAGTGTGTTTAAACTTGCAAAATATCTTAACAAAAGTATTAATTGAAGCTCACATATTGAATATTGTATTACAACATGGAACAACTAACATACAGAACAAAAGTATCTTTTTGTGATTAGTATATAAATAATGCACTGCAGTGAGGGCATTAGTAAGAATTACCCACACAAGGTAACTTTGGAGGGTGTTAGCCGAGGGTGTTTGGACTGTTTCAAAGGTACCGAGTGTGGGTAATTTTACTAATGCTCGAACAAAATTATGACGTGGAACTTTGTTGTTTGATAAATCACCCTCATCTCAGTCAAAGTCTGTACATTACTAATTCTAGGTCTACATCTATGACTGATCTAGGCCTAGATCTAACTTAGATATTATGCGTTTTAAATTGCGCGTCAGCCATTTTCGTGAGTAAAAGTAAAACGATAAATCTCAATGATTGCGATCGCAAAACATGATCGCTAAATGACCGGTCATTACCCAAATTACGCGATAGGCAAAATAAATGCCTGGTCACGTGTATGCTTTCAACCAATCATTTGATTAGGATTAACTAAATTGTGATCATTGTAAAAGAAATTTTTAATTCTATAGCATCCAAGAGATTAAAAAAAAGCTCAATTGTAGATTTAAGATTGTGTTGACTGAATAGTAAAGAAAGAATGAACTTTAAAGTATCTGTACCACGGTAACCATCATCAACAATTTGTGTTTTCTCTTTTTATCTCTGTTTTTTTTTATTATCTGGATATCAAAAAATAATGCAGCATATCATAAGTTTGTTTTGAGGCAAATATATATCTAAGTAAAGAATAAATTCTCATTTACAAAATACAATGATTGTTGTTTTCAATTTGTTTTCTATTACTAGTACAAGTGTTACAGTAAGTGCAACTCATTAATGCCACTATGGGCGCCAACAATTTAGGTTTAAAGATAAAGACCAGTTATGGTCATGCGATTGCATTGTGAAAGAAACGTTGTGGAATCGATCAGAAAAGGTTGATCATCTGGCATATAAGTATTGGTGTGTACTGCAAGGTTCTGGAATCATCAAAATGATAAGAAATTTGGCCCAGTCTTCTTAAAGTTACAAGCACTGTACACAAAAAGATGTATATGGGACTACGCACATGTGCGTGCTCTCACAGACCAATGTATTAGTCAAAACATATTCATATTGATTGGTAATAAGAGCTTCCATTTCATTTTTTGAAATTGGGGCGTTTCCAATACAGGTCTTTTACCTTTAAAACCAAAAAATTCAAAAAAATTGCATAGTAGTCATGCGTACAGATGCTAAGTATTCCCCCCCCCCCCCCCCCCCCCCCCCCGCACACACCTAAGCTTTTGCTTTGACACATTAGTATCTCATTGATGGTCCCAGGAAGTACATGGTCTCCATTGCAGCAAGTAGCTTGTATGTTTACTGGTATGTACTCTCCGTTTTTCACGATAAATTTTACAGTTTACTTTTTCATCACTTTTAAGATTTTTTTAATGGACTTTTAGTGGAGTATAAAATGTCATATACATCTTCTAGGCTACATGTGTAAAGCTTGATAATATACATTTTGATTACTACATCCATGATAATACAGAGTGAAGGAAGCCACTGGAAATAGCATATGAACATGAAAACATGTAGTATGGGTGCTTTTATAATACACTTGTATACCGGTATGTATTCATAAACAATTAATTATACATTGTGATCATATCCATATATATAACAATAATTTAAATCTTTTTTTTTTTAATTCTTTCAGATTATGGCATCTACATTTCTTTCCCAAGTACTGATATTTAAATATTTATGCACAATTGATCATACAAAACACACCTACAAGTATACTACCGGTATGTAATAATTTGATCATCAAAATAATGCATACCGGTAAGTGCTAATGAGTTGCATGATTTGATCTTGTATAAATATCACTTGTAATTCTTTCTGTTCAATACATAATCAAACATTTACACTTGAAAAGTAATCACAAATATTCACAATAAACAAGGCTGTACCGTGTACATCCGTTTTCCATCGATCAATTGTTATCTTTTTTCTGGAAGAAGTCATATAATGTTCTGCATGGTGTGGACTTGGATCTCTTTTTCTTGCTGGAACTTGACCCTGAACCAGAATTACTCCTAACAGGGTAAAAAGAAAGAAGAAAACAATTTTGTTTAAAGGTAAAATCATTTATCAAATTCTGTATTTGTAGCCCTCCACAAAAAACACTATAAACAAAGAATGATATTGTGAATACAAAAAAAAAACCAGTAATTCATCTCGCCAGAAAATTTATTTCTCCATACATCTGTTCTTGAAAATTGTGAAATATAACGCATGCCGCCAGTTGAGAAGGCCTGACGTACACAATATGACAAAAGAAAACAAGAAAGGGAAGATCCAATAATACTATAAAGGATTTGATGCCTCAAATAACAGGTTGAATGCTTATCTTGAAAATTGTGAAATATAACTTTAAAGTGAAGTTTCACAGCACAAATGACCCCTTTAATTGCGTAAAAGAGCCGAACTGTTCTTTCTAATCAAGAAAACGTTCAAGTGTTTCAGGCCTGATAATTACCCGATTTAAATCAGTTTCCCATTTTTTTTTTTCTTTTTTTTTTTCCCCAGTTTTATCCCAATTTTCCTGATTTTCTCTTATTTTCTCTATTCTTCCCTATTTTTTCCCAATTTTCTTACTCAAAAGGGAGGAATGTTGTTCGAAGCCAAAAAAAAACTTTATCCCTTGCTATATTTTTGCCACATTCACTGATAACGTACACCAGGCCTTCTCAACTAGTTTATTAGACATGCCAAAACAAAAAGAATCTGTCCCCAGCAGGGGGTAGAGCCCCTTGAAACTGGTGGATTTTAGGGCTTTCTAAAGGCCCAGATTTAGCTCATGCTGCAATGATAATTATAAACCTTTAGGTCAGTCAGGAACCCCATGACTTTTACAAGCCGATCACCTGTCTGATTATCAAGATATTTATGGCTGGAAATCGAAACCAAGTTTTCCTAACGGTTTTCATAACACTACAGTCTATTGGGGAAAACGAGTATGGTAAAACCGGTCATTCAAAGATTTTTACTTTTTTGAGGCACTTCTTGATCATTTTGAAGCGTGACTTTTTGGGGGGCTTCAATAGTAAGCAAATATTAATCGACTACGAGGGTAATGGTGCAAACTATCATCGCCGAGGTGATCTCGGGGCTACTAGCTTCCCGAGCCGCAAGGCGAGGTAAGATGGTAGCCCCGAGATCACCGAGGCGATGATAGTTTGTATCCATTGCCCGAGTAAAGGAGGTTAATATTTGTTTTATATCCCACATCGGCAATAAGGTCTATTTAAAGTGAATTTTACATAATAATAAGAACTGATTCTGCAGACAGTTTAGCTTCAGCTAGATTTTACAAAGCGCAACATGCATACATGTAATACAGTCGATGCGCGCTCATTTGACATTGACATTGACTTTGACATTTTCGCGTAACCTACTTTGCTATGCGTATTCAATGGGCAAGGGTGGGCAAGTGGGGTAGCAGCAAAAAATTGCTTTACAATAAGTACTATCTCAGGTAGATAGTACTTATCTATACCTTTTTCGTGCTCTGTACAATCGCAATGCAAACAACTATACATGAGGGATATAATAACACCATATCACATACACTGATGACACATAGGACAGTGCATCTCAGATTTAACATTGTTAAACGATGCCTTAAAAGTGAAAACCAAACAAACAAAAACAAGATGTTTCTAAAGATTGGCAATTTAAAAATTGGTAGCACATTGTAAGCTCATTGTTGTTTAGAGCTCAGATTTAGAGTCATATAAAATAGTAACAAAATTTAAATTCCCCTTTCTTCCTCGACTGCTACTTCTTGATTTTGCTGAGGTTTTAATTCTAAAGTATATATATACATATATATTTTTGCAACAGTCGCGCGCCACTCCGAACTGACAGCAAGCGCCACAAGTGGCGCATGCGTTTCGCCAGATGAGAAGGCCTGACGTACACAATATGACAAAAGAAAACAAGAAAGGGAAGATCCAATAATACTATAAAGGATTTGATGTCTCAAATAACAGGTAGAATGCTTATCAAAGAAACCGCAATGAGCTGAGGTAGCTGTGGTCTAACCAAGATGTCCCAGGTTCAAAACCAAGTCAATGTGCTAGTGCCCTTTGGTAAGGCATTAATCCTCATTACCAAGTCCCTCAGAGATGACTTAAAGCTGTTGGTCCCCTGGTTGCTTACTTTATACATACATTTTCTTAGCAGTCGGGTAAAACAAACTAACCACCCAGCCAATCACAATATGATTACCAGGTATATATTTACATCACTCTTTTTGTTCATGGGAGATCCTTTTAGATTTGCTTAACAGATTTCCTTGCAGTAATTTAGTTGCATTCATTTGGTTTGCTTTCAATTATCAGAGCTCTTTTAAACTTTGGGACTTTAGAATGGACGGGACTCCAAAATTGTCTATATGGGTATTTTGTTCAGGCTTTGGGGATAAAACATACCGGTACCCCTACCAATTGCTAAATAGTAACTATCTTTTTAATTAATTTGTTTATAAGCTCTTCATAAATACCTTTTTCTTGAATGTAGCTTCTTTGGACCGCTCTTTGTAAGCTGATTGTTACTGCTAGAAGAACTTCTTGACTTATCTGTCACAGCATACAACAATAGAAGTACGGTAGATGATATGACTTTTGCTTTACTTTATACTGTAGTTTAGCCATTCCTTTTCTTCATACCAATTTTAACCTATTTTCATATTATATTTCTTTAAAACCACAATACATATCATGTATTGGATTTGGACCACTGAATCTGTTTATGTAGCAAATAGTATAATGTATTATACTATTTGCTACATGATATTATATTTATTGTGATGAAATGTATTCCAACAATGTTCATTATCAAATCCCTGTAAAAATATCAATTTCCAATATCAAATAAATAGGCAGGTTGCTAAAAAGAATAAATTTAGAAGAAATATTCCATTAACAATGTAAATACAAGCACATGTACATCCTTAGAACAAGATTACTTTTCATAATTTTTCTCTCCAACTCTCCGACTTACGTATTAAGCAGTCTTTTCTCCTGGTATCCTCATAATCCTTTCACTACATTTCATTTCATTCTTTTTTATCAAGTCTTAAGTGGTTTAAAATCATGTAATGGACATGCCTTACCTCTGTGGAGCATTTCTTTGATGGCTGACTTGTTGAGGCACGCATCTATATGTCGATTCAAGCCCTCAAGGGTGGAGTACGCTCTCTCCTGCCTACAGATGGGACATGTCAGCATCCGTTGTGCTTCAGCTTCCACACTGCTAGTACACTCTGAACCATATTCATCAGATTTAGCATGTGAGTTCATCTTCAGCAATTTGTCCACTCTCTGATTATTTTCTTGATTAAAAATCTTTGACTTGGAAAGCAATTCTGGATGATACAATTGCTCTGTATGTTCTTCCCTGTCAGCAATTGATGAATGGTCATTCTCTCTTCCTGAAACAAAATCGTCTTCGCAGAATGGCAGCCTAGGCTCTAAATGACTCTGACTATGGTGTGGGTTGCTTATAGTCATAGACGTTCTTACATTAGCTGCTGTGATAGCACTCTCAAATGTTTTTTCAGAAGACAGTTCAGTATCAGATGACACTGAGCTATCCACCCTGTTTACACTAACACCAACACCAACTGATTGTGTAGAATCCCTGGCCTCGGGTGCTTTCTTTGATCCTGAAACAACATCCTTTTTCTCTACACGTTCCTTGTTATCAAAACTAACACCAACACCATCTTCAGTGTCGGATGTTAATATCTCAGTGTCGGGTGCTGATACCTTGGTGTTGGGTACTAAAACCTGAATTCTAGACACATCACTCACTTCCCCTGGAGTGCCAACACTGCCACTAAAGCTGTTGTTTGAAGTGCTTTCTTCCAGCAAACCCATGGTGGGCTCTGTGCAGTCTGGTGAAGGTGTAGTGACAGGTTGTGGATTATTGCTCTGCTTCTTAGCAAACATGTCAAGAATGGTTCCTTGTCTGCTCCTGGAAAATTTGCTTGCATCTTGAAATGATGACAGCCTCACTCCTGTTGGTAAAAATAATCTTATTTTACATTTCGCAACTAAGGATTGAATAATTATTATTACATAGTATTCAGACTTGTCAGTATGATACGAACAAAAGTTTTGAATGAAAATATCATTGCTTTAGCTAGGGGATAAAGTTCAAGTTCAATTTATTCAAAACCACACAAAACATGATATAATCTTTTTCATGAAAAAAAAGACTGGTAATAGTACATTAATCAAAATATATTAATTTGATTACATCATAAAATGAATGGTTTAGGGGGTAAAGATCACCTTTATCCAAATTGAGATACACAAAATTTAAAAGAGTTTTGCAAAAAATCTGTAAATTTAGCAAGCATTATCATACAGTATGTAAGAAAAGGGTTTGGGGAAATCTGTGCAGATTATTTGAAAGGAATGTGCCAGGGCACTTCCAAGATAAATATACTAAAGGGGACAGATTACTGTCATAAAATAAAGAGAGAGAATGAAACAGGAAATGTAAATAATTGTTTGGCAACCTACATCTAAAAATAAGACAGAGAGAGAGAGAGAGAGAGAATGAGAAAGGGTAATTGTATGTCAAGTGTAATACATGTAGCAAAGGGAACAAGTTTTAATCTTGGGAAAGGCACCATTTCTGTTACAAGAGGAGTCCTTTTATTCGCCCGAGAATTTCATCAGAGGAAACACGCTTCTCTACTTGGGAGATATACTTATGAACCCCCGCCATAACAAACCAACATGAAATATTGACCCTGGTATAACACCTGAGTTGTCCTTACCCATCAGTCTCAATCTTAGAGGCTGGGGATGACAAGCTCTGATCTCTGTCCTGATCAGATCTCTAGCAATAGCAAAGATTTCCTGGGATGAGCTTACAGGGACCTTTAGCGATGAGGCTCTGCTCTTTACCTCAAAATTGACTGTCTTTAGTTTGACTGTCACTGTCTTGCCCTGGTGAGTTCAGAACAATAGGTGGAAAATAGCATTTATAGAGAACAGCAGCCTTGACATCACCTACATCATCAACATCATCATATCCATAAATATCATCAGCATTATTAACAACATCATCAATTATTTCATTGTCATTACCATCACCATTATCATCATTAATTATAGAGTGACGTCACGAAAAGAGTGACGTCACGAAAACGATGGCTTCAGGCGGCGGTTTTGAAGGCTAGGCGGAAAAACATCTAAATCCTCTCGATCCATGGTTTTGTATATACCGAAAATCTATGCAGTAGTATGAAAAAGAGCAAAAGTCATACTTCTTCAGAAAGAGATCCATATTTTCTCAGGAAAAAACAAGATTCTACGGAAAAATCAGAAACCATGGCGAGCAAGACACGTGAGGCGGCGAGCAAGGCATGTGAGGCGGCAACCAAGGCAGACATGGCCGAGCTGACCAACACAATTGTGAGTCGATTTGATGGGCTGGCCGCCAACGTGGCAGCCATTAAAAAAGACATTACCGAACTGCGCAACGGACTAGAAGACCTAAAAGCGACAACTATCGACTCATCCGCAAGAATAAATGATTTAGAACAGAGCATACCTGCATTAAAGAACGAACGCTTAAAGGCAGAAAAGGAGCTGAGAGAGCCATCTTGGCGATGGACATTCACAATAGAAAGCAGAACCTACTGATATACGGAATAGCAAAGGAAGCAGGAGAGAATGTGCAAAGAAAGGTACGAGATGTGATTGGAAATTTGGGGTTATCGGGAAAAGTTGTCACAAATATGTCGTTGATAAACGCCCATCGACTGCCTCGTAGATACCCTGGCCCACCGGGAGAGGAGCGAGGACCCGACCCCTTGATTGTACGATTCGGTACCATGTTTGACCGTGATCTGGTACTACGGCAGTATCAACAGAAAGAACGCGACTTAATGGTGGCTGCGAGGGAAAATCGTGATGCCCAGAACCGACTTCCATTCAGGCTCCTGATCGACCTACCCCCACTTTTGAAGCGACGCCGTTTCGAGCTAAAAAAATGTGCCTACAGATTAAGGAAAGAAGGAAATCAGTCAACGAGAATCCGCGTAGTTGGAATCGAAGTAGTGCTCGAGAAGCGAGAGAAAGGTTCGACATCGGCTTGGAAAAGAGAAGTTGAGTAGATTGAAGTTGAAAAATGTCATCATCATCATGGTCACCAGTTCATTTTCCTGTATATTTTGTTGATATTGAAGTTAGTATTGATACCGTCAATACTACAAAAGCGATTTATCTTCAACGATTGAAAACTTGAAAAGTGTGACTACTACTACTAGTATTACAGATAAAGAAAAGAAAGAAATCAACCAAGATTCCCGTTATCTGAATCGATTGTCATAATGAGACAGACCAAGGAAAACAAGTCTACATCTACATCGGCTTGAAGTTGAAGGACTAAAAGACTAAGATATCAACAGATGGTGAGGAATTTTTTATTTATCTTTGATGCATTTTCTTTCTTTTTTTATATAGGAATCAAATATTCAGTTTGTAACACTCCAAAGTGACAAATAAAATGTGTATGTCGATACGTAAGATTTGTATAGGCCTATTCGTTTTTTCCTATTCCAAAAAAAATATTATTTACAATATAAACTCCAATATTTCTGGGAAGAAAAAATGGAATAGTGATACTGACGAAGTGAAGAATGTTAAGAATAAGATTCAAGCAGTTCTTTGGGCAATGAAGAAAAGCCATGCATATGATGTACATCATGATATTTTGTATTATGCCCAATAGTAAATTACCCACTATTTTGTTGTTGGGAATGTTGGTATGTAAGTAATGTAACATTATGAAAGGAGAGAATGTGGATATACTTTTAGTTTAGTTCTGGATGCAGGTTTTGGCAACCCTAAAGAATGTATTCAGATGTAGATCTCATAAGAAACCATGCGCATACCTTAAACAGGTTTCTCCCTTTGTAAATTTCAATAAGCCTTTGTACTAGAAATGTACTTGCTTGAACTCTTGAACTTAGGATGTTTGCACCATGCATCTATCTCTATCTCTCTTTCTGTTACACTCCCTGCTATGTAAATTAATGTAAATCGTTCCTCTAGTATTTCAAAGGGTCTTGAGAGGATTTATTTTGGCCACAATGCTGTTGCCCGTGGCTTGTCGGGCGTGTCGTTATTCGACCTTTGTGTTTGATGTTTGTGTTTTTGTGTGTGTGTTAGTTGTATTTATATTGAAAAAATCTTCCACAGGTAGTTCGTCGTCTTTTTTCGCCTCGGTACTCTCGTCTGATGCAGGGTGACATTACTTTTATTTCAATGAATTGTCACGGCAATATGTCGCAAATGGGGAGGCAAGTGTTTTTTCTCTTATCATACATCCAGCTCTAGAGGACAGGCCTTAAATTTCAATATTTTTAGGGCAAGGCCACTTTTCTGTAGGGCACATTTCTATATTACAGCACAAATAGGAAGAATTGGAAAGGGCACACAAAATCTCCAAGGCCAATGAGAGGGGCATTGAGGCCAATCAAAAGGGCATCCACGGCCATGGCCTTGGTGGCCTTGGATTAATTTAAGCCCTGAGAGGAGTAGCAATTTTGTTTAAGGATACTATTCCGGTCAAAGTTAATCAAAGTAAATAGACAATGGTGGAAACTTAGTAGTTTTAGATTTGACATTATATGAGTACGACATTACACTGGCGTCTTTATATGGCCCGAACACTGATAATCCAACTTTTTATACTGATTTACAACGTATCATAACAGAGTTCGAAAATCCACATGTTGTTATTTGTGGAGACTGGAATTTAGTGCAGGACCAGACCCTTGATACTCATAATTATGTTCATGTAAATAATCCTAGGGCGAGACAGCAGGTTAAAAATATGAAGGACGAATTAGATCTATGTGACCCATGGAGAATTAAATATCCTGTGAAAAAATATTACACGTGGCGCCAGCCGAACCCCTTTAAACAAAGTAGATTAGACTTCTTTTTTATATCATCAGAATTACTATCATTAGTTCATAAATCTGATATTTTATCTGGTTATCGAACAGATCACTCATTAGTTTGTCTTAGCTTGACTTTAAATAAAATTAAACGGGGTCCGGGAATTTGGAAATTTAATAATTCTCTATTAAAAGATGAAAATTTTGTGTCAAAAATTATAAAAACTATAAAAGAGACAATTACATTTTATGCAAAAGATGAGGTAGAGTTTGATGAAAACGATAACATAGTTGGAAATTGTGAATTTTCTATCAATGACCAATTATTTTTTGAAACTTTGATAATGCTATTGCGGGGTGAATCTATATCCTATGGCTCGTTCATTAAGAAACAAAACATCAGTCGGGAAAAGGAACTGGAAAGAAATATCGAAGTACTGGAACAAAGACTAGTGACATCGAATGATAAGACCGCATTACTAAAAGAATTAAGTGACAAAAAGTCACAACTTGAAACCTATCGCTTAAAAGTAAATGACAGAATTATTATGAGATGAGATCTAGAATCAAATGGATGGAGCTAGGAAAAAGGTCATCAAAATATTTTTTAAACTTGGAAAAACAAAATAAAGTAAACAAAGAAATACGGCAATTGTCAACAGAAAATGGAGATGTTATTAGTGGACAAGATGGTATATCTAACGAAATCTTTAAATTTTATTCAAACTTATATAAGGCGAAAGACACTGAAGAGGTAGATATAGACATATTATTAAACTATCCAGATATTCCTAAGTTAACTCCAGAATTGTCCAACATATTAGAAGGTCCTTTGAGTGAAAGTGAGGTTTGTTTAATGCTAAAAAGTATGAAAAATAATAAATCCCCTGGGCAAGATGGCTTCACCATCGAATTTTTTCGTTTCTTTTGGCAATATCTTAAAACGTTCATGATCAGATCTTTGAACTTTGCTTATTTTACAGGAGAATTGTCGCAATCACAAAAATTAGGAATTATCACTTTAATTCCTAAAGGAAACAAGCCTCGACATTTATTAAAGAATTGGCGTCCTATTTCACTTTTAAATGTTATATACAAAATAGCATCTGGGTGCATAGCTAATCGATTAAAGCAAGTATTGCCCCACTTGATACATGAGAATCAAAAAGGATTTTTGAAAGGCCGTTTTATCGGAGAAAATATTTGTTTACTTTATGATATATTATTATATACCAAACTTAATGACATTCCAGGCATGTTGTTGATGATTGATTTTGAAAAGGCCTTCGATTGTATATCTCACAAGTTTCTAATCAATGTCCTTGACTTTTTTCATTTTGGGCCATCGCTGAAAAAATGGATTAATCTATTTTATCAAAATGCTTCTTCTTGTGTCACAGTAAATGGTTTTTGCACAGAAAGATTTACTATAGGACAAGGGTGTCGTCAAGGGGACCCATTATCTCCATACCTGTTTTTACTTGTTAGTGAAATATTAGGAATTTTGATTAGACATTCCAATGATTTAATTGGCTTGCATCTACAGGGAAAAAATAGTAAACTACTACAATACGCAGATGACACCATTTTGACACTTAACGGTACAAAAGAAGATTTACAGAGCTCACTGAAAATATTGGGTGATTTTGAAGAAATGTCAAACCTAAAGATCAATATTACAAAAACTCATGTGATATGGATTGGGAAAAATAGAGCCTGCAAAAAACAGCTAATGCCAGAGCACAAACTAAATTGGGTATCAGAAGGTTATTCAAGATACTTAGGAATAGATTTTTCGGTTAACTTAGTAGAGATGGTAAATCATAATTATACTGAAAAAATTAAAGATATAAAACGCCAAATTATTTCATGGTCCAAACGAACCTTAACTGTCCTCGGAAGAATAACTGTAGTCAAATCTTTGTTGGTGCCAAAATTGAACTATTTATTGCTTTCACTTCCAGAACCGAATTCGCAAATTATGAAAGATATAAATCGTTCTTTGTATGCATTTATATGGGGTAACAAACCTGATAAAATCAATAGAGAACAAATGTGTCAACTGTATAATAAAGGTGGGGTTAAGATGATTGATATTTACATTCATGCTAAATCCCTGAAAATATCATGGATTAGAAGATTTGTAACTGATTCTCAGATAGAAAGTTTCACTTTTCACATGTTCAATTCATTCTTGCCCAAAACCTATTTTTTTCACCTGTATATGGGCTCACATTACTTTAGAAAATTAGCAGACTTGACTCCAAATCCATTTTGGAAAGATGTCCTTTTCGCTTGGTCAGACTTGGTCGAACTTCTTATTGACGACACTGCAAGTCAACCTCTCTGGAATAACCCCCACATTAAAATAAATGACAAAGTGGTATTTTTGGGGGCTTGGAATTTACGAGGAATACGTTTTGTGAATGACATCCTAAAAATAGATGGTTCTTTTTGTTCATATTTTGAGTTTCAGCGGAGATTTGACATACAAACAAATTTCCTCCAGTACTATGGTCTTTGTAATGCAATTCGGTCAGGTTTTAAAATGACTACACATGTAGCTCCTAGTAAGGCCTTAGAACCTATCATTCCCGAAGCCGTGCACCTTGTGGTGAAAACAAATGTTGGTTGTTCACATATTTATCAGTCTTTGCTAAACAACAAAGTAAAAGAATGTAAAGCCCTTACAAAGTGGAAAAGTTTTTTAGATTTTCAAGATGTACTTTGGGGTTCGTACTGTCAAATTCCATTTCAGTCAACAATAGATATCAACATGAGGTGGTTTCAAATCAAGATTTTAAATAGAATATTATATATGAAGGACAGTTTGTTAAGATTTGGTGTAGTGGCTGACAAGAAGTGTACTTTTTGTAGTAACAATGATGAAACTATCATACATGTTTTTTGCTTTTGTAACTATTCTAATGAAGTATGGTCGAAGTTAGAGTTCTGGATATTTCGTAATACGGGGGAAAGGATCAGACTTACAAATCAAAATAAATTGTTTGGATTTTGTGGTAGCAATAATAATGCACTCAACTGTGTTCTGATGGTTGTAAGACAAGAAATATTTTCAGCTAAATTACGAAATCAATTACCATCATTTGATATAATTTTATCAGCTGTAAAACGTTATTATGAAATGGAAAAATATATATACCAAACAAATCTCAGAGAGAATAAATTGAAAAAGAAATGGTTTCACTTTAGAAAATGTTTTGAGAGTGTTGGAAATGTGCTAACATAAACATGATCATGTATTTTATGTTTGGTTTTTTGTTGTTGGTATATTTAAAGTACTTATTTTGTCATAAATGTTTGTTTTTATCTGCCACAAAAGTTTTCGGCCGTGATGATTATTATCTGTGTCAAGCCATTATGTATGGAAATTATTTATTTAATTATTTGTATATGATATATGGATGTTCTGTATATGATGAAATTTGTTTTGAAAATAAAGAACCCTGTGGAAAGGGAAATTTTTTTATTTTTTTTTAAATTAAAAAAAATAATTAATTATATCAATAGTAATAGTAACATGTAGGGTTTTATTATGATCATATATTATCTTCATCATCATAATAAAAATAATCACCATCAAAAATACCATAATCATCATCATTACCACCATTATTAGCACCACCATCAATATTGTCATCACCATCATTAGCACAATCACTAGCACCATCATTATTGCCATCATTATAATCACAATCATCATCACCATCATTAGCACCATAAAGTATTGTCATCATCATCATTATAATCACAATCATCATCACCATCATTAGCACCATAAAGTATTGTCATCATCATCATCATTATAATCACAATCATCATCGCCATCCATAAAGTATTGTCATCATCATCATTGGCATCGCAATCATCAGTAACTATTAGTGATAATATTCTTAGCTGATTCTTGGTTTCTTGCTCACCTGAATCTGTTCTTTTTTAAGATCCTCAGCCAGTGCTTCACAAAGCTCCATACATTTACTGTAAAGCTCACTAGGTATGCTGATTTCCTTAAATGTTCGCTCTGTACTCATGCTCTTCCTCTCACCATCCCTAAATCAAACAGATTTCCCATCAGGAAAAATAATTGATGGAATAACGTTTAAATGCAACCTCAGAGGCTAAGTATCAGATACCTGAAGCTCTTTAGTTTTGATCAAATCAGTTCACCGACATACTTGGTTTGAAAAACCATTCCTCTGATAAGACCTCTTTACTAATAAAGAAACTTTTAAGGCAAAAGACCGAAAAAAACTGGGTATGTTCAACATCATCTAATCATTATTGTAATGAGGGTTCTAGCTCAAGAGTGATGTCAGCAACTATCCATCTACCATGTTAGTGGGCAAGCACAGCATTGAGCATGAGTGTAGGTGACAAAAAAGCTACAGCAGCCCATGCGACAAGGATCATCTGTAAGTAATATTTGTGTGATATGTTTTGTTTTAAAAAATGTTAAATGTACTTTTCATTAGTCATTTTAATTTGCTATTTGCACATGGTTTCTTGACGGCAGCAATGATGAATTGTTTACCTCTCAACGTGTGTAGAGCCCAGACCAAGACTGATGTGGAGAAAATGACTGGATGATGTCTGGGAGAAGAGAAGATAGGAGAGAGCCCTCTGCTGGTAGAGATCAGTACAGGTCTGAATTCCGAGAGCACTCAGCATCCTCTCTGTTACCTTGCCAATACCAGATATCTGTTGAGTATTCCAAGGATAATGGTTCTTGAGTTAGCCTAATAAATTGCCAATAGAAAATGAGAATTAAAATAAAAGAGCTGAAGCATGTTTTTTCTTTCAAAAGCTGTGTTAAACACTCTCTTTGTCTTGAAAAAGGGTCATCTGATTGGGAGTTTACTGGTTGAAAACTTATTTTCACACAATCAATTTGTAACATTTTGTACCTTAAAGCACTTTCGAAGTTTTCACCCACTCTCTATATTTACATGTACGTAACATATTTCCTCTCTTTCTATAATTAATTGGTTAGGAGTGGAAAGAGAGAATTAAGACAAACACACACACACAAACAAACAGACACATAGAGACAAAAAACAGAAGAGACAGAAAGTGAGAGAGAGAGAGAGAGAGAGAGAGAAGGGGGAAGGAGACTATAAGATTATAAGAGAAAAGAAGTAATAAAAAGAAGTCACCACAATCTCTCATTTCAAACATTTATACTAATTTTAATTTCTTAGTGAAAAGAAACATCTCACAGTATTTATGAAATATGAAATATTCAACCATGACTTCATATTTCATCTACAAAATAGTAATGATTACCTCACTGCTCTTTCATATGACGTCACCTCATTTTTTTGAATATCACTTTCAAGTTCAGGATCACAAGCAATAAAGGTTTGCACGTAGATCTAGACTGCACAGAGATATACGCGTGCAATCTCAATGGCAAGGATTTTAGCACACAAACTCGAGTGGCGCGCGATCAGACACCCTATTAAGACTAGGTCTCGATAGCGTAAACAAACTTGATTACCATGATTGGTAAGTCCCACATGTATTCTATGACCCTTTTCGGTATATAAGAGTTATAATAACTGCTTTAATATTTGAGGCATTGTTGTTTTTATAGGCTCTCGGGGAGGTTACATCGTTCTATCACCCCTAGGCACGCCTTGGGGCGATAGCAGGATGTAACCTCCCCTTGAGCTTTTAAAAACAACTATGTCTCTCATAGCAGTCATTATTACTATACTGTACCTTTCTAATGGATAGATCCCTGATGAAATCCATAACATCTTCTCTGGATGGTTGTATTCTGTACTGTCCATTAGGCTTGTTCTTGTCTGAGCAGATCTTCGCCAGCATGCAGTTGGGTGCAATACCTGGAATAGAAATGATGTTGGTACTTTAACACACATCATATGATACTGATAGGCTACATTAAAGATTTCAAGTAATCATGACATAAATAAAGTTTCCTCAAATAATTCTTTGTGTAAAATGTTTTGTCAATCTAAGTTTGCACCTATAGAGTCATCCTGGTTTGTGGTTTACTTGCATCTCCTGCTGTGGCTATACAGTCTTATTCTGGACAAAATACTGGCAGCTGAAGTATGTGTTTGTTAGGCTAAAATTGTTCTTTTACATTCAACCTCGCATAAGTTGACCTTGACAGGACTGAATGAAATGCCTTGACTTAGACACTCTTCAACTTGTGCGTAGGTCATAGAAATATGCTTCACGTGTATGTTCTTACATGTACATGTATATTGTTCCTAGGCCTAGCGTAACTGGGGAACGCCACAGCGCAACACGGCTGGCAGCTTAATCAGGATTAGTTTTACCTCATGCTGTGGTTTAAATTAGGATTGTTTTGAAAGCCAAATTGTGATACAAGTGTACACAGACCTTTCTTGTGTACAAGGTATAATGATTTTACCCATAAAATACTGGCACGCCGACCGCTCCAGCCCCCTAAACCTTTTTGCGTAAAATTGTGATCACAATAGGCGGTGTCAGACACAATTTTCCTGATCCATCTTGAACTACCTAGATAAGATAATTCACTTACCTAGGTGACAGACAGGCCAAGAATAATCTAGATAATTGATGGGCCATTACACATGCACCGTTCAGGTAGATATCATTGTGAGATCACACGGTCAATCAAAAGTAATTTTATTAAATGCGTGTTAATATAATTGTGCAAAGGTTATGATAGGGCGTTAAAAACCATATGCCTGCCAATCAGTAAGTTGACTTTACACTGACCTTTAACAGGATTTTTTTGCGAGAAATTTTAACATCAGTTACAGACAAAAAAATCCTGTGAAAAATCTTGATAAAGAAGAATTTTCTTGGGTAGTTGCAGTACTTTTTACAGGATTTTTGTGGGGTAATTGATGACAGATAGCCAATTTTCTAGATAATTGGCCTCTGTCTGACATCGCCTAATAGCTTGTGCAACGTACAAGCCCAACTTGTATTTCATTTCAAGATCAAAACTCCTTTAGTCCTTGTAAAACTAAGTGCAATGCAAATATAAACCCTACCTACTTTTATGGACATTGAAAAACAGAGATCATATAAAGCAAAATAGATCACCCCTCTCTCTCTTATTTAGGTAACTGCCCTAGTCATTAATTCATTGTTTTCTAGTCACCACAAGGTTTGGTGTTCATACCTTGAAGTACAGATAAGCTTCTTAGCATTTCAGTACAAGAAAATCCCATTCATCTTTCTCTCTATCTCAAACGTGTATGGCCAAATTATTTGATATGTGCGGTGGTGAACTGCTCCAAATCTCTGAATCTACTACTATAGTTTGTTTGATCCCATGTTGATCATACTAATTAATGTGAACCATTCAGAAATGAATGAATAAATAAATTATTAAAATAAATAAGAAAAATTTGACTTTTTATTATCATAGACTTGAAGAGGTGATCCGACAAATGGGATGTCAATTTGTGCAACGTTGACTTTTTTAGCTTTAGTATACAGTACTTCCTCTCTACATTGTTAACATCAACAGCAGTCACCAATATCTGTGCATTGGGCACTATGCAATATGCATGTTTTAGTTATGCTAGCTTCTATCTGTCAATGCATCTGGAGTTTTATTAAAATTGGGCAAGTCCAAGCTATTTTGTCCCATACATTACTGGCCACACCTAAGATTTGTTCAGTATTTCTGATGATTTTTTCAAGGACATAGCCCTGGTAGAGCTTAAATCAGACAAAATATAAAATAAAATAATAATTTTATGTCAATTTTTGTTCATGTTTCAATAATATAATACATAATACGACGTAGAGTATGCAGTGTACCTTGAACTTGCCAATGATATCATACCCAACACTCACCTGCACTTGCAGTTAGCTTGGTCTTCTGTTCAATTCTGAATCGTATCTCTCTCACCACCTCTTCACAGGTTACTCCAAATGTTTCAAACCTGCCATCTTGTCTCTTAGTCCCACATGTATTATCTTCATCCTCCACATCCTGCTCTGGTTGCTCACCCCTTTCTGCTTCTGATCTAGAATCTTCTAGGCTACTTGCATTATTTGTGTTTCCATGACGACAAGGAGATTCCACTTGAATCTCTGCTGGAACACTAAGTACTTTCCCAGAAGTCACTTCTCTTTGCTTTTTGGAGACTGAGGTGAACAGAGATTGATCTACACCACTGCTTGATTGGTGTTGATAATCTCCAGAAGAGCCATAACCATCTTCATCACTTGTTCTTTCTTGGATGCTCACGTTGTTAGCGGCTTTATCAGAAGTACTCTTCTTCTCATCCTCCACCTGACCATGATCTTCAGCTGAACAGTAAAGGTAGGTTCTCTCTTCAGCACTCATTCTCCGTCTTCTTTCAAGATATTCTGTCAGGTCAAAGTATGCTTCATCTAGGCTCATGGGACAGAAGTTTGGATCATATTCTGCCAGGATCTCTCTCACTTGTTTGCTGACAGCACGATACTTATCAAAATGGGGTGGAACAAGTACCAACTCTGGACACAGCTTCTTCCCAATAAACCCAGGCATGGCAGCACGCACCCCAAACCGTCTAGCTTTGTAATTTGAAGTAGACTAGGATGAAATGAGAAGTATTTATAAGAAATAATGATGTTCAATTTTTGTCTAGTAAAATCTTTGCTACTAAAATTACAATTATTTGATTGAGGATGTTGAAATATATGGTCCTAATCCGACAAGCTGTGACAGGCCAATTTTTTAGCTCACAGATCGATATCTTTCAACAAGTGCAGCGCAGCAAAACGTTTGCAACCAATCAAAAAGACCAAAGAGGTCATACCGTAATTAACGTTGTATAAACCGCCCTCGTGTATTAACCGCACCCCTCTTTTTCGCCCTTAAAAGATCATTAATGTAAATTAAAAAACAGAAGGGGACCTAGGATAGAACCTTGTGGTACACCATGTAATAGAAGAAAAATTGGAGGAATTATTATTATAAACTACATATTGAGATCTATCAGAAAGATTACTTTCAAACCAAGATGACAGACAAATTTGAGTGTTGTTCTAGTTTCTTAGTGGTGATTCAACACACCGATTACTGAGCTGGGAGACATTGCCAGGCATAGCGCCAGGTGGAGGGGCATAAATCAATACTTTAAAAAAAAAAAAAAAAAAAAAAAAAAAAAAAATTGTTGGGTGTACCGTGTATAAACCGCACCCCCGACTTTGATTTTTTTTTTGGCGGCAAAAAGGTGCGGTTTATACACCGTTAATTACGGTAACTGTGTTAATTCAATCAATGGTATTGATTGTTCTGATAACAGCTCACATTTTTATACCGGTATTGAATTTGGATGGCAAAAAACCAACCCACCAATTGCTTCTGACTGGAAATTTGGGTCTGATTTTGGACAAAAATCAATACAAATGGTCATGTTTGCCCCAAAAATGACCAAAATGACCATATTGATATTCAATTGAGCTTCATTTGACTGCCTTCTCTAGCATCAGGGCACATATTAAGAATAGGCCCATCACATCTCCTTTGCTGATAATAACAAGTAGAAAAATTACCCCTGACCAAAAGAGACTATAATGGTTAGTTTTGGCCAAAAAAGTTGCCAAGATGACCAAAACGTTAAAAATATTAAAATTTTACCTCTCATAGCTTCAAACCTTCCCGACCAAGAATGTTGATAAGATCCCCTAATATCTCCTAGGGTATACACTGTACATGGTATATGACAATGCCACAGCTGATATTTCTTGTTGACTTTCTCACATGCATCATGTGTAATCAACAAAACGAAGGCGTCACTAGATGGCGCTATGGATTGTGAATCCACAGTATTAAAATTCCATTTTTGTATAACACATATCAGATTATTATAAAACATCTCTATGCATTTCCAAAGGACTTTCAATATTTTTTAACCCAGCTTTGGCTCTGGCCACCGTAGTGCTCAGTGCATTCAAGGAAAAAATCCTACCGAAAACCTATTTCCTACAACTGGGTCAAGAATGGAAAATATAGATTAATGTCTTGCTGCAGCATGGATTCAAACCCCATACTGTGTGGATCACAGTCCAGAGACTTATCCACTAGACCACAACACTTCTACTAGGCCTAAGTAAAATGTTTCAGGCTAAACATTTTACATTACAAATTAAATAATTAACATCCTCATCTCAACATCTCTAACGCAGACATGCTATGCTTTTGACACTTGAAATAAATTAACATTTCAATTGAGTAATTGGACTCATGCAGTCACTCACTCTTTCACATGACTGCTAAGAAAGCAACATTTGTTTGTAAATAAGCAACAAATGGATCTGCTGCTGTACATTATTTCCAAGGAACCTGGATAGAATGTGCATTGCCTTACTAAAGGGCACTGGCAACACCTTGACTTGGATTTTGACCCAAGGACCTCAAATTAATAGGAGTCTGCTCTCCCACTGAGCCATCACATCTGTATTGAGCATTGTCTAGACCAGCTGGACAATACATTTAGGTTTAGGTAAACAGTGTAGATACAGTACCATCTGTACAGAACCCATGCTAGTGAAGTAGATAGCTCAGACATGTCAGACAATGCACTGTGAATATGGGCGGGCTATGCCTACTTACCAGCATACCCATGCCTCCAACTGCCATGGGTTTCTCCTGTAGCTCAGGGTCATCTCTCATCTCAACAGCGGCATAGAACATGTCCATATCAAGATGAACGATGATCCTGCTCAAATCTCTGCTCAGCTCCAAGTCTCTTACCATCTCATCAACCTGACATGAATTCAACAAACACACACAGCTGTTTACTATTACACAAAGACGTTTATTCTGTAACATTATCCTCAAAATAACCCATGACCATTGGATGCCATGGCCTTTAATTGCACTTACAGCAAAAAAATGCAAAAGCCTTTTTTTGTTTTGCCTTGGTGCCCTTTTATAATGCTTTTCTCTTGCAATTGGAAGATGCCAACATTGCTACTAAATTGGTGTATTCAAAGCTGTGACATTTTCATGAGCGAAGAAGGCTACCGGTATGTCCCTCAGCCCCTCACTCTAATTAACACCATTTAACACCAAGTGGTACCCTAGATCTTGCAGTATATGTAAATGTGCTTTGGAAAATGAATGCCACTCTTTGATCCCTTATAAATAGCCTTGGGTGTCCCAACTGGCAAGAGCTAGGGTCCCTACCCTTTTACCTAAAATTACCCCCATTTACCAAGGTTTTTTTTTACACATAGGACATGCCCCTAGAATTGCCAATTTAAGGCCTGGTCGCACATAAGGAGTTTCTGTCTATGGGACACAAGTAACATGATTTTTACCCCCTCAAAAGCAATTAATATTGTTCAAAACAATCACTTGGTTCAAACAAAAAGAAGTGCTTGACACTTTTTTCTTGAGGGTCTAGAGAAAAATTAGTACGGGCCTTTGTGCACTGGGCCTCTGTTTGCTGTGTGATAGCTTGAGGCACAATTGATACTTGTTAACAAGTTAATATAAAGAGACATAACTTCAAACAATTTTTAGGGGGAAAATGCCATACATACAATTGAATACAAAATAATGGTATTTGTTTACCAGCTTTGCAGTGCAAGAAAATGATAGGGTAAGAATTCTTTGTAGATTTTTTGTGTGAATTCGGTATATAAAAGATATATGGAACTGTCTTAATATTCAAAACATAGAGCTGTTTCTATACTGGCTCTCGGGGACGTTACATCCCCTTGAGCTTATAGAAACAGCGATGCCTCTCATAGCAGTCAATATAGCTATACTAGAGTTGTAACATCACAGATATCTCCAATTCCGTTTAACCGCTAGTCAAAACCGGACGGTTTTCGGTTAAACGATTTTATATAAAAAAATCATAATAATAATAATTTTTTTGTTGTTGTTAATTTGTGTTTAATTGGATAATAAAAAGAAATCACATTATAAACAAATAATGTAAATAATTAGAAACAAAATCACTGAACAAATAAACAGACTTTACTGTCGGGCATGCTATGGAACAATGACTGGGTTTCACTTTGTTTATGAAGCTAATGAATCTAGTACGCAGTATTGGGTATTGCAGAGGCCATGATTTGGGATTTGAATGGCATCAGTGAAGTATTGTGCATGTATTTCAAGGCTGGGAACTTAGTTTTACGAGTCAACTTCTCAATCTATAATCTTGCAATTGATTGTTATCGTGTAGATGGTTTGCTCTGCAATTCAACATTCAACAGTCAGGGCTGACTTATGATGACTATAATGTCGCCCAAACTTGTTTTTGTTCAGTGATTTTGTTTCTAATTATTAGTACAGCGGATTAGCTCCCCATATAACGAGAATTGTGCACTTTTTGATAAAAGCATGAAACTTCGAGCATAGTTAGTTTAGACCAGGCCTTCTCAACTAGTTTATTAGAAGTGCCAAAACGAAAACAATTTTTAGTTGAAGTGCCAACCTGTAGGTTTGATTTTGCTGCGAGGGAGCGTAGCGACCGAGCCGACAACGGCCGGGGTGCAGGGGGCGGATGTATTTAAGGGCTTTCTAAAGGCCCAGATGTGGCGTTTTAACACCTTTTTATTCTAAAATATAGCAATCATAATTTTGTACAATTCATGGGTATACATTCACACTGGAGATAAATTGATATGTAGTTATTTTGGTGCAATAAACACGGGAATTGTCCAAATTAAGTGAAAATCAAACAAACAGAAACAATACAACAAGATGTTTCCAGAGATTGGCAATGTTAAATTTGGTAGCACATCGTAAGCTTATTGTTGTTTAGAGCTCAGGTCAGTTAAGAGTCGTATAAAATAGTACAAAAGGTTAAATTACCCTTTTTTCCTTGTTTGTTAAGCAGACATTTTGGGTCTTTTTGATTTTGCTAAGTTTTTCATTCTAAAATACAATTTGTAATTATATATACCGTATCTACATGTAGTCTATATGTTTTGTTTTTGTTGCCACAGTCGCGCGCCACTCCTACTGACCGCAAGCGCCACAAGTGGCGCGCGTGCCGCCAGTTGAGAAGGCCTGGTTTAGACCATATGATTTATTTTCAGATGTGGAGGGAAGTCAGATTTGACCTCTGATGACCCTGAGAGGTCAAATCCAAAATGGCCGCTAGTCCGTATGGTCTAATGTACTAACACGCTTAACTTTTGAACCATATAGTCCAGAAACACATTCAAGGTGTCATTTCCAACTAAATTGGGGATGCCAATTCATTTAGTAATACTTTTGAGATCGCCAGAATTCAGGGTTTTGCATTTAGGTCAAGGTCAAGGTCAAAATTGACTTAAAATAGCAAATTTTGAATGGTTACAAATGAGATTTGTCATTTGTTCTCAAATTTCTTTAGGAATGGTTCCCTTGCATAGTCCTCCACCTTAATCCTTTTCAGGTAGTTTATTTCACATTTTGTTTTGACCTCTTATGACCCTGAAAGGTCAAATCCAAAATGGCCGCCAGTCCGCATGGTCTAATGTACAAACGCGGTAACTTTTGAACCAAATAGTCCAGAAAAACGTTTAAGGTGTCATTTCCAACTAAATTGGGGATGCCAATTCATTTGGTAATACTTTTGAGATCGCCAGAACTCAGGGTGTTGCATTTAGGTCAAGGTCAAGGTCGAAATTGACTAAAAAATAGCAAGTTTTGAATGGTTACAAAAAGTTTTCCCATTTATTTGTCATTTTTTCTCCCCTGTGTTCTCAAATTTCTTTAGGAATGGTCCCCCTTCATATTCCCCCACCTTAATCCCTTTCAGTTAGTTTATTTAACATTTTGATTTGACCTCTGATGACCCTGAGAGGTCAAATAAAATATGGCCGCCAGTCCGCATGGTCTAATAATAATTATTGTACAAACACGCATAACCCTTGAACCAAATAGTCCAGAAAAACGTTTTAGGTGTCATTTCAAACTAACTTGGGGATGCCAATTTATTTGGGAATACTTTTGAGTACGCCAGAACTTAGGGCTTTGCATTAAGTCAAGGTCAAGGTCAAAATTGACAAAAAATAGCAAGTTTTGAATGGTTACATACAGTTTTTCCATTTATTTGTCCCCCTATATAATGTTCTCAAATTTCTGTAGGAGTGGTTCCCCTGCATAGTCTCCATCGTAATCCCTATCAGTTAGTTTATTTCACTAATTATAGCACCAAACCATTTGTCTTGTAACTGACCATATGCATAGCATGGTCAGTGGGCAGCTAGGCAGTATACGGCAAAAACCTCAATTCAAGTCAGGAAAACTGTTCCTTTTCATTACTGCTCAATAATACTGGTAAGATGTTTTTTAAGTTACTTTGTGTTTTATTTGGTGCTAAGTAATTTAAAGGATCACTACAGAGTTTGAGGAACAGGCCCATAAAGCAAAATAACTGTTCTGCTAACACTAGACAACATCACCATGACCAGCAACCTGGAGTGTAGGCAGCATTCTTGAGGGATGGGAACTTCTGACAGTACTGAAAGAGATGGGGAATCCATTTCTAGAACAATGTCAAGACCTACTAGTCATTGGCAATGTACGACACCTGTCACACAAACACTTCATACGAACAAGTTGCCATTTTTCAGTCGGCAGCCGGCGAAGGTTATGTTAAAACAGTAGGCACAGCTTGCAGCACTGAAGAGGGACTGTGGTCTCTTTTTGAGGATGTACATCTCGTGTCAGACAAGGGATGGAGATATGGACAATTTCTTCTCTCATGAAAACCAGGCAGCCCCGCCAGCTTTGTTAACTGGAGGAAAATGCGGTTTGGAGTTAATGCAGATCTACTTCGCTACCTGGAATCAAATCTGCTCGAAACAATAGTGCACCTGTGGCCCAAGCAATAATTATTGATGGTGAAGCTGCGGTTCAAATGCTCAATCCTGGAACATCAAGAACATTTCAAGAGTATGCTGTGGATCGCTTTTGGTGTCAGATCAAGCTTTCGGTACATAGCTTTTCACAAAATCATGATGGTTGCCACCATGAGTCCGACACAATGTATGACTCTCCCAATCTTTCATGCGTTCACCGGGTGTCAGACTGTTTCTGCATCCAGAGGAAAAACTTAGAAGTCTTTCCCAGAAGTGAATGATTCCTTCAGTGAACTCCTGTGCATGCCTAGGGAGGTCAGTGAAGGATCAATGTTACTGCCAGAGCGATTTGTGGTGCTGATACGACCGAACCAGTGAGAGCATGGTAGTGAATGATGCCAGGAAACAGCTCTTCGCACAGAAGTCTAGAAACCTGGAGAACTTTCCTCCAACCCAAACAGCAATCAAGCACCACATCAAGCGCACTTGCTACCAGGCCAATTGTTGGAACCAGATATTGGCCAAGAATCTAGAGATGCCAGAGCCATCTGACTTGGGCTGGACAAACGAAACAACTGGGTGGCAGCCTCTTTGGATCACTCTCCCGGAAGCATCAAAATTGTGCCATGAATAATCCACTGTCGCTGCAAGAAAGGATGCACTGAACTGTGCTCTTGTTCTGGAGACTGTTAGATTTTGATCGTTACCATTAGGATAATTCATAAGTTGTGGATAGTGCTAAATTCATGGGGTAATGAACAGGTTTTAGTTCGTATTTGGAATAGCTTTTTTGGTCTTCTGGGCCCAATTTCTTAAAGCTGCTTACCGGTAATCAAATTTTCATGCTATAACTGTAGCAGACAAATTTGGTGAGCAAGAAAACAAGGCGTCCACCTTGTGCGTTCACAATGGATTTGCATTGTTACAAAATTAATTTTCATCCAGTAAGCAGCGTAAGGTTAATGCATTTTCGTGTGCTTACGGTTAGCAGTGCTATGAAGTAGAAACTCATACGTAAGCACAGAACCAGTCGATAAGCAGCTCTATAAAATATGGCCCTGGATAGTCAAAGTGGTGGTACACGGGTCTTTTAATTTTTTCTTTTAAATAATGACCCCTTAAGTGTCAAAATAGAGGCAAAGTTTATTTTAAAAAAGAAAACATCACTTTTGTTGGCCTAAAATGATCTTGAACTTGACCTTATTGCAAATCCCTGAGTTCTGGCGTTCTCAAAGTATTGCCTAATGAATTGGCATCCCCAAGTTAGTTGGAAATGACACCTTAACGTTTTTCTAGACTATTTGGTTCAAAAGTTACCACGTTTGTACATTGGCCATGCGGACTGGCGGCCATTTTGGATTTGACCTCTCATGGTCATCGGAGGTCACATCAAACTGTGAAATAAAATAACTGAAAAGGGTTAAGGTGGAGGACTCTGCAGGGGAACCATTCCTTAATAAATTTGAGAACATAGGGGAGAACAAAATGGGGATTTAACCTTCAGTAACCATTCAAAACTTGCTATATTTGGTCAATTTTGACCTTGACCTTGACCTAAATGCAACACCCTAAGTTCTGGCGAACTCAAAAGTATTACCAAATGAATTGGCATCCCCAATTTAGTTGGAAATGACACCTCAAACGTTTTTCTGGACTATTTGGTTCAAAAGTTACCGTGTTTGTACATTAGACCATGCGGACTGGCGGCCATTTTGGATTTGACCTTTCAGGGTCATCAGAGGTCAAAACAAAATGTGAAATAAACTACCTGAAAAGGATTAAGGTGGAGGACTATGCAGGGGAACCATTCCTAAAGAAATTTGAGAACAAATGACAAATCTCATTTGTAACCATTCAAAATTTGCTATTTTAAGTCAATTTTGACCTTGACCTTGACCTAAATGCAAAACCCTGAATTCTGGCGATCTCAAAAGTATTACTAAATGAATTGGCATCCCCAATTTAGTTGGAAATGACACCTTGAATGTTTTTCTGGACTATATGGTTAAAAAACTAAGCGTGTTTGTACATTAGACAATGCGGACTGGCGGCCATTTTGAATTTGACCTCTCAGGGTCATCAGAGGTCAAATCTCATTTCCCTCCACATCTGAAAATAAATCTTATGGTGAAAGCTAACTATGCTAGAAGTTTCATGCTTTTATCAAAAAGTGCACAATTTTCTTGCTAAGCCGCTGCACTATATGTACATTATTTGTTGATAATGTGATTTCTTTTGATTTTCCTGTAAACAAAAATTAAATTAAAAATTAAAAAATTAAAAAACGGGAAAACGAAACAGTCCAATTGAAACGGATAGTGCCATGGACCGTCGGATAGTGGACGGTTAAAAGGTGATCACAAGCACTGCGTGTAAAAGAAATGGATTAGGAATTGATATGAAAAAATTGCATTTTGGGAAAGAAGATCACGAAGAATAAAAAGAATTCTGAATGAGAACGATTGCAATAAATATGGTATTTGTTAAATTTATTTAACTTTCCCTACAAATGACTAGAACATACATTCCACAGATAATAATAATAATAATACATTTATAGAGAGCAGAAACTATTCAACATTAAGTACATATTCTACTGCGCTACAAGAGCTCCTTATAAATTTACAGTTAATTGAAAAGATGTGCTTTCAATTTTGATTTAAAGATATTCACAGATGATGATTTCCTGACTTCAAATGGTAAGTTATTCCAGAGTTTTGGGGCTGCACAAGCAAATGCTCGATCACCTATCATTATTTTTGTTTTGATAGATGGGATCTGCAGCAACAAAGTATCTTGAGAGCTGCGCAAGTTGCATAAAGTCATTACCTGAGTCAAAGCAGCTTGTTTTTCAGATTCTGTTAGCTGAGCAAGCTTCTCCATCATTTTGTTGATTCTTTCTGTTGTCTGCTTCTCCCTCTTCTTTTGATTGTCATAGAACCTATTTAATAATGCACGAAAAGATTATCAAGTGCATCTTGATTATGAGTATACGTGAAAATCAAGGGTGCATTTTTTAAAGAATTCACATTGGCATGGTGCCCAATAAATAAGTTTAAAAAACAGGAAAGAGTCTAGTGGATATACAAAATTCTTGTGCTTAAAAAAATGGGCAACTAGCCAAGTTACAAAATGTGTAAGACATTCATAAGATCATTTAGTTAAATGCTTCTTTTAAATCTCAATTTCTCTGGCCCTTACTTTCATAAAGTCTCTCATCGTTAGCTTCTCTCTTGTCACTACACTATCCCTGTTACCTGACAAAACATTGTCTTGTATACATTCAAAATAGTTATATTTAGACTGTATATTCATTCAGATTAGTCCTAATTAAAAATAGTGTGTAAACAGAAGAGATAATGCATTTACATTTTACAATAATTTTTTTGACAAGTAAAATAGTATTAAAGGTATGTTGCTCCTTTTGACAGCTTCATAAACAGAAATCTTTTTTAGAACATGTCTCTCCCCCCCCCCTTGCTGTATCTCTGCCTGTCTCTCTTCCTCTTCTCTTTCTCTCCTTTCACTCTGACCCCCTCCCTTCTTCCTCTCTTCCCCTCTTTCTCTCTCTCTCTCTCTCTCTCTATCTCTCTCTCTCTCTCTCCCTCCCTCTCTCTTTCTCTCTCTGTTTCTCCCTCCCTCTCTCTCTCTTTCTCCCTCCCCCCTCTCTTTCTCTCTCTCTCTCTCTCTCTCTCCCTCTCTTCATCTCCTTCTCTTACCTTGAACCTTTTGATGATTCCATGATTATTTTATTGATCTTCTCCTTGTCTAGGCCTTCCATGCCAGCCTTGTTTGTATTTAGCTCCATGCTTGAAACCCTTCTGTTGTCTGACTGCAAATCTTTATTTCCTAAGAAAAACATGTACATGAAAAAGAATGAGAGAACGGAGAAATTTGGATGGATAAGAAAATTTGGTAGAGTAAACATGAAAAATACAAGATAGTCTTAATAAGTTATGATATTTTGTTTTATTAGAAATAAAACATATTCCTCTCTCATTAGAGATGAAATATATTTATTGAAAGAAAATTGGAGAAATGAGATTAAATAAACTTTAGAACAGACAGATAAGAAATGTATATGAATTATATATATCAAAACCCAAGACATGAAATACCAATATAATGTATAAGAAGTACAGAGAAAATAAAACACAATAAGAGACTATTAGGCACATTATTTAAAAAGTGAATTTGATTGCACAATAGACTACCCTAATTACTGATCAGAAAACAAAGAAACAGAGTGATAGTGTATCTATAGTTTAAATTTGTAAAATAATTACCAGAAATGATTTGATGGCTGCTTGGCACTGAAAGAGGAGAGGTAAAATGACCTGCCTGACCTGGGAGGGTTGAAGCTGGCATTGCCCAGTTTTCATCATCTTCTTCCTCTTCATTTACATGTATCTCTTTCCAATCTAAACCTCTTGATGGTGGTGTATTCATTCCTGTTGATGTACAAATAATGAAAATGTTACCATGGTTATATAATAATTAATCAAAAAACTATGAACTAGGTGGGCATTACAAATTAACTAAACATTAAGCTTTACGGTATCACATTTAACATTTATTGTGGCCAATGTGGCATGACCATAGTTTGCATGTGACCTTAATCGGCAGACAGTTCAATATCTCAAATATCTGTAAGGTTTTGAAAATCTGATATCACCAATGCCCAATGGAAAGAGGCTGGAGGAATATAAAATTACCTAGTGATGAAGTTTTCTCTGTTATCGGGCGTGAACAAATATTAACTAACCGACAAAAGTCTGGAAATCTCCATTTTGATAAAAATATGTTATCCGTAGTTGGTTGAGATTAAAAGTTATGACTGTCTTGTAGTTGGTTTTGAGAATGCATGAATGTACTGCAATACAGTGTTGCTCTTATTACACAGTCAGGCCAGGGGCACTCCAGCAAAGCATAGAGAGTCAATGCTAATGCGTATTGACCTCTAGCGCTAACGCTGCACTACGTGCTAATTCTTTAAAAGGCAGCAATCGCTTACATAAATATCACACAAAAGCACACAATGATGCCGATGTGGCTGTAAGCAAGTTTTACAGTAGACTCAAGATTTTAATTTTGAAATTATTCTTTCTTACATCGATGAGTTTAAAAAATTGTATTTTACTGCTATTTAGGTGTCTTCAATCGTCACTAAAGTACCGCTTTTGAGTGAAATCAGTCAAGTTTTGAACAGTGGTGTTTGAAATGTTGAGAATTAATAGAACAGTTTTTAATAGACAGCCAGAATAGTAATGCAGCTATGTGTGGGCCATGGGCGTATCCAGCCGGCGGCAAGAGAGGGGGAGGGGGGGGGGGGTCATATATCATACAGCTCCTCACCCCCGTGGATCCGCACCAGGGGCCATATTCTGAACACTGTGTTATCTCTACTATTGTTGTATCTTTGGAGATAAGATAAAGTTGGTATTCTGAACATTGTTGTAAACTTGTAACTTTTATTGTATCTTTTGTTGTATCTTTTCTCTCATCTCTTTGGTCACGCCTGCACTCAAAATTTAGTGCACTTGTAATAGTGCGTATTATTATAAAAATGGTGCTCAATCCTCATTTGCATATGCGCACGGGAGATAATATGACAAGATAATTGGTATTCTGAAAATTGTTGTATCTTTTATCTTATCTCATCTTGCATGGTATTATAATTTACAACAATATTTACAAGAGGTAGGGGGTTTGTATAAATGTACCGTATTTGCCCGGCGATAAGGTCGCAGCGCCGTATAGGCCGCACCCCCGATTTCGACATAAAAAATTAAAAAATAAAAAATAAAAAATAAAAACTTTTTGTCAAAGGCGGGATTCGATCTCTTGCGGACACATGTAGATTGGGACCCGAAACCAGCGCCTTAGACCGCTCGGCCATCCCGCACTAATGGAATACCCTGCTGTTTTCTCTGATGTATACATTGAAATGGATTGAAAATGGCAACTTCGCGTGCTGGATGCTTTGCGGCAGCTCGGTTAAACGGGGCCCTCCTTTTACTTTTGCAATGCATTGGCACGAACTTATTTTCGTCTTCATGTCAACAATGCAAGATAAAATTGTCGGTAAGATGTGTGGATATGTCCTGTACCATAGTGGTATAGTTATTTTACCGTTCGTAGTCCCATATGTGCAAATTCGTGCTGGTTTGGACTTACATTTTTTTTTTTTTTTTACTGTTTCGCTGTAAAGTCCACACCCTGACTTTTTGATATTTTCTTTTCCAAAAATACTGCGGCCTTTACGCCGGCAAATACGGTAATCCTCCCTGCCGTGATATCTTCCCCACACAGCCTATACTACGGTCATACTGTCTCTGTATGGGGAATGTCAACAAATGTCAGTTTTATTAAAGAATGACCCATACCAGACGGTTATTTCTGTCTAAGTAACCGTTTATGCTCAGTTTTGAAGGCAGAATGAGCAATTTGAAACGCCCATCGTAAACGCTCATCGTAATCGCAGTTCCACTATGTACTGTTTATGCTCACTTCTCTGGCTCCTCCAGGCATGATTCTGCCAGAATCATGTCTGGAGGAGCCAGAGAAGTGCAGTGCACACCTGCACTGCGCATGCTACGTTGACCCCATTTAAACTGGTTTACAAATGATTGTGTGTTTATGCTTCACCAGAATCGCCGATCGTAAACGCACCTTTTTGTGAGTTAACGATCGGCGATTATGATCGCCGTTTTTTGGTGATTCTACAAAAATGAGAAAGGACGCAACCGTGTTTTTAACTAAACGCGTAACAGATGCCTCATTCTGGCCAGAAAAAGCCGAGCATAAACGTACCCTAAGAGAGTCAATGCTAATGCGTATTGACCTTTATAGTACGTGTTAATAGACATGAATAGTCAATACACTCATAACACAAAGATGCACCCAATCATGCCGATGCGGCTGATCCGCAAGTTTGACAGCGGACTCACAATTTGAATTGTTAAATTATTTTTTCTAACATCGGAAAGTTGAAAGAATTGTTTTTTACTGGTATTTAGGTGTCATCAATCGTCACTAAAGTACCGATTTTGAGTGAAATCAGTTGAGTTTTTGTACAGTGGTGTTTGAAATGTTGAGGATCAATAGCACAGCTTTTCATAAACAGCAAGGATAGTAATGCACCTAGACTATGTCTGTACAAATGGGCGAGTCAACAGTGGTCAAAGTTAAGATAGAGGCGGTCGTTCAAGAGATAACACAGGGCACTGTGGGCGTTGGCTTTCAAAAGGCCACGCCTTCCTATCTACTCCACATCGATGCGCTTTTCTAAGTGCTTTTGGCTAACATTTTCTTAAAGTTAAAGACCATTTTTGTATACAAGTTTGTATACAAGTTTTTAAGAAAATGTAAGCCAAAGGCAAAAAGGCCAAAAAGCAGTTAGAAGCACGAAGCGATTTAGCTTACATTTAGCCCATGTGCAGATCGCTCATCCGATCTCAGCCTCATTTTCAAAAGTTGGGACCTAGCCTGGCCGACATGGGTCCTTTTGATCGGCTATCGCTGGTCTCTATTCACTCAATGCTATAAGATATTTGTGCGAGGAGCAAGCTTGCGATTTTCCGTTTTTTTTTAAACCATAAATTATATTTCAGTCAAACCCTCTTTTTGTTATGATTTTTTAAGTAAGTTTCACTGAACTATTTTTTAAGTTTGAACAATTCTATTTTTCGTC